>OZ026515.1:146272651-146872651 GCA_964019695.1 Loripinus fragilis
GGTTCCCGGGAGACGTATCTCTCCCCCATTCAGGGCGTGACGTATTTTTATATTGTCCCTTCTGGATACCCATTCTAAGTACTGGATGGACGATTTACTGAACTGGTCCGTCTTATACCCGCCTGGTGGAATCTTGGCGATAGGGGAACGAACGAATTCTTTCTCCCCGATGACCACCTCATCCTCCGACACCCACCGGTCACCCTGTAAAACTTTCATGCGGCCATCCATGTACTTGGCCGTCAACCAATTTTTGTCTTCCGCTAATTTGACCCTCCACTCTTCTTCTAGAAACTTGGTTCTGTATACGTTCATACACACCGAGGCGATGGTCACAGAGTCGAAGGGATCCACCGCCCCAGTCCACTGAGGTTTTCCTCCTTGGTCCATCACACAATCGCCGGTGGCGGACATCAACAGTTCTCGAAACTTGAGGCAGGCCTGACGTAGAATGTCCACGTCACTTCGACAGTAGTCCAACATTTCTTTCTTAAAATCGAAGACGCAGTTCTCTTGGGATTTGAGCCATGCTAGGCATTCCTCCCTTTCGTCGTTTCCCATAAAGTTACATCCGTAATATTTAGGATCCGGGTACGGTCCGAGGTACTCTTGGTTTTCCCGGGTGTTGAAGAAATGGGGGAACCAACCTTTCTTTAGTTCTTTCAATCCAAAGGCTTTGGGTAACTTGGATAACTTCATGGGTAGAAAATTCAGACTGTCTATGACTTTGATGTGGAGGTCTTTTTCTACCGTCATGTACATGATTTTGGACCCGTTGTAGATAATCTTGTCCGGTCTCATGGATTGGTCTATCAAGTACTCCAATAGGAAGTATCCGTCGTATCCTTTCATGTTGTGACAGACGGTTTTAAAGTATTTATGTTGACTCGAAAATAACCATTTACCGAACGTACGAGCTGTGTCTTGTCCTTGGAAGACGACCTCTCTCAAACCGCAAGCTGTTCCGGTACAAGGGACATCTAGGTCTTCGCATCTGGAGCAACGGGTACCGCAATCTTGACACCTGGATTCAGAAGTCACAGGTCTATCTATACACGTAGGACAGACAGTATGGGCCACCACGAAATTGGGTTTGTGGGAGGCTTTTCCGCACCAGGACGTCTTACATCGTTGGCATTTCGAACAGGGAGTACACGTCCTACTTGGTTGACATTCCGTACAATCGGGATTCATCAGTGGCGCGTACCCCTCCGTACACTCGGATCTCTCATCTTGGCTACATTCGAAATCGGCAAAGATGAACTTGGGAATAAATTCCTGTTTGGCCGGAATGGATCTCAGGTAGCAAAGATGATCTCTCAGTACGTATTTATCGCATGACGTACAAAGGTATTCTCCGCATCGATGGTCTTTTTTCTCTCTTTTGGTCGTGTTGATGACTTTGTAACAGGTCGGACATTTCCACCATTTATCGCATTCAGAAGGTCCCCTAACTTGTCCCTTCTTTGTCCCCTTCTCGTGTAGGGGTACTTTCTTGTGTTCTTGGTGACACTTCGTCGACCTACACGTCATGTGACACTGGTCGCACGTGACCGGTGACTCTGTTTTGGGACAGTTTGTCGTTTTGCACACGATACAGGTCACTTCGCACTCGTGTCTCTCTTTGTTGGCATAGTGTTTCAGACATCTAGAACAAAAGTATCTCGACGAAAAGAAGCCTGTTATGTTGGAGATGGTATGAAAATGACAATCGTCGACCAAGTAAATGTAGATACAGGGTCGCTCGTCGGTGCTCGGATTAGTGATAAATTTGTTTCCCAGTCGAGCGCTCACCACCATCACTCGGGTGTTCAGGACTTCTTCAAACGCCTCTATATCGTTCAAACTCGCGGGTCGGTCTAAAGGTACCCCGGCCAATCGGCTGATAGCCACGGCCAGGTCTTTTTGTTCGTTCCTCTTTTTGTTTCTCAGGTGTTTGTAGTGACTTACGGGTACTTTTCGGTGCTCTAACGTTAATTCCGAGTTACTCTTGGACTTCTGGTATCGGGTCAAATCGTTCCATTCTTCTTGGGTACATAAGTTGAGTTTGGCCCACCCCACTCCGATGGCTCTCGCCATACACAATTGGTCGTTATTGTCTATAGTGACGAGAGATGTCTTGATTTGTATCGAATTCTTGTGGCCATGGAGACTGGTAATAGGTCTTCTGTTTCCTTTTCCGCCACCTTTGGGTAAGTCTATTGTCCCGATCGTGATGTCAAAACTGTCATTCACGGACAATTCTTGATGACTGTTCAGCACCTTTTCTATATGTTCCATCACGACGTCGATGTTTAAACGGTCCCAAGGTCTTAAGGGAACCACGATGGGGTCATGTAACCCGTCGTGATGAATCACCACACGTCCCAAATCGTTGCCCGCCAGATCCCCGCGCGCCTCTTGGAGGATGTCTTCGAACATACCGTGAAGACCTCGTCGTATGTCTCTGAGGCGTTGGCCGCGGTATCTATCGTTAACTTTGACTTGAAAGGTGGTGTCTACGGCCGCATTTTTTGCGTAGGTTCTCTCCCCTTTCTTTCTCATGGTATATTCCAGGGGTCTAGGTTCGTCCCCTAAAGGATCCCAGGGGCCGTCTGCCAACAGTAGACGACCGCTTTCTTGGATTTCTTCCGACAGATTCTCAGAGTTCATGATGTGGATTGTTGAAATTCTATGTTAAGAATGAGACAATCTCTTCTCACTCCTTCTTATATACTTGTCTCTCTTCAAGGTCTCTTCTGATTGGTCCGTTATTTTTAGTAACAGTGTCACTTTCTATTTTTAGTAACAGTGTCACTTTCTATTTTAAGTAACAGTACCATCTTCTATTTTTAGTAACAGTGTCACTTTCTATTTTAAGTAACAGTACCGTCTTTTGATTTTAAGTAACAGTACCGTCTTTTGATTGGTCCGTTTAATAACAGTACCGTATTCTATTTTTAGTAACATCGTTATAAATACGTAAGCTCTTTTTCGAACTTTTGGGGTCATCATTGAACCCAAGGCATCCTACATACTACTACACTTACGTGTGAGGTAGGTAGATTAATAAAGCTATTAAAACGATCAGGCGTCTTAATTCACTATCGATACTTTTCATATTGAAATAGGAGTACTTTCCCCTTAGCTGCTAGAGCACAAAAATGCTGTGAGCCGTGACACGTGGTGTTTTGACAAGCCCAGCCTCCTTTTGTATAACATACAGAACAGAACAGAAATTTTATTTCACAACAATACATAATATACAAAACATATATTTGACGCATGCATTTAAAGTGTATTAATTTGATAGCGAGAATCATCGCTGCTCGCAAACACAAATTATGGATGCCACGAGAAAATTTGTCCTGTGAGTTTGGGTACCTGTCTGTTCAGCTTCAGAGACTAGCTAAAATAAAAATTTGCTTTGCAAAAAGCGGACAGCAAAGGCGCTGATCAGCCTGCGCGGATCCAAAACATTGGCATGGGTCCAAACCGTTTGTGTCAAGTCCCCACCTGCATAAATCATAGTGATATCGTATTGTTTTTGAATGTAGAGCATCACCTATTTCGCACCATGTACCGCAATGTTGTCGTTTTCATTAATGAACTCAATGAACCCTGTTGTCACTGAGTCCGTGCACGTGCTTCCATACTGACCAAAACCAGAAGAGACGGGCACATGCGTTTTGGGTAGGAATAAACTTTGTGATACATAGACCGTTTGCTTAGAGCATAAAGACTTTTTAAAATTACCAATTTAACGGTTAATTATACAGGTCTTACATCTACGCCCGTACTTTGTGACATTGTCTTTGATCTAACGTTCTATCAGTGGAGACTCGTTATATTTGATCCCAGAGGGACCCCAACTATCTAAAATGATTATCCCAGAGAAAAATCCTTTAATATCAATTATATTGCCCGTTTCATAATCAGTGCTAGTTAACGAGGCTTATCAGGAGACGTTCAGCATGAAATTTCAACTATAATACTGAAAAATACATTTTTTTTAATTTCAGATGTTGTATTGATCATGCTCATAAATGTTAAACAAGTATCTTACGTACAGGAGGACAAAACATGGTATAACTATTTTATACCACCTACATCTATTTCGTGCTAAAGTTGGTAAGGGTGGTATAATGTTTTAACTGTTAAATGTCTATCGCTTAGATCCAGATCAGCTGGCTTCTGGGTGGTATAACTATTTTATACCACCTACATCTATTTCGTGCTAAGTTGGTAAGGGTGGTATAATGTTTTAACTGTTAAATGTCTATCGCTTAGATCCAGATCAGCTGGCTTCCAGAAACCAGCTGATTAATTAATATTAAGGGTTTGTACATTAATCTAAAACTATATATAACAATTTCCTGAAAACAGAACACGTCTTGTCCCGAATGTATGAGTATAAATAATATTTCGCTCATGCGAATTAAAATGCTGAAACATGTTGAATTTGCCAGGCTAAAGAAAGATTCAAAAACCATTGTTGTAATTCGCTTCCAAAATCGGAAATGAGCTAAATTGCATAGGTTCTAGATATTTATATTAATAATTAGGTTCCAGATATGTAGGCCCTACCATTAATATTAATTATCAATGTCTTTGGTCTTATCGCTTCATTAGAGAGATTAATTAAGGGCACCTGATTTCCAAAATTTCATTATGATCGATCAGTATAAAAAGAGAAACCTTCGTGCTTAGAAACAAAATATGGGTATCACGTATTTAAACCGCATTAGAGAGAGGCATTTATTTGATATGGATGGATGGATGGATGGATGTATGGATGGATGGATGGATCTAGTCACTTCATCTATTTCCGTACTTTGTGAATGAGTTCTCAGGTAAATGTGCAGACGACCGAATAAGAAGTATTTATATGCCTTAGACCTTTGAAAAGGGCCTTTCCTAGTACATAACATAACACGTCTGGTCCGATGGACAGGCTCATCTGCTTGAATAACGCACTCTGATCAGTAAATTCGATGTTGAACAGCATTGAAAAGGTAGGTTTTCCGCGGGCATACTCCTGAATTGTAAAATCGATAAGCGATCAAAGAAACAGCAGTTAATTATATTGATGCGTATCAAAGTATCTTAAATGGCATCGTTGATAATCAGTCATAGTTCCAGCATCAGATAAGCTGTCTAGAAACCGAGCTTTTACAAAACGGCTTGGTTTACAATCCATGTTTCATATGGTTATTCAGAAGACAATTTGAGGGGGTGAGTGCGCGAGTGCCAGGGTAAATGAGTGGGTGTCTGAGTACGTGATCTCGGTCTCCAGTCAAACACTCTACCACTGAGCCACGGCGCTCCCTGTATGTATGTCTGGTATGTATAATACTTAAATGTTTTCAAGGTTTTAAAGGGAAGAGTCGCCCACGAAAATGCATTGTCGACATAGAAAAATTATGGATGTAGTTTATATATGAGCCATATAGGGGTGCTTAGCGTTGTTGGTTGAATTGGTAATGTTAATGTTGGTGGTTGTAGGTAGAGGTTCCATAGAAAAAGTATGGATGTAGGTGAATATTGCTTAACTCGATACCGCAGCAGTTTTTCGTTAGAACCTTACCGCGCTTATTGCGTTGCTTGGTTGGCTCCTGAAAAAATGGTGTCTTTAAACTCTTGTTATTAACTAAATGTGCTCATAGGGCCTGGGACGGTCTGGTCTGACTTAAGCTGGGGGAAATTCGATGGTGTAGAAAAATGTCAATTTTCGAGATGACCTGTCTACCACTGAGCCACTGCGCTCCCTGTGTGTGTGTATGTATGTATGTATGTATGTATGTATGTATGTATGTATGTATGTATGTATGTATGTATGTATGTATGTATGTATGTATGTATGTATGTATGTATGTATGTATGTATGTATGTATGTATGTATGTATGTATGTATGTATGTATGTATGTATGTATGTATGTATGTATGTATGTATGTATGTATGTATGTATGTATGTATGTATGTATGTATGTATGTATGTATGTGTGTGTGTATGTATGTATGTATGGATGTATGTATGTATGGATGTATGCATGGATGGATGGATAGATCAATGTCTGTCTGATAATTAGTCTGATGAGAAAGCTGCTTTGTGCACTTTAAGGACGTAGCTGAAACGATTGTAAAAGTGGCGTTTTAAAAGGATGGCTCGCGTTTGTATTATAATAGTTTCAATTTAAAAGGATGGCTTGCCCAATGAGCATCTGAGAGAAGAACGACACCGCGCTCTAGGACGTGACGCTACCTTCTCGTGGTCTAGGGCGTTGACTCACCCTCCGAGGTGTAACCGAACGCGTCACAGGGACCGTCATCTCGTATCTGTCTTCGTGGGGCCGCCACCTTGGATCTCACGCCGTGGGGGCCGCCATCTTGGTGTCGTGGGGGCCGCCATCTTGGACCGGAAGTGACGTCATTGACTCTATAGTGACGCCTATACTACTTCGGCAACTGAATCGGCAACTGGTATCTGAATCGTTAACTGGGCGGTAGGGAAGGGTTTTGGTACGCTAAGGATAGAAACGGGGTTATATATTGTAGGATAGGGGTAATGTATGTTTTGGTTCGGGCAAGGGTGAGGTATTCTATTTGTAATGGCAATAGGAAACTGTAGGCAAGGGGGTAGAGTTTGAGACTGACTTTCTATGAAAGTCAGCCTCATTATCCTGAACTCGCGTATAATCCTATGATAGCCAGCCTCAAAATCCTGAACTCACGTATAAACCTATGAAAGTCAACCTCAAAATCCCGAACTCGCGTATAATCCTATGAAAGTCAGCCTCAAAATCCTGATCTCGCGTATAATCCTGAAAACTTTCACTTATCATGCCATGTAACTTAAGTTAACTCTTTGCATGCTGGGTATAAATGGTGTAGTCTACAGCCAATAGCTCTTACAGGCTGTTCCCGCAGGGTAATTTTGCATGCAATTTTGTCTCAGACTCTCAGTGCGGATTTTTTTTTTCAAACACTACCAGAAGTTGAATACCAAAAAGGCCTGGACCAACTCAGTCTACTTCTTAACAGAGTATTCTCTGTATGCTATTCAAAAAAGCATTTTATGAATTGCACAAAATTTCAGCGTAAAATTGTAAATATTTTCTTACCCCCAGTTTTTAGCATATGTTTAGGTGGGGGATCGGTTAGGGTAGGATGTGTTGGTTCTGATAGGAGTAAGGTATTGTACATGTAAGTGCAATAGGAAACTGCAGGTAACGGGTAGAGAAGGAATTGGGCACGATAATGATAGGCGTGGTGTTAGGTAGGATAGGGGTAACGTATGTGTTCGTTCGGATAGGGGTAAGATATTGTATGTGTAGGAGTTGCCGTATCAGACTTGTTTAAAAGAATAGTTTTGAATCGGCAACCGGCAATTAGTTGCCAGTTGCCGATTGGGGCTTAAAATTAAATCGGCAACTGGCAACTAGTTGCCGGTTGCCGATTCGAATCGGCAACTGGCAACCGGCGGCTAACTTTATGTACGTTTCGGTTGTCGAGTATCGTGTTTGTAAAAGCAAACCGTGAAGACCCTGATAGCATGCCATATTCTGTGGAACATCATATGGGTGTTCTTGTTTGCTGATGAACAATTTAAGGAATACTTGGCATAAGTGGATGAATTATTGCGCAATATGATTAAAATATAGATAAAGATACAATAAATATAATATTACACAGTGAAGAATAAAAGATAAAGAGTGAAAAAAATCATTTATTTACGGGGACTCGAACCCCCCTGACTAAACTAAAAAATATACATATTGATGCTCTGTTCTCCGAGTCGTTGCCTACTGAGTTATTCATGATGATTACCAGATAAATTCAAAATACCCACTTAAAGCCTAAGTGTGTGCAGCCACCCGTTACAGGTAAACAGTTCCAATGTTTTGATTTCAATGTTTACAAACACGAAAATGTAAACATGGTCAATATATCATGGTAGCACTATAACACTTTTACAAACATGCCATGGTAACTTTTCTACATAAGCCTATGGTATCACTTTTACATACAGCCAAAAATAACACTTTTACATAAGCGTATGATAACACTTTAACAAACATGCCATGGTAACACATTTACATAAGCCTTTGATAACACTTTTACAAACGTGCCATGGTAACACTTTTACATAAGCCTATGGTATCACTTTTACATACAGCCAAAAATAACACTTTTACATAAGCCTATGATAACACTTTTACAAACGTGCCACGGTAACACTTTTACATAAGCCTATGGTATCACTTTTACATACAGCCAAAAATAACACTTTTACATACAGCCTTTAATAACACTTTAATATAAAGTAAACAATTACACCTTTATGTACAGCCTATGGTATCACTTTAACATGCAGTCAATGGTTACACTGTTACGTACAGCAAATGACTACACTTTTACGTACAGCCTGTGGTTACACTTTTACATACAGGCTATGATACCACTTTTTCATACAGGTTTTGATACTACTTTTACATACAGGCTATGTTAATACCTTTTTTACATACAGAGAATTATACTTTTACATATAGTATATGATAACACTTTAACATGCATCCAATGATTATACGTTTACATATAGCCTGTTGTAACCCTTTTACATAAGCCAATGATAACACTTTTACAAAAATGCCATGGTAATTCTTTTACATACTGCCAATGATAACACTATCACAAACATGCCATGGTAACACTTTTGCATACAGCCTATGATAACACTCTTACAAACATGCCATGATAACACTTTTACATACAGCCTTTTACATACAGCCTATGATTACACTTTCACATAAACATATGCTAACACCTTTACATACAGGCTATGATAACACTTTTACATACAGGCTATGTTAATATTTTGTGACATACAGAAAATTATACTTTTAAATACAGCCTTAGATAACACCTTGACATACGTCCAATGGCTACACGTTAACATACACCCTGTGGTAACACTTTTAAATCAGCCAATGCTTATACTTTTACATACAGCCTATGATAACACGTTAACATACAGCCAATGGTTACACTTTAACACAAAACCAATGGTTACACGTTAACATACACCCTGTGGTAACACTTTTAAATAAGCCAATGCTTATACTTTGAAATACAGCCTATGATACCACGTTAACATACAGCCAATGGTTACACTTTAACATAAAACCAATGGTTACACGTTAACATACACCCTGTGGTAACACTTTTAAATAAGCCAATGCTTATACTTTTACATACAGCCTGTGATAACACGTTAACATACAGCCAATGATTACACTGTTACGTACAGCCAATGGTTACATTGTTATATACAGCCAATGGTTGCACTTTTACCTACAGTCTGTGATTACACATTCACATACAGTCTGTAATCAAGTATACCTAATTCGCAAATAGTTTAAGTCTTTCCAAATTAGTTCACGTAAATTAGAAATAGAAAGAGGTAGGTACACTTTACATACAGCTGATGATAATTCTTTACATACAGCTGATGATTGCTCTTTACGTACACCTGATGATTACACTTTACATACAGCTGATGATTACACTTTACATAAGCTGATGATTACACTTTGCATAAGCTGATGTTTACACTTTACATACAGGTGATGATTACACTTTACATAAGCTGATGATTACACTTTACATAAGCTGATGATTCATTTTACATAAGCTGATGATTACACTTTACATACAGCTGATGATTACTCTTTTCATACAGCTGATGATTACACTTTACATACAGCTGATGATTACACTTAACATAGGCTGATGATTACATTTTACATAAGCTGATGATTACTCTTTACATAAGCTGATGATGACACTTTACAAACAGCTGATGATTACACTTTACATACAGCTGATGATTATACTTTACATACAGCTGATGATTACTCTTTTCATACATCTGATGATTACACTTTACATAAGCTGATGATTACACTTTACATTCAGCTGATGATTACACTTTACATAAGCTGATGATTACACTTTACATAAGCTGATGATTACACTTTACATACAGCTGATGATTACTCTTTTCATACAGCTGATGATTACTCTTTTCATAAGCTAATAATTACACTTTACATACAGCTGATGATTACACTTTACATAAGCTGGTGATTACACTTTACATACAGCTGATGATTACTTTTTTTATACAGCTGATGATTACTCTTTTCATACAGCTGATGATTACACTTTACATAAGCTGATGATTACACTTGACATACAGCTGATGATTACACTTTACATACAGCTGATGATTACACTTTACATACAGCTGATGATTACTCTTTTCATACAGCTGATGATTACACTTTACATACAGCTGATGTATACACTTTACTTACAGCTGATGATTACTCTTTACATACAGCTGATGATACTCTTTTACATACAGCTGATGATTACTCTTTACCAATGATAACTCTTTTACATACAACCCATGATTTAGGGGATAACTGTATTCAAAATTTTCATTTGGGGAGGTATATCGTCGGATTTACGGTCGGAAATTTAGTTTTAAGGCGACGCGCGAGCGGAGCCATAAAACGTGATTTCCGAACGTATATCCGACGATATACCTCCCCAAATGAAAATTTTGAATATGGTTATCCCAAATCTAATGCACTTCTGCAGTTTCGTCTCAGATTTGATCGTTGCAAGCCGCGTAATACCGCACGTCATCCAACGAAATATGACGTAATTAATGACGTCAAATTGTTTCCTGCATTATATCGCAGGATATACTGTCGCAAATTTTTGACGTTATCCAATCAGAAGTCGCGTTACAAAAACAAGTGCATTAGAATACTCTTTTACATACAACCAATGGTTACACTTTTACATAATGCTAATTATTGCTCTTTTACTTACAGCTGATGAATACTCTATAAACAGCTGATGATTACTCTTTTACATACAGCTGATAAGTTCCTTTTAACTCCTAACCAATGATTACACTTTTATATACAGCTGATGATAACACTTTAACATGTAGCTGATAATAAAAACTCTTAAGCATACAGCTAATGATTACACTTTTACAAGCAGCCTATGATCACACTTATCTTACAAACAATCATTACAGTTATACATACAGCCTATGGTAACACTTTAACATACATCATATATTAACACTTTTACATACATCCACTGGTCACACTTTAACAAACAGCCAATGATTTCACTTTTACATTACACCTTTACAAACAGCCAATGCTTACACTTTTACATTACACCTTTACATACAGCCGATGATTACACTTTTACAAACAGCCTATGATAAGACTATTACATGTATTACATATAACACACAGCCGATGATTTCACTTTTACATAAGCCAATGAAAACAAATTATCATACTGCCCATAGTTACACTTGTACATGTAACACTTTTAAATACAGCTGACGGAAACACTTTAACATATAGCCAAAAGTTACACTTTTACATGTAGCTTATGGTTACAACATACAGCAGATGGTTACACTTTTATACACGCCCTATGATATCACTTTTAGATACAGCCGATGGTTACAATTTTACATACAGCCAGTGGTCACAATCTTACGTGCAACCGATGGTTTATCTTTTACATATAGACAATTCGTACACTTTTACATACAGATTGTAAAACCTTTATGGTAACATGTTTTTAATAAAATGAGCAATCCTGATAAAGTCTATATAGATCTGAAGAAAATATACTCTTATATATATTCAAACAACGGTTTGTGTTTAATTATCTATTTATGGTTCTGAGCCAAACCATATGTTGTGGAAACCTTAAAAAAAACCCTGAATGAGACGGCTCTCTTAAATACCAAACATGTTTAACCTTCAAACTGATAGATAAAAAACGAATCGCAATCTACACTCAGAATATTTGCTTGTTTGGAATCAGCCATAGAGGTTTGAAAACGAAGTTATTATTTTTTTTTTTCAGAATTGATGAGCAGCGTACTGAGCGGCGAATTCGATCTTGGACAAAATTACATGCAGGTGAGATATAGATCTTGTTGAACTAACAGCAACGGAATCACAGCCTTAGAATGAACAGCAGCAGCAGCCACCAGGGGGCTAAATATATTTTACTTGTCAACCCCCTGTATTCAAACCGCAGCAATACAGTCCGCTACGATGCTGACATTCTTGTTTACTGGGACGCGAACGTTTTGCTGAATGGTAAAATGTTATTTTTCATTTTAATTTTCCTACTTCATTTAAACTTTGCAAAAAACAAGCGAGCATGACCAGGAAATACCGCATTCACACACTGCAGACAAATCCACGGCACCAACAATTAAAGTAAAACAACGAGCTCCCTCTTCCTCATCAGTATGATTGCAAAACTGAAGAGGCCGCAAAGTACTGCATAACAAAATAAACAAAAACGTATTTCCTTATACTCCACTCACGTCCTTTATATGCAGATTGCATCCAAAAGTTGTCGTTGTTGAAGAATTCCTTAAAATATGTCAAAAGAAGCTACATGACACTCAAGTTTGACACATTAGCTACGAGTGTTTATGTTTGTGAATAGTATTTCTGCTTCACTACGATTACTTGCAGTCCGTAGCTACGAATACTTGAAAAAAAAATAGTAAGTGAGTATGATCAGAATATACCACAATCACAAACCGCAGGCAACCCCATGGCACCGTGAGGAAGAGCCGCCCAACCATCATGAGACACCAGGAAGACAAATTAAGCAAAACAACCAGCTCTTTATTCCCCATCAAGATGATTGCAATACTAGAATGGACGTAAAGTAACGTACAACAAAACATAGAACAATTACAGACTCCCACAATGGCAGTAACAATAAACAAAAAGTCAACAACAACAGAACCACCGCCTTAGAACGGACAGCAGTCTAAGCCACCGGGGATGGGGGGGGGGCTTAAATGCATTTTACTGAACATTTATTGAAGTCCATATTTAGGTAAAAGCTACGATGATTAACAGTTCATACAGCAAATTGCAATCTGAAAGCAGTCCCTATAGTAAGCTAAGCTAATGTGTGGTCTTGTACTATTATTTTCACTTATGCTTTTCTTTCCAAACGCAAGCTCCGGCCTGCTTCCTGAATAGCCTCAGTCGTGCAATATAGTACATTATAGTATAGTTAAACCAAATCATATTCACACGCACGCACGCGCGCGCGCACGCACGCGCACGCACGCACGCACACACACACACACACACACATTTCCTGGATTCGAATCGAATTTTTGAAGTATTTTATGCGTATGAACAGGATTTGTTTTCAATCAGCTTGTCAGTATTGATCCATTTTGTTACAACCATTTCTGCGTATATCTACACAATCTAGCGTTTTGTCAACACTGTAACTAAGCATGTCACATCCAAGTATTCAAGATTTTAACTAGTCACTGTAGCTGAGCAAGGAATTGTGGGCTTTATCTGGTCACAAAAAGGTTCTTAGCGTGAAAACTTATAAATGCTTTACTTATATTTTCAGCTAGTTCAGTATGCAATGGGATTTGCCGTTTTATTCGCCATTGGTCTGTTGTTTGTGATATTTCTACCACTATGTGGCTGCTGTATCTGTTGCTGTCGTTGTTGCTGTGGTAACTGTGGCGGGGATCTCAAAGCGGTAAGAAAATACAATAAAATGAATCGTTTTAACCCGTATAAGTCAAGCGTCCTTTTGATGAGCACAACCATATAGAACAGACCCAGATTAGAAGCCGGAGTAAATCTACTGACCGAATGTTCTACTAAAAGTAGAATGAAAACGAAGTTTGAATGTTTGTCTGAGCTTACTTTGTGTATGCTCATCCATATGATAGGTACTAAAATCTCATGTGCTGGCCCAATGATCATAATCTAACGGATCAGAAAATTGCATGGTTTGTGCGTCTGTACGGGAAGATAATCCACGAGCTTTAGCGAGTGGATTATCGCCCGTACGGACGCACAGACCGTACAATAACGTGCCTATTGTACCAGGATACATTTGCACTTTGTGCATTCGAGATACTTTATGTTAAACATTGGAATTTCAATGATAGGGGCAATGCCACAATTTTACCATTCAAAACTTGCTGATCTGGAATCATTGTTTATACTTCACTTTCAGACGTATGACAAGAATGAAGATTGTAAGAGAATGGGTCTGGCACAGGCCTTGTTTATGCTGGTCATACTCATGGGGTAAGTCTGACAAGAATGAAGATGGTAAGAGAATAGGTCTGGCACAGGCCTTGTTTATGCTGGTCATACTTATGGGGTAAGTCTGACAAGAATGAAGATTGCAAGAGAATAGGTCTGGCACAGGCCTTGTTTATGCTGGTCATACTTATGGGGTAAGTCTGACAAGAATGAAGATGGTAAGAGAATAGGTCTGGCACAGGCCTTGTTTATGCTGGTCATACTTATGGGGTAAGTCTGACAAGAATGAAGATTGTAAGAGAATGGGTCTGTCACAGGCCTTGTTTATGCTGGTCATACTTATGGGGTAAGTCTGACAAGAATGAAGATGGTAAGAGAATAGGTCTGGCACAGGCCTTGTTGATGCTGGTCATACTTATGGGGTAAGTCTGACAAGAATGAAGATTGTAAGAGAATGGGTCTGTCACAGGCCTTGTTTATGCTGGTCATACTTATGGGGTAAGTCTGACAAGAATGAAATTGGTAAGAGAATAGGTCTGGCACAGGCCTTGTTTATGCTGGTCATACTTATGGGGTAAGTCTGACAAGAATGAAATTGGTAAGAGAATAGGTCTGGCACAGGCCTTGTTTATGCTGGTCATACTTATGGAGTAAGTCTGACAAAAATGAAGATGGTAAGAGAATGGGTCTGGCACAGGCCTTGTTTATGCTGGTCATACTTATGGGGTAAGTCTGACAAGAATGAAGATGGTAAGAGAATGGGTCTGGCACAGGCCTTGTTTATGCTGGTCATACTTATGGGGTAAGTCTGACAAGAATGAAGATGGTAAGAGAATGGGTCTGGCACAGGCCTTGTTTATGCTGGTCATACTTATGGGGTAAGTATTCTATAATTTTGAATGCATGTAATAAATTTTAACACCTTCACAGGTAAATTGTCACCTTACAGGGAACCAGTTTGAAAGTTTTACTATAATATGTTTTTCATAAACTCGCCCTATTCCCTTATTCAAATGAATCACAAGTCCTGAGGGAGATCCTCCACCCTCGGTTTCGAACATCTCGCTCAAGACATGCATGAAAACTAAATGGAGCATTGCTACAACATTATAACAGGTGTCTACCTATATCTTTGAAGACCTTTACATCTACAAATAAGAAACCCATAAAACCTCATAAACTCCGATATAACGAAATACGCAAGTAAAATTAAAATTGGTAATGTTATAATAGGTCTTAAGGTTGCCACTTGGCCATCCCCCCACCCCCCCCCCCCCTGCAGGGTGATCTTGAGGTTAAGATTTCATAAAAGTCAAAATATTTACCTTTTAAGGTTAAATAACTATATTATCAAAACACTTGAACGATTTTCAATTATGTTTGGCATGAGAGTAGATGTAGGTCATTCTGGTGATGACAGTGAGGTCAAGCTCAAATACTTATAATTTTCAAATAAATCATCCATTTTGTATATAAGATTTTATCGAGACCCTCTCTTGAATTTCATTTGTGTTTGACATGATAATAAATGTAGGTCTAAAGTTTTAATAAGGACCATCCCCACTCCTAGACATTTCCTTGCAGTCAAGCTCACTCATTTAGAATTTCAAACGATAAAAATCAAACAAAGATGTCTTATCAAAAAAGTAGGTAAATGCCACATACTACAGACCAATACATGGCACCGCGAGGAAGAGTCAAAGAAGGATTACAGCGACTTGATATTCAGAACACACTAAAATAAAGTAACCTGCACCGTTCCACCCAAGTTTGTGACCTTGAGATTAAGGTCAGAAACTTAGAATTTTCATATTTATGTCATTGTTTTGTTTTTATGGTTATATATTTCAGTATTTGTTGAAAAAATATAAAGTCGAAGCTTAATTTAAAAATTATTGTTAAAATCAATAAAATTGCATTTTAAACTCAAAATATCTCAAAACCGATTGAAATTATTTTTGGGACTTTTTTCTGTGAAAGATAACGCTTTTTACAATTCATTTGCATAGGTTTTCATTTGTGTTCGAATTTTGCCCCGGCCAAACCGTGAATAGACTGGCCTATATAGTGATTCTAAAGTTGTACGTTGTTTGCTAGATATATATGCTGTATATATAGAATGTTGAGCATAAATATTCGGAGGAAAACAACAACAATTGACGCATATATTTGAAGGTCTTGTGAAGCCACATAAAATTACACAACTGAAACAACACGAAAATACAAATAAACTGTAATAGAGTACATTCATATTAAACCTACTTCCTGAGATAGAATATAGCAAACTCCTATTCAATATTCAACATAAATGAACTAAAATAAATAACTGAAACAGAAGAAACATCTTTAAAAGCTCCTTCCAATATTTGAATACAGGAAATGAGTCAATACAATGTCACGTGACTTCAAATCTGATTTGTATTGGCCAGACATTTAGAATTCAAAATACTATCAAGACACAAAGTTTTGCTGCTGGAAAGATTGAGTTTACCAAAATACTATTTAGACATTGTAGATTTTATCTAGTATACCAATGCACTATAAATTTACTTCTCCATGAAAAAGTGAACCAAAGCACCATCAATGTACTTTTTCAGAAAATGTTTTGGATATGTCAGACCAAAGCACTTCACCTTGTTATCAAAAAACGAATTGATAGCACATTGATGGTGCGTTGGATGTATTTTGGTTCATTTCTCTTTCATATGGGATGTTTTGTCATTTCAGCGCCTCAGCCGGCTGTGTCTGGATGACCAATGGACGGTTCTCTGTAGCACTGGAATACACGAAAAACAGCATCTCTGATAACCTGGATGATTTCAAAACATTCTTTGAAAATACTGCTGATGTAAGTCAGCTGTTTCTATATATCTTTTACACAGTCATTAGCCACATCAGGACTGCTACTTCTATTTTAGACCAGTACACATTTTAACTTTCTTACAAAGAAAAGTCTCTAAGTTGTAAATTCTAAGCTCTTTCCACCACTGCCTCCACACCAATTACTACCTCTACTACTTGATAAAATGCCGCAACAAACATCATCTCATCATCATCATCATCATCATCATCATCATCATCATCATCATCATCATCATCATCATCATCATCATCATCATTTTACCAGGGTATGCACTGTTTGCTAAGATCAAAACAATCTTTAGGGACCACAAAATACATTCTAATTTAAAAATTTCAACATGTAACCCCATTTAAACACAAATTTTTGGACTATCCCATACTAATTATATGAACATGCTTGGGAAAATCCATCAGAATAAAAATAGGTCAAAACGAATAAGATAATTGATATGACCTAACCTCTTGGCTCTCTTGTATGTGATGTTTTCTTGTATTCTTGTCATTTTCCCATGTGGTGTCCTGGGTCAGGTTTGTACTTTATTGTATCTATTCCTGATCTTTGTCTTCTTCCTTACTATGAAGCGTCAAAAAGAAGATTGGTGTACATATATATCCTATATGTATAACCTTCTCCACCACTGAAACAAAAAATGTTAATATTCTGCTACATGTAATTACTACACCGTCTATTGCCATGTTTGTACATTGTGTTATATTATGTTGTGTATCCTCGTAGGCATTAATGCCTTTTGAAGTTTTCGCATAAACATCTGTTCTGCTCTGTTCTATCCTATGTCATTTTGAGTAATACGAGTGTTTCAAAATGCAGCATAATTATAATCAGTAACAAAATTGCAACCTTTATCTGACAATTTCATTCAAGCGATATCTTTTCTCTTGCAGCAATTCCTCTATTTGGCCACGGACATGTATGCGCTGGTGCATCAAGTAATCATTCAAGATATTGGGGGTAAGCTATATTTATCAGTAAATAATTGTATGGTGATATTCTGATGACTTTTGAAAAGCAAGTGAGCATGTCCATGACATGACACAATCACAGACCACAGACCTACCCACTGTAACCAGGTCCCCAGATAAAAGTGCGTAACGGAAAATCATTTTTCTTATTTCTCAGCCAAAACTTATGTTGTAGGTACTCAAAAGAGCCGTCTCGATGAGACGATTCTATTGAGCACAAAAACACATGTTTAAACTGATGGATAAGAAAATAATCGCAATTTTACGCTAAAAAATGCTTTACTGGCCCTATGCGGTATCCCAAGGACAAGACACATAACACAGACATCTGCACGACACCAATAACAAAATCAAAGATAAGCAACCAGCTCTCTCTTTTTCAGAAAATTGCTAATCCTTTGTGTACAGGAAAGTCGTACAGATTGCACTAGGATCTGTATTATAAATAGAGGATCTTACATGAGTGTGCATGTTTTATTGAATTTTTTAAGCGAGTTGGGGAAAAACGAGTTTAATAAATTAGATAAGACAAGAGCACAAATGTTAGATTCTATTTATCATATATGACATTAAGATTACTTTGAAATCTCATTTCTGCCATAAAAACGTTATAATTATTTCATTATGTACGCAACATTACGTTTCCCGAAAATCTGTAAACCACTAGAGGTTTATCGATTTTTATTGCATGGCGCTATTTTACTCCCAGACGCGACGTTATATGATAAACTGAAATAAAAACTATATTCAGGGACAGTAATACATTAATTTATTATCTTGAAAAACTAACTTGTGACCGATTTTAAGTATTTTTTCAATGCAATACATAGATCAGACTATGTATATTCTCTTTCGTACCAACCGGAATTAAGTCCATTTTCTGTGATTCTGATGCATTAGCTATTGTTAGACGACATCTGATTGGAAAACGTTAGAAATTAGACGTCATAGCTTTTCATTTGGTGGTAAGTGATTATACGCAGCTGGCAGTCGTTGGCTATGTGCGTAACAACCCACAATTCCATTGTCTTTTTGAAGGAAGAATAGTGCATTAGAATGGGATAACCATATTCAAAGTGTTCATTTGGGGAGGTATATCGTCTGTTATACGGTTAGAAATATAGTTCTAGGGCGAGGTGTCCGCGGTCGACCTGAGTGTCAACGTTACAGTTATTGAAGCATTGTCTGACCATATTCACTGTTTTGTATACTAGGCCAAAAAAGAAACGCCGCATATTAAGATTAAAAATATTGCGCGTTAAATGAGAGTTACAAAATTTCATCTGCTATCTATATTTCGTTGCTATTCCTGCCACACATTATTCCCAATGTTTAACTGAGATCAGTCAAACCAAACCAGTTTACTGGCTGTCTTTTTATTTTCAAGGTTTTCACGTGCACATTCATTTTATTTTAACTTACACACGTAATAACTACTGAAACCACTTATCTAATATCCAATTTGCTTGAAAACATTTTAAAACTTTAAAATTAAAAGTTACACATTGCTAATTTACGATGCCAAAACGGACACGTGTTGAACGCGAAACGGCGATAAGAATTTTACAAGCTAACGTGACGCCATCGGTGATAGCCCAACAATTTCGATGCTATACAGGGATGATTGAACGTCTTAGGAAACGTTTCTGACACATTGGAACAATGTCAGACCGTCAGCATTCATGACGTCATCGCCTAATGACGCGACGTCAAGATCGATAAAAACGTAGGTTTAATCTGCTGAATCAATATCGTCAGGCGACAATTGTAGCAAGCACAACCCAAGCAATACAACTCATAATCCAAGAATCAGAGCTCAAACTGTGACAAATCGTTTGCGAGAGATTGATGAAAGACCCCTATATACAATGTATGCTTTATATGCGGCGTTTCTTTTTTGGTCTAGTATATATGTACTAGTTTTAACAATAACTATTTCTTTTCTTACAGATATTGGCAATGTTATGAATTCACTCTTAGTTAGTTCTTTAGACATAGACGACGTGATTACCTCCGTGAAAAAGTTAGATACACGTAAGATATACATGGTTAATCATAGGTCCAGATATGGATAGTTTGTGCACCTCAAATTGCATTTATTCCCTCTATACCCATCAATTTAAACATGTGTTTTGTGTGCTCAAAAGAACCGTCTCAGTGAGACGGTTCTTTTGAGTTCCACAACATACGTTTTGGTTGAGAAATACGAAAAATAATTTTCCAGTACACACTCTTATCTGGAGGCCTGCCGGTTTAAGAGAATGTAAAATATTGTGTGTTTGAGCTAGACACTTTATTCGCTGCTTAGTACTGGCTTAACCGAAAACAGAAAAAAGCATCCCGGCATGCCCGAAAAATTGTTGACTATGACATAACCCATCATAGAACGAGACAATCAAAACTAAAGGGCATGTCGTTGGTTGCATAATAGGTGTGTGTGTGTGTGTGTGTGTGTGTGTGTGTGTGTGTGTGTGTGTGTGTGTGTGTGTGTGTGTGTGTGTGTGTGTGTGTGTGTGTGTGTGTGTGTGATGGAAAAAGCAATTTGGAGCCTGCTCTTCATGTTTTTGTATTGTATGTTGTGAACAGTGAGGATTGAGGCTAGCTTTCATACACAATGTACAAAAGTAGATGTAGCGTCAAAATGAAATTAGCCATCTGGTTTTATTTGATAGCAGCTTATTTGTGGTTTCAAAATGACTGTACTTATAGTAAGTACTTTGCCCATATAATCAAAGCATAACGAAGCCGAAATGCATTTCACGTAATAAGCAGCTGTGAATTGAAATACATTATATAATGTGACCATGAAACCAATGGACTGTTGTTTTCAAATTTGTGTGTTAGCTCTATATTAGAACAATCTGATTTTCAAGGTTTCTTTTGCAGATGGACAGACGTATAAGGACACTTTTAATAGTAAGGTGGATCCGGAGGTGGATCAGGAGGTGGATATACATCTCTATGGATTGTCATTGCTTCAAACTGTACTGTATATATTTTTGGGTCTGTAAATACTTATCAGTGAACCCAGGAAATAAATACCACAATAACAGGTCACAGCCTACCTATTGATTCATGTTTTCACATGAATCGACTCAGACGAGCCTGTGCAACCTCCTGTTTAGCTTAGAAACTCAAAATGTTTGGTCAGTAGCTTTACAGTCACAGAATATTCAAGTGACTAGCAAAGGTTCTGATCAGACTGCGCGTATGCGCAGGCTGGTCTGAACCTGTGCTGGTCGCACATACCACATTGTTGGAAATCTCATATCGCGGCTCATATGTTCCATACTTTGTTTTACAGGTGTTTATAACATCAGTGATGCTCTTTCTCAAGTGATAACTGACATAGATAGCTTGACATCAGCAGCTGATAACCTGACTTCAGCATTAGACACATTAGCAACAAACATAAATAGCACTATATCGACCTGTTCCGCCTCAGGTGTGGCTTGTCAAGCTGCCTGTGACTCTATTGACACTTCTGTCCTCACATCGGCCAGTGCGGATTTCAGTTCCGTAAGTTACATAGACTCTAGAACTATAGAAGGGAAAGAGCATAGTTCTGAAATATTTTCATAATTAAACCATAAGTTGTGGGAATTGTTAAGAATATGGGCCCAGAATTACAATGCCTCCTTAGAGTTAAGGAAGACTTAAGTTAAGGATTGATTTTTCAGAATGTGAAAAATAACGTTCAAACTGATTAAAATCAAAATAGTTTTAATTTTCCTGAAGATCACAATAATATCTTTTACCACAAATACCACGTCGATCCAGGCAGTTTTTTAGCATTTAATATAGCATGTTGAAATATCAGTACTTAACTAATCTTGCTTAACTTTAAGGAGGCATTGTAATTCCGGGCCCAGACCACTAAGTGTGCACAATGTCCGCCATTTTTACAGAATAGACAATTAATGATACACGTCAAATAACAAGAGTTTAGCTCTTATATGTAAACTCACCCTCCAAAAGTACGTCCATTATGTTTAGATATTAGATACTTCTTAAACATTCATTATGTACATGAGTAGCCAAAGGTATGACGAGATTGAAAGTTTGCACAGGCTGATTAGAGACATTTCTGCTTGCCTAGGCGAGAAGGTTATGTCATTGTTGTGAATACGAAAATGATTAAACTAAACATATCATTTGAGAGTTTGGTCTTTTTGAGACAACCTTCGATTCAGTTTACTAGGACTATTAGGCATCAAAATATCAAGCTAGAATAGTTTTCAATGCTATGTACCACCAATTCTTATTCAAAGGTAAAGTACTTAGTTTAACAACTGATTTAGACATCTTTTCGACGTGGTCTACGCAAAGTGATGTGTGATAGAAATTTGATCAACTGTTTCATTTGCTTTTTTCAAGGGTGTTGCATATCCAATAACTATTTCAGCAAAGTATATCTACAAAAACGTGTGATCAAAATGCGTGATGATTATACGGCTATGTGTATAATTCATTTGATAATGTTTCAAATAATTTATATGAATATACTTAGCATTAGCTAGTTTCTGAAATCATAATTTGGCATCAGATACGTATTACGTAGATTTAATAAAAAAACTAATATCACAAGCCAGGTTTGTTAATCTGTTAATTTTTATTGACTAAATATATTTGCAGCTTCCAGATTTGACATCTGTTCAGTCGAGTGTAGATGCCGTTAAAGCTTTAAATCTAACTGGTCAAATTGATGCGGTAAGTGTTCATGCTGATGCTCACTTGTTTTTTTGGTTTTATTCTGCTCTAAGGCGGTAATTGTGCTGTTGTTTATTGCTGCTCCCAATGTGTAATGGAGGTTTAGTGTTGTGTCCTTGTTTTTGAGGTGTGGTTTTTGGTGTCCTTTCTAGCTTAGCGATCATCCTGCCATGGAAGAAAAGGATGGTTGGTTTACTTTCAATGCGCTGCTGAGGAAGATAGAGCTGGCTGTTTTACTTAAATTGTTGTCTCAGGTTTGTGTCTCTTCCTCACAGGGCCTGGGTCGATCCGTGGTCTGTGATTGTGGCATTTCCTGGTCATACTTACTTGGGTTTTTATTGGAAATATTAGATAAAATTAAAGAAGAAGGCAAAGATTAGCACCAGTCAAAACCTACATAGGACGGTAACAAAACTTTGTACACAGTCACATAGTACTTCCTGTCCTGCTGAGGAACATTTAAGTTATACATTGTATTCTTTTATGTGTATTATAGTATCTTACCATCTTTAAACATGCAGGATAAAGCTACACCATTGATATTTATTGTATAAACTTGGGATATCCTGACAGCTTTTGGTAATGTGATTGATATATATGATCACAGCTCGGATCATTTGTCCTTTTATGACATTCTCCCAACATCAATAGTTACATCACATAGTCATAGTTTATACTGTATAAGCGTATGTAGACTATTTATGGGCAAGTCAACACAACGTATGGACTTATCACATATGTCTTAAGTCATTATTCAAGCATACATAGGAAGTTATCAAGAAGGATTGGTTTATTGCTGTTCTTTTAATCTTCACCTACTGCCATGAGTAGAGTGTGTGAGAATTGAAGGCCCTGTCTGTAGTGCTCGTCATACCATTCACTGGTCGTATATGAGATAAGTGGCAAACACTCATGGACTCAGATACAGATAGTACTATATAAACAATAGACAATTGTAGGCTATAACCTATTTACAATGCAACAGTCTGCATGCCTTGTTATAAATGCACACATTGTTTATAGCTATGGGTCCCTCTTATATTGCATGACCACAGACTGAATGAGGACCTTGGCCTAATGATGAACAGGAAATTACACAATCACAGACGATAGACCAAAGTGTATGCATATTCTTGGGCTCTTCTTTAATTTTGATACCATAGCTTGGTCTGCAAATTATCATTGTGACACCACCTGGTCATATTCAATTGTTGTGTGCGAATTAGTGTAAGTTTAAAGCTGTCCCATTTCAATGTGTAATTGATCATATGACGTCGCCTCTGGGAGTGAAATAACGCCATGCAATAAAATCGATAAATCACTAGTGGTTTATAGATTTTCGGGAAACGTTATGACGTCCATAACAACGTTGTTGTTACGTTCATAACAACGTTGCGTACATTTATTAAGGACAAAATTAAAACGTTTTTACTGCAGAAATAAGATTTCATAGTAATCTTAATGTCATATGATAAATAGAATCTAACATTCGTGTTCTTGTATTATTGTATTTATTAACTTGTTGCGAAAAAAAGATAAAATGCTCGGCAAGCCTCGCATTTTATCTCTTTTTCCCCCAACTCGTTTAATAAAATCAATAAAACAAGAGCACTCATGTAAGATCTCTATGTAAAAGATAATGACATATTTCTTTTTATTACAGGTAGAAAGTGGCCTTGATAGAATAACAGTGTTGATAGACTCAGCAGCTGCATCAGCACAAACAAGTATATTTGATGCATATTGTTTTGACTAAAACAGTCAGAAATAAATATACCTTTAGTATCTCTTCCTCTTGGTGTCATGTATTGGTATTTTGTTCGTAATTGTGACATTTCCTAATCATATTTACTTATTTATAATTCAGCTGACTTTCTGAAGAGAACAGCTGAGCAGGATCTATCATTGTATTTTAACCTTTACAAATGTTGTAAATTCGGAAAATTTCGTGAGCATTTTATTTTCACGAATATCGTTAAATGACATACTTGTGATGTAAAAATTCGCGACTAGGGCATGATTATCAATATATGTGACGCGCCATGACATTTTGTGCCCAAATGCGGTAAAACGTGACGTCGGGAAAACGCGCTGCAAAAGTGACGTAATTTTACGCAACTGTACTTTGTTGCGCAATTTATAAAGCGGCATTTGTTAACATCGTTTAAAGCCCAAGAGGCGCAAATATTTTACGATTTCTTCGCAAAGAAATATCTAATTATGGATTGGAAGATTTATACATGCGACATCTCACATTGTTGGAGTTGGAGGAGTTAGATGACTATAGAAAAAAAAAGAAAGAAAAAAAACGTGTCTCCCGGACACTTTCGGTGTCGGCCGGCCGTAGTGCATTTATATTCTTTTTCTACTAAAGACCAGAAAACAAGTGTGTATCATCAGGAAATACCACAATCACACACTGCAGACCAAGACCAGGCCTGATATTATTATACATTTTATAAAACAACGAGATCAATTCCATTTCGAACGCAAATTGTATGCGCAAAAATGCATGTCCGTTTCAGTATTTTTTGTCCCCAATGTTGTCGTACAGCACGTGAACTGTTTTGTAGTCTGTTGTATCAAGACGACACGCTACAAACGGAAAGATCCTATTTATGGGTGATGTGGCATACGATGCTCGTTTCAGTGTATGCAATAAGCGTTATTATTCGCCATCTTGTAACGTCGCCGTTTAAATCAATATATTTCCAGATTTTTTTTGTAAAAATTATTGTCGCAAAACAATAGAAGCTACAACCGTGAAAAAAGTACCGAATGAACGCAAATTGATTTACGCAATATACAATTTTATTGTAGCTTCTTGGTGTCCGTTATTTACGTATGGTAGTCATTTAAACACGACAACGTTAACTTAGCGCCAATAGTAATCGTGATATTTCAAAATGTATGTTCACTTTAATCGCTTTTTACGTGACCTACTTGAGAACCAAAATTATAATTATTTTAATATTTTATTGTATATTGCTATTTTATATTTGACTTCCATCCCCGTAATTTTTTGAAAAATTGCACCCATTGACATTGCCATGGTAATTTTCACTAACATTCTGGAAATGCACTGTTTAAACCGCGACGGTACGAAGTGGCGAATATGTATGAAGACAAATATCAATATCAATATTTGAGCGACTAGTCTGATGCGCTGACTGGTCCCTTGTATGATAATAGGGCTACACGTCTGATGCGCTGACTGTTCCGTGTATGCTACATGTAACAAGTGTAATTGTATCAGCGTGGCAAACGCTACTCTGCTTAATCTGTGATGTATTTATACGTATGCTGTAAGATGAAGTCACGAGATTTTGCCATGAGCGCATTTTTGCACGAAAGTTAGAAATTCTCTCTTATTACATGTTGTACAATGTAACTCCGTATATTAAGACTAGGCTTTCGGGCTATCCGTTTTGTTCCTTGCGTGTCATGTTTACCGTATGTTAGAGCCACTTAAAACTATGCCAGCTTATCACTTATCGCATTTGCCAACAGCAAAGACTCAGACGAGCAAGCTCTAAAGCGCAACCAGCGCCTGTTCTGCTATAACCTACAAAGTATGGAAGTACATAGTGATCAAGGCTTAAGCCAAACACTACACTTCTAGTTATACATCCACAAAACACGTTGAGGCGTGACTGTTACGGTAAATGTATTGGATGAATCGAGGGTCATTACTTAGAGGTCGAGGTTGAAGCATAGTTATGCAAACTATACTGATTTTAACGCATACGAGCAAAGTACCGAATTTTTATAAACTGTGTAAAAATCTCGAAGCTTTTGTACAGTCTCGTATTCTGTAGCGTTTAGCCAGATGCATCCCATTTTTATCTATCATCTGATCTAGACTGTTATTGATATTCTTCAATAATTCCGAAGTTTAGAGTTGGATCCATTTCGATGTGATTTGTGTTTAATCAATTGTAACTTCGGTATGTACATGGGTGCAGGCTGATTGTAGTTAATTATGGTTATAGCTGATACCAATACATGTATAAATATGCAACCAAATTTATTCGGGTAGATACATGTGTTCCCGGCCAGTAGATCTAATTGTACCTCGACATATTAGATGCCGAGTCATAGTATACACTGTTCACAACTTCTGCGACTGTAATTTGAAAATTTTAACATGTGATCCTATCAAATATAAGTGAACAGTATTTGAATAAAGTGAGAGTTCGACGTCGAATAGGCTTAAAGATTGTTGAAACGCTTTCTGTATATTTCAAGAAAAAATGTAAGTTGTGAGTACTCATCAAGTGCCGGATCACAAGATGTTTGGGTCGTTTCATTTATCTGCTAAGGGTAAAGCTGTCATTCACATTAAAAAGAACCGCTTCCAATGAGTACCCACTGCAAACATTTTCTTTGAGAAATAAGAAAAAGCGCGTTGTGTATCCATTGGTCTTGATCTGGTTCTAAGCAGTTTGTATTGCAAAGATATATTAGCAAGATATGAAGAGACAGGGAAGAGGTGGGGCTGGCACATCCACATGAACCTCTTTGATCCGATGCATCTAGCGAAAAGAGGACATAATTTCGTCACGTTTTGATATCGAACGCCAACAAAACACTTTTGCTTGATATATTTTCTGGGAGCTCGTCCCTACTTTTCTCTACTTTTGTTTTAAGCTGCGCAGCATGTTACATGTATTTCTTCTTCCTTGGCAATACATTGTACATGTATATAGACTTTGCTAACACTGATTATACGTGAATTCTCGCCGTTTCAATTTTGACTGCCTTCAAAATTCAAAAGTCTGTTTCAAAATATGCACAATCGGCGAAAAGATTGATCAGCATTTGCACAAATGAAGACCGAGACAGAGTAAACTTAATAGTTTGCCTCGTTTTTAAAGGGAACATAGAAGTGAAGCAATGCATCTGTATTGGTATTAGAGATCTAACACCATTTTTGAACAGAAGAGACACGGCTAAACTTCTAATTCATCGGTGCCCGACTTTAACGAATTGAATATAGCGTGATGGGTTCGGTATCAGCTCTTGGCTTGGTGACTACCGCATACGACACACCATTGAGAGTGTAAACTGACCTTAGTATTTTATAACTACTACTACATGCGCCACTGCTACTGATGCTACTTTCATTCCTCTTTCTACAAATGAATTAGTGATGGTTATAATGAAAAAAAGAAAAGAGAGAAATGGGTAGATAGATTAACACGATGCGCGGAATCATATTTGATTGCCATTTTTAAACATGTTAATAATCAACTTTCTGATTTGCATAAATACCCATTTTCATCAAAATAAAGACCACATTCTATTATTTCATACTGTAGCAATACTATTTAAATTTTAATTTCAAAATTTTCGAAAGCTTAATCTTTAGTGTTCGAACGTGGAAGAAATAAGCCGTATGTCGAAATACATTTATATTCTTAAAGAAAAAATGTTGACGATTTATCGGCTCACGTTATGATCCCAAATTGCTCTAATCGAGAATTTCTGAAGTGAAATGAACTTTCCGAAAAGAATAATCAATTCGTTTCAAACATCCTGAAATAAACTCGCCAAGTTGTCTATCAGAAAATTAACGTTGACGTCGGAAACACTTTATATACAATTCCATGACGTAGGGACCTGTGAACTATTGCCTATTTCTCAGAAACTGCTTAAGATATCGAACTGAAATTTCACATGTATACTCCAGAGGCATATAGGTATCAGAAAATATCAATATCTCAATTTCGACCAGGTACCTCATTTGGACCCAAAATCTCATGGCTGGTCACATATATATATATAAATAATTGACAGAGTGATTTCGCAATTTTGCGAAGCTATAATCTTCATGAAAATTCGCATATGCAATGTTTCGGGGAAATAAATCCCTTGCAATAATTTCCGAATTTACAGTAGATTGATAAGTGAACTGACTAGAATAATACAAGACACATAGATATGACATATAAATATAACTAGCCTAAAATGCTTAAGATTTGCATATCTACAGAGCATCGTATAAGAACAAAGCCATGCATATATTTTGTGATGAAATACCTGATATTATTGCATTTTATGAACAATTTAATGTATTTATTTCTTTGTCACAATTCTTTTTACTGTTATCGCCCACCTTCACATTCTAGATAAATAAACAAACAACAAAATGCTCTGTTGTGGTATGAAATACAGAAGATTAACATTCACATTGACAAAAATGTATGTAGAAAAATACTAAACCCACTTTAATAGGATGCTTTTTAAGGATGCTATAAAGATGCTGACAGATGGAAATCTGATTGCTGGGTCACGTGATATATTATCCAGAATTTTGATCATGAATATGTAAGGTTTGAGTAGTGTTCAATGAATATGATCACATTTGTTTACATAGATAACAACTTATTATGTTACGAATACATTTAAATAAGGATGGACTAGATACATCTACAAATATATTTCCTCTGGTACATGTATCAAGGAAAGCTGATTTTACTTGTTTAAAATACTGTATCAAATCTGGCAAAATCCAGAATATTTCCATTGAAAATGCCTTGGTATAGCTAAAATGCAAATAAAAGGACTACATCAGCTTCCATCAATGTGATCTATTTGAAATTAAGCTTGAAGGTTATCGAAGAAAACAGCGTTTACAAACTGTTAACCCTTTGATGATTGGAACCCCCAAAAGGGTAGTGAAGGTGTGGTACTTGATTATATCGATTCCTGATCTTTGCACCCTTACTTACTATATATAAAATGCTGCATAAAGTGGCATTTCACCAGGGTCGGTACTGCGTGCTAAGACAAAATCAATTTTCAGAGAGAAAAAGATTTGAAACCTTTTGGAAATTATAACTTGTAATCCCTTAAATATATACAATGGACCGTCCTTAATTTATCGTATCAAGCTTTATAGAAAATGCCATTGGTCTTAAAAGGTTTATTTGTTTCCCTTATTTTGCAGCTGTGAATACTACCATGAACATTTTGGCTGGCCAGGTAAATGTCATGTGTGATGAAGTTGTTGAGAAACTCAATGAGGTAAGGGAAAAGGGAACAAATAATTTTCATGGTGTGAAAAGTAACACCTGACAAGAAATGATATTATCATGAAATATCTTATCATTTTATATGATATATCTGTGTTTCGTCTTGTCCACATACTTTGTACATTGCCTTTTGATATCTTTTTAATGTGTAGGCAATATTATCTGTCATCATTTACCTGCAAAGGTCAAATGTCAGCATGACCAGGAAATGCCATAAACACACACTGCAGACCAAACCCACTGCACCATGAGGAAGAGCCACATAACAGTAGCATTTACAAGACATCAGGAAGACAATTAAAGTAAAGCAGCCAGTAATCTCTTCCTCAGCAAGATAATTATGGTACTAGAAAAGATACTACTAAGTACTGCATAATACAAAGACAAAGGTGTTGTTCAAGTTTGCAGGCAGACAAGTTTACTAACTTATTCAATGTCTCATCACAAAGAAACATTTAAATAAACGAGGTAAAAAAGTAAAATACCCGTAGCTTACTGACTACCAGAGCAGATAAAAACCACCAGTTGAGCAATGGTGGATCAAACCAAGGATAAGCATCAGGCACCAACACATCAATTTACCCCCCAGGCATTGTCATTAAGTCTGCGGACTGGCGCATTTTGTTCTGTTTATTAGTGCCTGATATTTTGATGTATTTTACAAGGTCAAAACAACTCCATACTAAATAAGCTGGAACAATACTATGATCTAGAATGATTCTTTTGCTTGTGTAATACATTTATATTGTACAAGTACATTAACCTATATCTTAATAACGTTATGTAATGATTTTCATAGCAACCTCGCGTATGTTTAGCAAAACCTTGACATTTTTACGTCCAAAACCGCACTTTTAAAGTGGTTTTAAGGCGGTGGTTCTGTTGTTGTTGACTTTTTGTTTCTTGTTACTCCCGTTTTGGTAGTCAGTGATTGTTCTTTGTTTTTTTGTACGCTACTTTATGTCCATTCTAGTATCTCAATAATCTTGACGGAGAAGAGAGAGCTGGTTGCTTTGCTTAATTTGTCTTCGTGGTGTCTCATGATGGTTGAGTGGCCCTTCCTCGCGGTGCCATGGGGTTATCTGCGGTTTGTGAGTGTGGTATTTCCAGATCATACTCACTTACTATTTTAGTATCATATAATAAATGGTTAAATGACTTCTAAATTTCATGTTCCTGTATAAATGAATCGTTGCAAAAACAACAACAATAAAATTCTCAGCATACCTTGCATTTATCATCTTTTCTCAACTCGTTTGATAAATTCATTAATACACGAGGACTCATGCTTGATCCTCTATACATTTTTAAATAACTGTTTTGTCTTTCAGAGTGTTGATCCCGCCAGCTTTAAAACTGAATTGGGAAGTTTCTTTGGAATGATGCAAACCTATGATGGATACAGGTAGCTTATAAAATAGTAAGTGAGTATGATCAGGAAATACCACAATCACAAACTGCAGACAACCCCGTGGCACCGCGAGGAAGAGCCGCTCAACCACGACAAGACACCAGGAAGACACATTAAGCAAAGCAATCAGCTTTCTCTTCCCCATAAAGATGATTGCAATACTAGAATGGACATAAAGTAACGTACAACAAACCAATGAACAATTACAGACTCCCACAATGGGAGTAACAATGAACAAAACGTCAACAACAACAGAACCACCGCCTTAGAATGGACAGCAGCCTAAGCCACCGGGGGGCTTAAATGCATATTACTGGTACCAAATCTTCGCCCTAGATTCTGCTGTTGTTGAAGTACAAGAAATGTTCAGCCCGCATGGAGGCCATCTAACTAATGTAATGTATCATCATGGAAAACACTCTAATCAAATAACTACACCATGATGAAACAAAGAAAAGGGCTCATGACTCACAGATAGTCAGAGCTAAAGAGAACCTCAAGTTGAGCCACCGTGGGTCCAGCTACAAATAAGCATCAGGCACCAACCCACCGATTAAAGATTTACGTCAGAGCCGTCATAGAGTCTTAGGCCTGACCCACCGTCGTGCAATTAAAGAGGAAACCATAGCTATAAACCGTGATTGGGTTTAAAACTAGGCATGCAGACTGTCGCATACTATAATACTGTAAATTCCGAAATTTTCGCGAGGGTTTTATTTTCGCGAAACTTAGTTGAAGCAATGTTTCCTGAAAAAAAACTCATTCAATAGCAAAATCACTCTGTCATTTACTTATGAAGGTAAATCATGCCATAGTTGCAAATTATTAATGTCACAAATATGTCTTTTACCGCTATTCGCGACAATGATATTCTCGCGAAAATATCTGAATTTACAGTATAATTATTAGATGTCTTACAAATCCGTTAGTTCTTTTACTTAAGTCAAGATTGTTTTTCATTTTAAGATTTTCATTCTCACAGATGAATACATAGACTATATTTTTCCTATTCTAGATGTTTTCATAAATGAGCCTCGGCATGAGATTTCCAACAATGTGGTATGTGTGACAAGCAAAGGCTCAGACCAGCCTGCGCATACGCGCAGTCTGATCAGAGCCTTTGCTAGTCGCTTGAATATCTATGACTGTTATGCTACTGACCGATCCACATTTGGAGTTTCTAAGCTTAAAAGGAGGCTGCATAGGCTCATCTGAGTCTACACATGTCAAAATACCACATTGTTGGAAATCACATGTCACGGCTCAAATATGTTCTTAAAATGTTATCATTTGGGAGCAAAGAATACACCAAAGAGCTAAAAGTGTAGAAGGGGTAGATTTTTTTGTGCCAGACTAGCTTCTTTCAGCCATTTAGGCCTTATCAGTAACCCTTTAATGGTTTCAAAATTGCACAACGTCATTTATGATCCCAAAGGAGTAGAACAAATAATTATTGTGAAGGGCAGGGAGACGTTTATATCTGCCACACTTTTAGTATGCTGAGTAATTTTGTATGTTTTTGTTATCTGTGGATCTATTCAATATTAATAAATCCATTGGGATCCAGATCCGAAATAGTAAGTGCGTATGATCAGGAAATACCACAATCACAAACCCCAGACAACCCCGTGGCACTGCAAGGAAGAACCGCTCAACCATCACGAGACACCAGGAAGAAAAATTAAGCAAAGAAATCAGCTCTCTCTTCCCCATCAAGGAGATTGCAAATCTAGAATGGTCATAAACTAACGTACAACAAAATATAGAACATTTACAGACTCCAACAATGGGAGTAACAATAAACAAAATGTCAACAACAACAGAACCACCGCCTTAGAATGAACAGCAGCCTAAGCCACTGGGAGGCTTAAATGCATTTTACTGGTACCAAATCTTCGCCCTACATTCTGCTGTTGTTGAAGTACAAGAAATGTTCAACTCGCATGGAGGCCTTCTAACTAATGCAATGTATCATAATGGAGAAACACTCTTATCAAATTAACACGCCATGATGAAACAAAGAAAAGGGCTCATGAGTCACATATAGTCAGAGCTAAAGAAGATCTCAAGTTGAGCCACGGTGGGTGCAGCTACAGATAAGCATCAGGCACCAACCCACCGATTTAAGCTTTACATCAGAGCCATCATAGCGTCTGAGGCCTGACCCACCATGGTGCAATTAAAGAGGAAACCATAGCTATAAACCGTGATTGGGTTTAAAACTAGGCATGCAGACTGTCACATGATATCCAAGGTATATCCAACCCTTATATAACGTTTTACTATCTTTTTGAATTGATCACTAAGATAAGGTTTTCCATTAATTCGTTTGAATTTATAAACTAAATCACCTTTAAAATATAGGTTCTGATATGGCTTGTTGCAGAAGAATTTCACAATTAACTCTGAGTGTCTGTGGTAGAATTTAGAAAATGCTTTTCGAATCTTATGATATCTATAACCTTGTTTTAATAACTTAGCAGTTAAAAATAAGTTTCTGTTGTTGAAGTCATCAACATTAGAACACTTTCTAGCAAAACGAATAAGCTGAGAAATATATACACCATAGGAAGGAGAGCGAGGAACATCTCCATCGTGAAAGGGGAAATTTACTATTTCAAAATTAAAATCATCCCGTTTATCATAAATTTTAGAAGAAACTGTGCCATTTGTTATTGACAAGTTCAAGTCAAAACACGGAGCTTCAGTATCAGAAGAATTTGCCTTATTTAACTGAAGTTCAGTGGGATATATCTGACCTACCATTTGTTCAAAATAAGGATTATCAATAATAAGTTAGTCATCTAAATATCTGGAGGCTGAGTTAAAAGCTTCAATAATATCAGTTTGATTATTGTCTGACAGAGACAGCATGAAGTCTCTCTCATAACAAAACAAAAACAAATCTGCAACAAGAGGAGCACAATAAGTACCCATGGGAATACCTACAATTTGTCTATATAATTTCGAGCGAAATCTTATAAATATATTGTCCAAAAGATAATGGAGCGCATCACACACTTTCTGACATGGCCACAATTTATATCGTTTAGGTTGTTCAGAAGTAAAAAAGGCATTTTTATCATTATAAGCCAAATAAAGTGAGCCCTCTCTGTTAAATGTTTGTTCAATTAATTCTGTTAGTTTTTCTTTGATTAGATTATGAGGCAATGTAGTATAGAGAGTAGAGAAACCATATGTAGACAAACCAGATGCTAGAAAACCTCTTAAGAATTTCACCTGAATTTTAATGGATCAAATTAAAATTTTACCATTTCTTTCATAAATTGTTGTGCAATATTTAACGACATGTTTTTTAATGACAGTGAGGCAAGAAGTCAAAAGAATTGACAACTCAGTAGTTGTACATGTACTAGAATTAGCAATAAAACGCAATTTATAGGGCCGTTTATGAAGTTTAGGTAACCAGTATAACAGTATAACAGGAAGCTTGCTATGGTCCTCATCAACACAAAAAACGCAGGCCTGACAACTATCGTGCCTCATCTTGGTACGAAATAATAGCAAAGGTTATCAACAGAAGTCAAGCATAACCTACTGAAGGAGAGTTTTAAAGCCTTTGTGTGATCAAAAATGCATCTTAAAGCATATGCAGGCAATGCTCTGTGCTGGACTGATAAGTAACTTTTTGTCCATCAGCATGAAGATACTTTTAGAGTTCAAGTTATTATGTAAGGAAGAAGCCAAACATCAGGCATTGATACAATTAAGTACCACACCTGACCCTGGACATCATATGGGAAAGTTACAAAACACAAGAAAACATCACATACAAGACAGACAAGAGCTCAACCCTATCCCAGCAGGTGATCACAAGGTTGCAAGGATCAGGCAATAATTTTGATAACATCTAAAAACATGAAACACAAATAACAAAAAGGATCCACAAAAGATTGAAGAAGCATCGCCTTGAAATGGTCAGTAAAAATGATCTACTGTTATCTGAAGCAGAAATAGAGGATCTTACATAAGTGAGAATGTTTGGAATAATTTCATATTCATGTAGCCTTCGGCAAGTTTAATAAATTTAATATAAAATGATCACATGTGTAAGATTCTGATTACCATATGAACGTTTAAATGCGATGTTATCGCCTTTAATGTTTGTTAATTTTAATGAAAATTTGCATTGGTGTCACGGACGTCGTCATGACGTTACTTGTTCCCACAGAAAGTGTTTTGTAATGTGTGGTCATAACATTATGACATGACATTATCTATTGAATAACAGTTACGTCATTGACAAATCTTTTTTACAGGGTATACTTTGGCTATGGTCTTACAGGGTTGTTCACTGGCCTGGTACTAGTCACCCTGCTTGCTTTAATATGTGGCTGCTGTGGTCACGACAGTGAGAAACTACCAACTGAACGTGGATGTTTGTCAAACCTTGGTGGATGTTGTCTTATAATGTAAGTTCAGCAAATGCTATAAATGAGGCCTGGCACTATAATTACCCTTTGGCTACTAATCGTGACACAGAAGTTCGTTAATATTTTTAAGACTCCTTTATCATTAGTAACTTCACCCTAAATGCGCCAATCGCAACAAAAGTCGTCTGCTTTTCTCATCTGCTGAAATGTTTAAGAAGCCTCTATGGCAAACAGTGTTCACGCTGTTTGCTTCTGTACTTAATTCGTTAGTAATGCTAGTTAGTTATTTGCAGCAGACGACTTCAGCAGACGACATTTTCATATGCATTTTTTGGCGCTTTAAGGGTTAACGTTCATTTCAACCCAAATAAGCCTAGCGTCCTTTTTGTTGGACGTAGTTAAATAGTGCAGACCCAGATCAGACTCCGCAGAACTCAGCATCTGATCAGGGTTTCCACTATTTGCTTGCAGAATTTCTATCAAAATTTGAAAGTAAGTAAGGGTGCAAAGATCAGGAATCGATACAATCAAGTACCCCAACTGACCCAGGGTACCAAATTGTGTAAGTGACAAACTCATAGTTAGACACCACAAATGAGAGCCAAGAGGTCAGCCCATTCCCAGCAGGTGACCACAAGGCACATATAAACAGACGCGCACAAAGGCATAGCAAACACAAGACAGAAAAAACAAAATAGATCCACAAAAGAAGTACCGCATTGGAACGGTCAGTAAAATATTTTTCTTGAGGGCAAATGAAAAAAACCACCCAACATCCCTTAAAACAGAAATAGACTTTTCCAATTGATAATGGTAGGAAATTCCATTCAGCTTAAAGGGTTAAGTCAGAAGTTTCAGTCGTACCCACAACGTTTAAGAAGATATTTTATAAGAGTACACTTTTTAAACTTCCAGACCAGTTAAATTGCTGTTTGAACTATCTTATGAGATTAGTATATTTACAATTATAAAAAGGATACTTCTATCTTGTTTACCTGCACAGTCTTGCTAGAGTGTGTGTTACTTGTACACACTAAGTATACAACTATTACAAGGTCCAAGGTTCTGACAAAAACAATACGTCTACCATAACTCAACATGCGCGGATACCGAAAGAGACAGCGTTTTTAATGGTTTTGTTCAGTTGACGAGGGGACAGACGACCGATCCAATTACCACTAAAAGTGGGCCATCATCGGCCCATCAGCAAAACGGCATTTAAATGGCGTTTTGCTGTCGGGCCTATGATGGCCCTACATTCATTGTAGCTAGGCTTTGTAGCTTTGTGATTTTCTAGTGGATCCGGACCAGTTATTAGCTATGTAATTTTCTAGGAGCCAGATCACAATTTTCCAGACCCCTGACCCCCATCTGAATCCGCCCATTACTGTATTACTTTAAATATTCACCAACAAAGAACATAATACTCTGTTTGCCCTGCATTTGTACAACTGTGTATCATCTCTGCGTTGTTTTAATTTCAGTCCAGTTGTAGTGATGTTCATTGTGGGTTCACTGTTGATGTTATTGACCAGCCTGACTTTTGTGGTTGGAGGAAATATGGAAAAACTGTGTCAACCTCTTATCGACCTAACCATATTTAGTGAAGTATGTATTGATGATAGTTAGATATCTAACATGCATACCTTAGGGCCCTTCTGTGTTTGTGACTAATGTTAAATTTAGGGCCAACATTTGGACTTCTGTAACAAAAATAAAGCATAAAGTTATATGACCAGGAATAATATGAACACAGGAAGTAGCTTAATTATAAATATAAAATTAGAGTCATAAAACTGTTTAAGTTCCCCTGAGCACAAAGTGCTGTGCTGACAGTGAGCTTTTGGGATCAGTCAATGCCTGTCGTCGTGAACAATTTGCTTTAAATTTCTTCTCCTCTAAAAACAATGGTCAGAATACAAAATAATTTGTCAGAAATCGTCACTGGGTGACGTTTTAAAATATAGTTAAAACAAAACTGATATGTCAAAACATGGCCGCCAGGGTGCGTGGTCAGTTTCGCTTATATACATATACAAGATAATTGAGCCGTGACATGAGATTTCCAACAATGTGGTATGTGCGACCAGCAAAGCCTCAGACCAGCCTGCGCATACGCGCAGTCTGCTCAGAGCCTTTGCTGGTCGATTGAATATTCTATAAACATTAAGCTACTGACTGAACATCATTTGGAAAGGAGGCTGCACAGGCTTGTCTGAGTCTACACTTGTCAAAAAGGGCCAACCGCAGCTGAACTTGATGTTTTCTTTAGCTCTGACTATCTTAGAGTCATGAGCCATTCTCTTTGTATCATCATGTGTTGGTTTGATATGATTGTTTCCCTGTGATGATACATTACATTAGTTAGGAAGCCTCCATGCGAGCTAAACAATTTTATGTTTTAACGACAACAGAACTTAGAGCAAAGATTAAGGGCTAGTAAAATGCATTTATAGCCTCCTGGTGGCTGAGGCTGCTGTCTGTTTTAAGGCGGTGGTTCTGTTGTTGTTGATCTATTGTTTAATGTACTACCCATTGTCTGTGGGAGTTCTGTGTTTGTATTTGTTTTGTTATGCATTACTTTGTGTGCATTCTAGTTTTGCAATCATCTTGAAGAGGAAGAGAAAACAGGTTACTTTGCTATTATTGTCTTATTTACGTATTGTTACTATGAATGTTCTGTGGCTTTTCCTTATGGTGCCGTGGTTTGGTCTGCGATGTGTGATTTTGGTATTTCCTGATCATACTCATTTACTTTTTAAAGTGACTAAGGAAACTTTACAAGCCGTCTTCCCTGATACCAGTTCTCAGAATTCAGATTAATTTGGAGGAAATGTTCACTAGGTGGTCAACTACAAGCATGGCCGCCATGGTCAGTTTCCTTTATGTTCCTAGATAAGAAATTTGAAACGTTTTTCTCCTCTGAAAACCAACTATAGAATGACAAATAATGTTGCAGAAATAGTCACAAGGTATTCCTCTACAAAAATGACTAAATATTTTTGATATATCAAAAGATTGACTGTAAGGGGACTCGGCTTATCAAGGATCTCACAAATTTCTATAAATCACCCATATCATGCATTTTATATGTTTCTCTCCAATAAATTTAACCATTTCTAAAATTTACAACACATGAGACATTTTAACACTGTGACAGTATGAGATTAAGGGTAATCATGACACTATTGTGTAACTTATAGGACACTTAATAATAGTAAGTGAGTATTATCAGGAAATTCCACAATCACAAACTGCAGACATACCCCTGGTACCTCGAGGAAGAGCCACACAACAATCACCAGACACAAGGAAAACATACTAAGCAAAGCAACCAGCTCTATGAAGCTAGATAAAATAAACTTGATTTGAGATCTCTAATCACCACACAACTAAACACTGATCTCACACAGAGCAGGAACAACACTTCACCAAAAAACGGAAACACCGCATTCCAACAGGCAGCAGCAGAAGGTACTAGTCGTGGCTTAAATGCGTTTTACTGGTGCCAAAACTTTGCCCTCAATTCTGCCGTTGTAAAAACACCAACAATGGTAAGCTGGCATGAAGGCTTCCTTACTTACACAATGCATCATCACAGAGAACAATCTAACATACTATGATGAAACAAAGAAAATGGCTCGTGACGCACAGGTAGTCAGAGCTAAAGAAAACCCCAAGTTGAATCACAGTGGGCCCATCCAAAGACACGCATCAGGCAACAACACACTGATGAAACTTTTTTGTCAGGGATGTCATTGAGACACACATATAACCATGAAGAAAAACAAGCAATGTTCTGTTATTACAGAGAAAGATAGTTTAGTTGTTCATTATATTGGAAAAACCCACACACTTTGCAATCAGAAATCATCATGACACTGATGATATTTACTTTATTGTAATGTCCCAGTGGAAATCTCTATAAAAATAATATTTTTACAAAGTGGATTATCACAAAGCACATCCGTTTAAATATCCTTTACATTTATTTTATATGCTGTTAGACTTATATTAATATAAAAATTCAATATAATAATTCCATAGGTAATAATAAAAATAAAGTTATTATTATGGTATATGTTTACTGTCCATTGTCCAATGGACAATGGACAGTAAACATATACCATAATAGTCATCATGGATGCTACTTAGCTGTGAAAATTGTTTCTAATATCCGGAAGAAGGCCCAAAGTCGAAAATTTGAGAAAGAGTGAATACAATTCATTGACTATATTAATATGATTCACAAACAATTTCTCTTTCTTTCGTTTATTACAGTTTATTGATCAAGGTGGTCTTCCAGGTTTCAGTATTGGTGCATTACTACTTGGAAACGCGTCTGTTGACGTGGGAATTTACAACTTCTTGCTGTATGTAGTCACATGAGCCGCGACATGTGATATCCAACAATGTTTCATTTTGACAAGTGTAGACTCATACACGCCTGTACAGCCTCAATTGAAGCTTAGAAACTCCAAATGATGTTCAGTCAGTAGCTTAACAATCATAAAATAGTCAAGCGACTTGCAAAGGCTCTGATCAGACTGCGCGTATGCACAGGGTGGTCTGAGGCTTTGTTAGTCGCATATACCACATTGTTGGAAATCTCATGTCGTGGCTCACATATACTTGACCACTGTATTGGTCCATAGTATCTCTCATCCAATTAAAATAGCAATAAATTGGTCTATTATACATTTAAGGCATCAAAAATTAGATTTTAATAACTATAAAGTATTTCCCTTGAAACTGATATAATTTATTAAGACATTCAGATTCTGATTAGAAACAGTAGTCTTTGGCATCTCATCCATGTCTACCCTGAGTTCTGTTGTTTCTGTTAACATAAGAGATTATCAAAAATTCAGTAAATATGATCCGTGACATTATATTACCAACAATGTGGTATGTGCGACCAGCAAAGCCTCAGACCAGCCTGCGCATATGCGCATTCTGATCAGAGCCTTTTCTAGTCACTTGAATGTTCTACGAGTGTTAATCTACTGACTGAACATCAGTCGGAGTTTCTAAGCTAAAAAGGAGGCTGCACAGTCTCGTCTGAGTCTACACTTGTCAAAATGCCACATTTCTGGAAATCACATGTCACGGCTTATATCTCAACATGGATCAAACACACATTCAAACAGCAAGTGATGCGACAATGACAGACAGCAGACCAACACATTGCATGTCAAGGAAGAAACTCGAAACACTAAGAACCACACAGTAACAAGAACACAACTAAAGTCAAGCAACTAGCTTTCTCTTTCTCATAGAGATTAACTTAGTTGAGGTTTAAAAGTCATTTTCGAATAAACTTGGAACTTGCTTGCATTGTGAATCTACTAAAATAGATCCAGCAGAACCTACTTAAGTATGTTTTACTTTGACAACTAGCAAAAGCTAAAACCAGCCTGCTCATTATCTCAGTCTCACCAGAGCCTTCAATACCATGAACAAGATACACGCTCAAGGCAAATACTATACACCTGACTTTACTGATATCTGTACATGTAAGTTTTAAAGGCACATGCTATAAGTATCGGAATTATACATGCTGTTCAAAAGTGTGTCCTTAAGTGCAAAAGACAGTTCAACAGATGATTTATTATGGCTACAGGTTAATAAAATAGTCCAAAACTCAATGCAGCGGTAACTTTATAGTTGTAATTGGTTTCATAACACACTTTTACTTCTATAACATTGGAAAACAGAAAATGCCCAGACTTTACATCTACAACTCTGTAAGCTAATGCATGTGTTGATCAGGAATTGACTCCAAAATTTATGACAAACGTGACGACTTTGATTTTGAAATTGTCAATTTCCCATTTTTAGATGGTGATGTTCCTCGTTCTACATCCTATGGAGTCTATATCTCTCAACTCATTCGTTTCGCTAGAGCATCTAGCTATGTTGCTGACTTCAACACTCGCAATAAATTGTTAACTGAGAAACTTCTTAAACAAGGCTATCGGTATCATAAACTTCGCAAAACATTTTCAAAATTTTATAGACGATACTATGATTTGATTTCTAAATTCCTAGTTGGACTTAAATCTCTCTTGCGCCAAGGACTTTCTGAACCTGATTTCTATGGTGACTTGGTGTATAAGTTGAAGAAGATTGTTGGCTCTAATAATTTTTCAGCGCAGTTCATTAAAATAATTTCCCATTATAAAAAGATTGGCTATAACATTAATGTATTGCAACAGACTGCATGCTTGGTAGTCAACCCAATCACGGTTGGCAACTTTGCTTTCCTCTTTAATTGCACGCCGGTGGGTCGGACTTCAGACTCTATGATGGTTCCGACTTAAAGACTTATCTATTGATGAGATGGTAGGGGCCTGATGCTTTGGCTGTTTGTCGGGCCCACCGGGGTTTACCTGTTGGATTTCTTTTGCTCCGGTATTCAGTTTAATTTCCTTGTTATATCTTGATTTATATGTTTTAGGAGATGATGCATTGATAAGTTAGGGGTCTTTAATGCAAACCAAATATCTATGTGTCTTGATCCACATCTGAATTAAGGGTGAGGTTGGCGCCGTTAAACCGGTTTAAGCCCTCCAGTAAAATATTTTACTGACCGTTCAAGGCGGTACTTCTTTTGTGGATCTTTTATGTTTTTGTTCTGTCTTGTGTTTGCTATGTTTTGTGCGCGTCTGTTTATATGTGCTTTGTGGTCACCTGCTGGGAAAGGGCTGACCTCTTGGCTCTCGTTTGTGGTGTCTTCTGTGAGTTTGTCACTTTCCCATTGGTATCCTGGGTCAGGTGTGGTACTTGATTGTATCGATTCCCGATCTTTGCACCATTACTTACTTCCATGTGAGCTGAACATTTCTTGTACTTCAACAACAGCAGAATCTAGGGCGAAGATTTGGTACCAGTAAAATGCATTTAAGCCCCCCCCCCCCCGGTGGCTTAGGCTGCTGTCCATTCTAAGGCGGTGGTCCTGTTGTTGTTGTTGTTGACTTTTTGCTTATTGATACTCCCATTGTGGGAGTCTGTAATTGTTCTATGTTTTGTTGTATGTTACTTTATGTCCATTCTAGTATTGCAATCATCTTGATGGGGAAGAGAGGGCTGGTTGCTTTGCTTAATTTGTCTTCCTGGTGTCTTGTGATGGTTGAGCCGCTCTATCTCGCGGTGCCACGGGGTTGTCTGCAGTTTGTGATTGTGGTATTTCCTGATCATACTCACTTACTATTTTTGAACAACATACATGCTAAAGTACTGAACACACATTTCTTATTATTGGCTTGCCCTTTGTGTTTAAAATATGTTTAATTCTTTGGCCAATAAGCCACATTGTATTTTTAACATTCAATAATCACAGAATCATTACTTATTTATTATTTTATTTGAACTTTTTTAAAAAAAAGGAAGATGGTGCAGATCAGAAATCGATACAATCAAGTTCCACACCTGACCCAGGATACCATATAGGAAAGTGACAAATACACCTGATTTTATTGTTTGATGCTGAGAAAATACATTTACACATAAATATAATTTTCTTTTATAACAATTTCAGGGGATGTCGTGCAGACAGAGCGCCATTTAAATTACTGGGACTTGATACTCTGTTGCCTCTGGATGACATTCTTAACACTTCACAGGTAATATAATGGATTTTAATATTTTGTTCCTACCTACCTCACACTGGTAAATGTTTACCTCGATTTGGTGGTATTTATGCTTATTGCTGGTACTTTGTAGACCAGAAGTGGTAGATATTGGTGTTAATACTATATAGAAAAACATGCCATATGCCAAAAGGACTATAAAATTAGATCATTTTTAATTATTAGGCATGTACATGGCGATTTATGTAAGCATTTAGGAATAGATTTTGAATGACCGGTACTCGAATCTATTCCTAAATGCTTACATAAATTGCCGTGCACATACTGAATACTTAAAAATGATTGAAGTCTGTAGTCCTTTAGGCATGTGGCATGTTTTTCTACATAATATTAACATCAATATCTACCACTTCCGGTCTATGAAGTACTGGCAATACGCGTAAATACCACCAAATTGACGTATACATTTACCAGTGTGTACTTACGGATATGTCAGTGTCATTCTAAACAGTGTTACGCATTAGACATGAATTGCTATCTCAAATCAATCACAGATCATAGTCAACCAGAAGCATCAAACAAAACAGAAAATATGTTCAAATGGAAAGAAAAATGATATAAGCTGAAAACCCCGCAGCTTTACTGATATCACATAGATACATAGATGACACATCATGAAATAATGTTTGATTATCTATTTTATACTTTATATGTTAATTGTTAAAATTTTGAAGCTGCATATTTCTTTATCTTACAAACTCATAACAAATAAATTCGATAGTTAAAACTTTACGACAGGCTAGCATAGTACTCACCTGTAGTGTTGATTCAACTTGTATTGTGTATTCAGATAGTTTGCATAAACTTTTGATTTTGTTTGTAATGAAACTTGCAAAAACAGCACTTCTTTTTCACTACCTTGGTACTCGTATTGGACTTTATAAAGAAGTACAATATGCTGGCGAACTTGTGCTAAACATCAGATGCTAGCTTTCTTGCTTAAATTTAGATACCGTAGTACATTAACCAAATTTTGTAAAGCTAATGGGCAGAAGTTAGATATAAAACTGGCCAGATTGAAAATTGTGTTTCAAAGAAATAATAGAGTTATCTGACATCCCGATTTTAACCAGCATATTCAAAGGCTTTAAGCTTTGTGAGCTTAACAATTTCAGAGAAGGTCAGCTTAAGTATTTGTGCTTAGCAATTACATTTATATAATTAAGGACTTTGAAAAACGCATCACCCAGATTAAATCCTTTATTTCACAAATCTTGAAAATGTCAGCAAGATAATTGCTATTGCATATCATAGTCTGACCACCTTGTAGCGTGCCCTAGATAATTCATGGTTGTAAATTGACATTAAGGTATTGAAAAAGTATCCGTTTTAAGACAAGGGTGGTCAATGTTGAAGGACACAAATTCAGCTGCAAGTTAACACGCGTTAGTTTTGATTCCTGACCCAACAGATTTGCGTCTTTTGCTTCTTTCGCGATCTCACGTTCATCATTGAAAGATAAGAAATGAATTGACAGTTTGGTATGCTCAAAATTACACCCCTTTAAAAATACCGACATACCCCACCCACCCTGATTACTATAGTCTAGTAATAAAATTCAACGTCTTTGGCCTTTCAAAGTGTCGACTTTTTTACGTCCGGTTTTATTGGAAGAGGCTAAGGTCATACACAAATGACAGATTATGCATACGTTACGCTTGTATCACGTGTCTTTGGCATTGTGCAATTGAAGTTAACGTAAAATTTTAAGATGCTCTCGATCACATGCCAGCATATCTCCTGTCAAGATTTACATCAAAACGTCTTCCCCACATGACTGCCAGCGTATGTAGTCAATATCAGTAGTGAAAGCGTGCATAAAGGTAACATATGGCGGTGTTTCTAAAAAGTAGCTATAAATAGATAATCAAGTTTGACGTTTATTTTCTAAATATTGAAGTTATCAATTACTTTTAATTAGAAAAGGCCTATAAACTCTTTTGGTGATATGGTATCATACACGCCACAGTTTAAACATAAAACTAATCAAAAGCTTCATTCAACTGTGCAGAAAGGTGCTGGATGCTGTATGTACCCATGTGATGTCATCAGCAGCGTCGCGTGATAGTGCAGCCAAATTAATGACTGATTCATATCAATTCTGGTTTGCACAATAAAACCTGCGAGTAACTTTTCAATCGCATATACAGTTTGCAAGCAAAGTGCAAAAATATGGTGACGCGTTTTCAAAGTCCTCTAGTATATGTTTCTATCATAAAAACGCAGTTTATTTATTTGAAGAATCATAAAGAGTTATACATGAATATTAGCAGTATGGAAATTTTCCATCATATGTTTTGTAATCTATAGCTTTACTAAATTGCAAGAAATCCAGTGTGCCTTTGCCTAATGTTCAGGCCCCCAGATAAGAGTGAGTAACAGAAAATATATTTCTAATTTCTCAACCAAAACATATGTCGTGGGTACTCAAAAGAACCGTTGATGATTGAGTTCTTTTGAGCACCCAAAACACATGTTTGAACTGATCGTTAAGAAAATAATCACAATTATATGCTTATCTGTCCCTATGATTTTATAAGAACCAACTTTTGTTATTTTCAGTACACAGCGGTTATCACAAATGACATGTCTAATCTCAGTAGTGCCGTGGATCTGTCTTCCTTCGTAGTTCTGACACCGGGTATAAAGTCTGGCCTCGAGGGTCTCAGAAACTCTGGATTGAGTGATATTAACTTTACACAGATTAACAACGTTGTAAGTCCATCAGATATATAAGACTAATGACATAGTTCTGAGATAGTTTGGTTGCTTAATATACTGATATACTGACTGACAAAAGAAACGCTACATCTAAATTCAGAGTCATGTTATTGAAATTTTTATACATGAGGTAATAAATGTAAATATGGATTATTTTTACCTTTAATGGTATGTTTGTGTTGTACCTCAAAACGTGCTGTCCTAGAAAATGTAATGTTGGAAACCAAAACTGTGAAAATTGACGTCGCTTGTTCTTAGTTTTTGTTAAGAATTAAAGAGACATACACGTGATATGGAATTCCAGAAGAGAACAATAATTTTGTCAAATAAAGATGATTATGAATCCTGAGTTTTGACACACATTTGCATTACCTACATTTTGAATCCAACATACAGATGGTATGTAAAATTTGATGTAAACGTCTTCAATAACATCAAAACGAATGTCGCCATTTTACAGTACAAGATAGATATTGCTTACACATGTTGCAAGCAATTAACCTGTACAGTATTATCCATTTATCCTTCACCATTTTGAGGTATACATAAAAAAGTCAGAAACACCCGTTTTTGCAAGTTTTGAAATCATTGTAGACATGAGTTGGCAGTATTCAATGTAATGATACAGTGTCTTTCTAAAACTTTGTGCCAATCGCTTAGCCTGCTACAAAACTTTACCGTCGTAATGGTTACCTGTAAGGTGGGGTGACCGTAAAAAACAGTAAGTGAGTATGATCAGGAAATAACACAATCATAAACTGCAGACAACCCCGTGGCACTGCGAGGAAGAGCCGCTCAACCATCACGAGACACCAGGAAGACAAATTAAGCAAGGCAATCAGCTCTCTCTTCCCCATCAAGATGATTGCAATACTAGAATGGACATAAAGTAACATACAACAAACATAGAACAATTACAGACTCCCAATGGGAGTAACAATAAACAAAAAGTAAAACCTATTTTAACAAATGACATCATTACGTCAAACGCCAGGCATAAGTTGCAATAATTACAAAGCTAAGCGTTACCTGGAAGTATATAGCGCTTCTTTGATCAGTCTGTATAGGAGCGATATTTACTAACTTAATTGTGCTTTGAAGTTTCATTTACTTTATTGTTATGAAGTGGTCAGGTAAAGAATGCTTACCAACCAATATATTTCTCTTGTTGAAGTTACTAACATTAGAACATGCGCTTGCAAAATAATCACAGTAAGCTGCAAAATGTTTACACCATAAAATGAGAGCAAGGAAAAACTCCATTCAGAAATGAGAAATAAACTATTTAATAAATAATTAGGTTTAGTGTATCTGGGAGTTGTCAGCCCTTTTAGCTCACCAGAGCCAAGGCTCAGGGTGAGCTTATAGTATGGGACTCGAGCCAGCGTCCGTCCGTCCATCTGTGCGTCCGTCCGTGCATCCGTCCTTCCACACTTTCAAACATGAATATCTCTGAAACCAGCTGGCCAATCATAATTAAATTTCATCAGGAGCATTATTGGAGTGGGGGATCGACTGCATTAGGTTTTGGGTAAGATTGGATCAGAACTATGGTTTGCATGGCAACAGATAGCTCCCATAGGGTTATAATGGGGAAAATCTTCTGACCACTCTAGCTCTTTCATTTTTGATTTTTCTTCTTTATTCTTGCAGGTAACAAGGACAACCATAATATCTCAAATGGTTTCGAAATTCGGCAGGACTCGACCAGGGACTTATGAGTTAGCTGCCCTTGAGCGTCTGGAAAAATCCCCATAGACTTATAATGGGAGAAATGTTGTGACCACTCTAGTACATTGATTTTTAATGGATCTTCTTCATTCTTGCAGATAACAAGACCAGCTATAAAAGCTGGCATGAGTTTGAATTTCGGCAAGATTCCATCACTGACTTCGGAGTTAGCTGCCCTTGAGCATCAGAAAAATTAATGAATAATGTTGTGACCACTCTAGCTCCTTCATTTTTGATTGGATCTTATTCATTCTTGCAGGCAACAAGTAAACCCATAATACCTTTGATGGGTTCGAAATTCGGCAGGAACGGACCAGTGACTTATAAGTTACCTGCCCTTGAGCGTTTGGAAAAATCCCCATAGACATATAATGGGAGGAATGTTGTGACCACTCTAGTGCTCTCATTCTTGCATACAATAAGGGCAACTATTAAAGCTTCGATGGTTTTGAATTTCGGCAAGATTCCATTACTGACTTCGGAGTTAGCTGCCCTTGAGCGTCAGAAAAACTAATGAATTATGTTGTGACCACTCTAGCGCCTTCATATTTGACTGGATCTTCTTCATTCTTGAAGGCAACAAGTAAACCCATCATACCTCGGATGGGTTCAAAATTCAGCGGGATCCGACCAGGGACTTATGAGTTACCTGCCCTTAAGCATTTAGAAAAATCACCATAGACTTATAATGGGAGAAATGTTGTGACCACTCTAGTGCTTTCAATTTTAAATTGATCCTCCTCATTCTTGCATACAATAAGGACAACTATTAAAGCTTGAATGAGTTTGAATTTCGTCAAGATCCCATCACATATTTTGGAGTTAGCTCCCCTTGAGCATCTTAAAAATTGATGGATAATGTTGTGACTGCTTTAGTATACATTTTTGATTGGATCTTCTTCATTCTTTCATCTAACAAGGGCAAACATAAAAGCTTGGATGAGTTTGAAATTATGCAGTATCCGACCAAAGACTTATGAGTTAGCTGCCCTTGAGCATCTCAAAACATCCCCATAGACTAGTAATGGGAGAAATGTTGTGACCACTCTTGTGCTTTCAATTTTGAATGGATCTTCTTTATTCTTGCAGATAAGAAGGACAACTAAAAAAGCTCTAATGAGTTTGAATTTTGTCAAGATCCCATCACCTATTATGGAGTTAGCTTTCTTGATCATCTTAAGAATTGATGGATAATGTTGTGACCACTCTAGCTCCTTATTTTGATTGGATCTTCTTCATTCTTTCAGGTAACAAGGACAACCATAAAACTTGGATGAGTTTGAACTTTATGTAGAAATAACTTCAGACTGTTGAGTTAACTGCCCTTGAGTGTTATAAAAAATCTGCGTAGACTTACAATGGAAGATCTTTTGTGACCACTCTAGCGCAATCATTTTGAATGGATCTTCCTCAGTCATGCAGGTAACAATGACCCCCATAAAAGCTTCAATGAGTTAGATTATCCGCCACATCCAACCACCAATTACAGAGTTAGCTGCACTTGAGCGTCTAAAATATATCTGTATAATGTTGTGACCACTCTAGCGCCTTCATCTTTCATTTAATTGTTTTCATCCTTATAGGTTATCAGGACGTACATTAAAGATTGGATTGGTCAGAACCGGTCACTGACTACAGAGTAGCTGCCCTTGTGCATCTGAAAAATACACTTTCACCATTTTTATTCAGAACTTTTTAAAACTTGCAGATAACTAGAACTAGCATAATATCTTATGTTTTTGAATTAATTCCTGGTCACTGTTTCAAGTTCAGAGTTACCTGCCTTTAAGCATGGTAAATTATGGTGTCTCCAAACATTATGCTGGTTCCATGGTGAGCGATCGTTGCCCATTGGGCTACTTGTTTTTATTTCATCATAGGATGTTAATTTGGTTTGTGCAATAATTAAGAAACTGCCATGCGACCTAAACAATAAAACAAAAAATGTATTTAAGACCCACAGATGACTTCTAAAAGTCTGCTGCCGGTTTTAAGGTAAAGTTCTATGTCATTTATTTACTATTTTATGTTTCTCCCATTGTTTGTGGGGCTTCTGTGTTTGTCATTTCTAGTTTTACATTCATCTTGATGAGAAAGAGAGAGCTAGTCGCCTTGCTTTAATTATCTTCCTTATGTCTGTTGCTCTTCCTCAAGATGCTGTGGGTAGGGTCTACAGTGTGTAATTGTGGCATTTCCTGATCTTGCTCACTTAATTTTAGTACGGTTAAAATTATTAGCTTAAAGTTCTTCATAACCTTTTTATAGCTATGTGGTTTCCTCTTTAATTGCACAACGATGGGCAAGTCTCAGACTCAATGACGGTCCTGTCATAAAGCTTTAATACATGGATTCGTGAATGATGCTTGTCTTTGGCTGGGTCGACCATGGCTGAACTTTAGGGTTTCTTAAGGTCTGACTATCTGTAGGCCTTTTTCGCATCGTCATAGTGTGTTAATTCATTTAGAGTGTTTATCTGTGATGATACATTGCAAAAGTCAGGAAGCCTTCATACGAGCTGAATATGTGTTATGTTTTAACAACAAAGGAATCTATGGCAAAAGTTTGGAACCAGTTAAAAGCATTTCAGGCCCCTGTTTGGCCAACAATTCTTATTCAGTATCAAATTTTAAAATGGATCAACTCACGTGTTAAGAACAAATAATTTGTCTACAAACTCCATGCAATCATTGAGTTAATGAGTGTAGTTTGGGGTATTTGTGTAATGGGTATTTGTTTGGGGTGTTTGTGAAATGTATTGGTACTACTGTCGTGCCAACCAAAAGTGACAGTGACGAAAAACTTTGTTTACAATTGTTAAGTAAAACATTAACTTGTACACTCCACTTGAGCTAACGCGAATCGAGAGGTCACTTGTGTATTAAACCTATCCTGCGGATAGGATTAATAAACAAGTGATCTATCGATTCTAAGTCCTTAATCACTTTGTAAACAAAACATATCGTCACTGTCACTCTTGGCTTGCAGGACAGTAATTTGTTACGTTATTTGTTTCAGGTGAGTCAAAGCGTTGTAAACATTAATGTTGACCTTTTTATCATTGCTATGAAGGCAGTGCGTGATAGTTGTACTGGAGCTACCAGGGTAAGTCTAGTGATGCCAGCCTAAGTTCTTTCTTATCTTATCCAACTTATAACATTATTTTTGTGATTTTTTAAAAAAAATATATAGATTCACGCTTGCAGTGATTTGCTGTGTAATATATCACTGGCTTGGAGGTCAGTTGTTAAAGTGGATACATTATGAGTGCACATCGCGAATGGCTTATTCACTTACAATGGACAGACAGTGATATGTTAAGCAACAAATCAATGCCAGCACGAATTTATTTCGAGTTTGAAAATATGAACGATTCCTTCACATGCTATTAAGATTCCGCCATCTTGAACAGAGCAGTACAATTTCCCCATAAATCTTGTTTGAACCAAAACGCGTAGTTTTACGTTCGTTTTGAACGTCCATTAGTTGTAACAATTGTGTTACATTGTCTTATTTCAACGTAATAATGCTGTACTTGATAGACAGCGTCATAAACACTCAAAATGGCAGTTGACTAACGGCACCCTAGTGATTTGTTAACCAATAGATTGCTGAAATTAACAATTGGCTTTATAGGCGATCAGTGTTTGAAAACATATATAAAAGAGGCACAGCGCACATTCAAGAAACTCGGTCCTTCAGATTTGCTTCTACCTAAGTTAGCAGTTCAAATGTTGACGTGATGCAACTTTTTCTATAACAACTCGTCTGTTTCTACACTTTATGACATTCTCATCAAGCAACGGTTGATTTCAAAGCACATCAATGTCATTTGATTTACGCATAATAGCATTAGTATCTTTTTTTATCATATGGCGTTACTATTAATCAGTTGATAACTTTATGTCATAAATTATGTTATGACAACTCGTTAAATAACACTTTCGGCGGGAACAAGTAATGTCATGACGACATCCGTTACAGCAATGCAGATTTTCATTGAAATAAACAAACTGTGTGGATCCTGATCAGATGGCTTCGTCAGCGTATTACAGCAAATGCTACAAAAGGCATGTTACTCAACAATGGTAGTTAAAATGTTTATTGATTTATGCATGAATCATTCTCTCTCCTCATGCCATGAACATATTTATTTTAGGCAAGTTGGAATTCTCACATCTCAGATATGGAGGATATACGAGACACATATATACCTGCAGTAGAAAGTGCCCAGGTAAGACAGTTTATATATACCTGCAGTTTAAATGTCACAGGTAAGACAGAAAACATATTAGCTGTGGCATGAGATTTCCAACAATGTGGTATGTGCGGCCAGCAAAGCCTCAGATCAGCCTGCGCATACGCACAGTCTGATCAGAACCTTTGCTAGTCGCTTGAATATTCTATGATTGTTTAGCTACTGAGCGAACATCATTTGGAGTTTCCAATTTTAAAAGGAGGCTGCACAGGCTCATCTGAGTCTTCACTTGTCAAAATGCCACAATGTTGGAAATCACATGCCATGGCTCATATACATCTGCAGAAGGAAATGAACATGTAAGTTGGGGTACACACATATCTGCAGTTGCAAGTGACCAAGTATGAAAGGACACACATACATCTGCAGAGGGAAGTGAACATGTAAGATAGGGTACACAATACACACATATCTGCAGTTGCAAGTGACCAAGTATGATAGGACACATATACATCTGCAGAAAGAAGTGAACATTATGTATCTGTATGTATGATAGAACACATATACATCTGAAGAAGACAGTGGACATGTAAGATCAGGTACACATATATCTGCAGTTGAAGTATCCAGGTAAGATAGTATACTGTACATTTATATTAACAGGTATAAGTAACCATGTAAGATAGGACACATGTAAATTGGCGGAAGGAAGTGAACATGTCAGATAGGTTACACGTATATCTGCAGCTGAATGTGCCTTTGTAAGGGCTTACACATATAAACTGCAGTTTAAAATGTCTAGAAAAGATTTGAAACATATATGTGTCTGCAGATAAAAGGCGTATGTTAGATAGGATACAATATATATCTTCAGGTTAAAGTGCACATGTAAGATAGGATAAATTAAGTTATTGCAGTTGGAATTGTCTGGGTAAGATGGAACACATATGTAAATACATTTTAAAGTGCCCACTAACGTACTCTCACATGAAAGTGAATTGGTAAGCATGCAGTAGAAAGTGCTCAGGTTAGATAGTTATTAACATACGAGACACATTATATCTATAGTATGAAGAGCCCAGGTAAGCATTAACTTTCAAAATGCATGTATACATGTTTAAGAAAAGACGCATATAAAGCTGCAAAGGTAAATTATTATACCGGTGTTTGTCACTCTGGGTCAGGTGTGATACTTGATTGTATCGATTCCTGATATTTGCACCCTTACTTATTTAAATATCCACAATAGGCTGCAACAAAGAGTATTGAAAGTTGACAACTTGGGCTGTCATAGTGTCTAGTGCCTGTCCCGAGGAAAACATAATTATAAGTGTGATAAGGGTAATAGCTAGATATGCAGCAATTAGCATTATATCTATGCATATATTTATGCAAAAACATACCTGTAACTTTAGATATCTTTTTTTATGCTATATGATATCAATTATAGTCTGCTATAACAAGATTTATCATATGACGTCGCGTCTGGGAGTGAAATAACGCCATGCAATAAAATCGATAAACCACTAGTGGTTTACAGATTTACAGGAAACGTTATGACGTCCGTAACAACGCTGCATACATGATGACAAAATCATACGTTTTTACGCCAGAAATTAGATTTCAAAGTATTTGTCATATGATAAATAGAATCTAACATTCGTGCTCTTGTATTATTGAATTTATTCAACTCGTTGCGAAAAAGAGATAAAATGCTCGGCAAGCCTCGCATTTTATCTCTTTTCCCCAACACGTTTAATAAATTCAATAAAACATGAGCACTCATGTAAGATCCTCTATTTATACCACACATGGCTGAAACCATTTACTATCTTTGTCAATCACATATTGCGTGTTATTAATATACATCAATTAACGGATTGACTTACTTATAACTAGCAAAAGAATGCTTTAAAGACTTGGTATTTTCTTTGGTAGGGTAAGTATGCTTCATGTGCTCATTTGTTTTTATTCTTTTTCAGACACAGCTCCTGAGCTCTCTGTCACCACTTGAAACACTAATTAGCGGTTTAGATGTGAGTATAAAACAACGAATTGCTTTTACATTATTGAGCCATGACATGAGATGTTCAACAATGTGGTATGTGCGACAAGCAAAGCCCCAGATCAGAATGCGTGTATCAGCCTGCGCATATGTGCAGTCTGATCAGAGCGTTTGCTAGTCGCTTGAATATTCTATGAGTGTTAAGGTACTGACCGAACATCATTTAGAGTGTGTTAGCTTAAAAGGAGGCTGCACAGGGTCATCTGAATCTACACTTGTCAAAATACTACATTGTTGGAAAATACATGTCACAGCTCATTTCATCGTGTGATTATTGAAATTTTTCATTTAATTTGTAATATTCAACAGTCTATTTTAAGACTGGTGTTGCTAGCAAGGTAAATGACAATGCCACTTATTTTTTTTTATCTATGGGACTCTTGTTCCACATCCTCCAAATCTAAAGATTCTTACTAGTTTTTATATCAATATGATTAAAGCATACTATTTCTCACACCAGATGGGTGGCAATCGAAAATGTTAATACTATTGACTAACGTAGAAACAGAGTTATCAAAATCACTGTTTCTAGCAATTTTACATACGCGATCGTCGATTGGTAAGAGTGTTTTAGATTGCCGCCTATCCGGTGTGGTTCAGCAAAACAGGAAATGAATAATGAGAACAGTCTTTGTGTTGTATACAATGTCTTACTGGAGACAGACGTCAGACTTAAGCAATTCTGTTTCTAAGAGATAGTCATGGTATATACACTATTGTCATAAAGTTAAGCATATTCCATTTGATAACACCACTTAGGTTTTAGAAACGGTACGAACGGAAACTTTTGAGAGATACCAAAAATTTAATGTGGTAGGCAACAAAAGCAGAATACCAGCGATTCGATAAAGAAAAGCCGTGGAATCTCTGACTTGTTTATAGGCTGCAAACACCTTACAAAATCTACCCATAATTTTTATAAATTTCAATGAAAACAGCATGGAGGCCAAGAGTCAGCAAAACTTTTACAATAAGGCCGCTATAGTGGTAATTTCTTCAAAACTTTCTCTTTGGAGCACACACTTTCATGATCTGGTGCAAAAAGTCACGAAATGGCTCATAATAATCCAGTACTTCCGGCTTATGTTGTGCATAGCCTTAACACTGTTGAATACCAACTTGGCACAATTTTATCATTAAATTCACTTGGTACATGCGTTCAAGACATGAAATCCTGCCCCACTCATGCAGTAGAGTCTAGCGAAATTCACAATGGTTTTGATATAACTGGTTCCCGGTTTCAAACACGTCAGCTGAGCTTGTCCCAGACATGTTCGATAGGGTTCAAGTCTGGCAACATGCTCAGCCGGGGATAACTAGCGATGTTCTGTTGATTTTTGTAGTCCTCGATGATGCGAGTACAGTGAAGTCTTGCAATGCCATCTCAGAGCACCATGTTCTGGCCATCTAGCGAGTCCAAGGGTGTCCTAATACCTGACTCCAGGATTTCGCCCTGGTACTTTTGAGAGTTCAAAGTCCCAGTAACCACCTTCTCAATGAAGCTATCCAGTCAATTTTAGAACAAACCTCGCATGTTGCAAAAAAGTAAGTGGGTATGGTCAGGAAATAACACAATCACAAACTGCAGACAAACCCATGGCACCGCGAGCAAGAGCCACACATCAATCACAAGGTTAGGAAGACAAAAAAGCAAAGCAACCAGCCCTCTCTTCCCCATCATGATGATTGCAAAACTAGTATAGGACACAAAGTAGCGCACAACAAAACATAGAACAGTTACAAAATCCCCCAATGGGAGCAACAATCAACAACAAATCAACAACAACCGAGTTCCAGTTTAGTGTTTCTCATGGTAGCCATTGTATATAACTATGAAAATGTTAACTAATTTAGCAGAAAACTAGTATGTTAGAACCAACAGCTGTGTTATATAGGTGTCGTGAGTTGGTCCACAGAGTGACATTTAACGGTCATACTCACTTTGTTAAGAACAACATATTCTCAAAAGATAGGGTGGGCTATTTCCAATATGTCATACAAATATATCTGACATTAACGGCTCTCCACATTTATTTTAAAGCTTTACATGAGGTCCAAGTTGAAGCATCCATATTATGTTTTATGTGGGTCCTGACATGGGAAACTAGGCATGCAAACTAAATAAAACTTATTATTGTAGCTGGACCCACCGTGGCTCAACTTGAGGTTTTCTTTAGCTCTGACTATCTGTGAGTCATGAGCCCTTTTCTTTGTTTCATCATGGTGTGTTAATTTGATTAGAGTGTTTCTCCATGATGATACATTGCATTAGTTAGATGGCCTTCATGCGAGCTGAACATTTCTTGTACTTCAACAACAGTAGAATCTAGGGCGAAGATTTGGTACCAGTAAAATGCATTTAAGCCCCCTGGTGGCTTAGGCTGCTGTCCGTTCTAAGGCGGTAGTTCTGTTGTTGTTGACTTATGTTTATTGTTACTCCCATTGTGGGAGTCTGTAACTGTTCTATGTTTTGTTGTACGTTACTTTATGTCCATTCTAGTATTGCAATCATCTTGATGGGGAAGAGAGAGCTGGTTGCTTTGCTTAATTTGTCTTCTTGGTGTCTTGTGATGGTTGAGCGGCTCTTCCTCGCGGTGCCACAGGGTTGTCTACGGTTTGTGATTGTGGTATTTCCTGATCATACTCACTATTTTCGCTGTTAACAGTGTACCAAGTAGAATGTTTCTAACGACAAGATTATGGAGCAATGTTTTATGTTGTAGACAAAAATCAACAATACACTAGATGTAGCAGAGGCAGCAGAAGACCAGTTACAGAACAATTCTACAGGAGTCGTTGATCAGGTATATGAGCCGTGGCATGAGATTTCCAACAATGTGGCATTTTGACATGTGTGGACTCAGATGAGCCTCTGCTGCCTCCTTTTAAGCTTAGAAACTCGAGATGGTGTTCAGTCAGTAGTTTAACAGTCATAGAATACTCAAGCGTCTAGCAAAGGCTCTGATCAGACTGCACGTATGCGCAGGCTGATCTGAGGCTTTGCTGGTCAAACATACAACATTGTTGGAAATCTCATGTCGCGGCTCATATGTTAACCAGCTCATTAGATAGGGCTACTGTTTTGCATGCCAATAAAGCTGTGTGTTAACTCGTTCTAATCTAATTGATTATCCCCTATTGATACATCAAGTATGGAATTGTCCATTTTGTATTTTATGTGTTTGTCAGTCAACATTTCTATAAAATGATGTATTATCGTCCCTGTAAAATAGCAAGTGAGTATAATCATTAAGTACTTTGTACAACACTCACACTCTGCAGACTAGCCAGCTAGTTTTTATCATACCAAATAGTGCAGACACTGATATAGTGTCATTTTTATTGGCATTTCATTTGGGCATTCTCTGTTTACAATGGTGCCTGCTTACTGGTATCCAGAATGAACAGAGTCAAATATGCCTGTAAAGATGTACTATGGGGGTAGATATTTATTTTGTTAGACTGAACCCTTAAACAATCAATACTTAATGTATACAAGCAGCAAAGCAGCAATTGCTTTTATATGGGAACAAAAGAGTGCAAGCTTGTATGACTATTCGTTGTTGTAAATTTAATCAGCTCTTCGATTTCTTGAGCCTGTTTATATTAAATATTAAGAATGAATACATATATTACATGTACTTTTTTACCGGACCGCGTAGCACAGTCGATAATGTGTCTGCAATAGATGCGAGTTTGACTCCAGATCCACGGGTCGTGAGTTTGATGCTGGCCAAGTCCCATACTTTCGTGGAGATTGATCATGAAATAATTTCTACAGCCATTCTCATCCCTTCTGCTGAACATTCAAGAAGGGTTGTTGTCAGTTACAAGCGAAAGTATGAGCACGAAGTACTGGTTAACTGCTTGTCCAAGCTTGCTCAGGAAAAAGTGTGGTTAGGTGAACTGACCATCCCACCATGACCATAGCTGTTGACTTGGGACGTAAAGCAACAAAACAAACAAACAAATAAACAAGTACTTTATTAAAAGAAAATAACTACATTTGTTTCAAGCATACATGATAATAGATGCTTTTAAACATTTTCGTTCTTAACACTTTGCTATTGGATGTCATTCATAGCACATACATTTGTACAAAAGACAACATAGACTGCATAATGTGCCATTTCATCGAGTCTGCACTATTTGCTTCAGAAAAAGATATACAATATTTTTGAAAATTATATCCTGTGACTCCTCAACATATACAATGGACCATCCTGACTTTATGCAGCTTTATGGAAAAATCCATTGGTCTGAAAAGCTCTTCTTAATAGGTCTTATGGTAAAACACCTGCCTCTGGTAGAATGCAAGCCTATCTATTCAGCTGGATAGACTAGGTAGAATCTTTAAGAATACAAATATCTTGTGTTCAGGTTAAATTTTCCAAAAGCAAGATTTTTACCAGCTGATAGTGTATATTATCATATGACGTCGTGTCTGGGAGTGAAATAACGCCATGCAATACAATCGATAAACCACTTGTGGTTTACAGATTTACGGGAAACGTAATGACGTCCATAACAACGTTGCGTACATAATGACAAAAATTCTAACGTTTTTACGGCAGAAATGAGATTTCAAAGTAATCTTTATGTCATATGAGAAAAAGAATCTAACATTCGTGCACTTGTATTATTGAATTTATTAAACTCGTTAGTAGTAATGGGGGGCACTCTGGGTACGCCACCTTTTAAGCCTGAAAAGAACCATTTTCATATGAACTATGTTTTGGTTCCAGCAGATAAAGCTGCTAACAATGTTGTAGTTGTGTGACGATTGTATTATATTAATACTCTTAAGCGTGAGCTTGTTGACACTAATGCCTATAAACTGCAGCCTTCTTTAAGTGAAAGGGTGATTGTTGATGGGCATGGTTGTCATACAGCCCTACATTTTGGTGTCAAAGCTAAAGAAAATCAAGACAAAGTTCCTACGTTGTACTGGTTACCTAAACTCCATAAAAAACCCTATAAAGCAAGATTTATTGCAAATTCTAGTTCTTGTACGACAACAGAACTTTCTAAATTGTTAACCTCGTGTCTTACAGCTGTTAAAAACATGTTATCAAATATTGTGAAAAAGTATATGAGAGATCCGGTAAAAACCTATTTTGGTCGATTAAAAATTCAGGTGAAATTTTAGATAAACTTAAAGCTAGAGATTTCAATGCGACCAGTTTGTCTACTTATGATTTTTCTACTCTTTACACTACTTTACCTCATAATTTAATTAAAGATAAACTTATTGATCTTATTGAAAGAACCTTCCAGAGAGAAGGCTCTCCTTACCTTGCATGTAGTGACAGAAATGCATTTTTTACTTCAGAAAAACCTAAAAGATATCATGCATGGTCGTGTCAAAATGTATGTGATGCGCTGACCTTTTTGTTGGACAACATTTATATTCGATTTGGCACCAAGCTCTATAGACAAGTAGTTGGGATTCCTATGGGCACTAATTGTGCTCCCCTGGTTGCAGATTTATTCCTGTTTTGTTATGAAAGGGACTTTATGATGTCTCTTTCTGATGATAAGCAGGCTGATGTTATTGATGCGTTTAACACTACTTCCAGATATTTGGACGATATTTTAAATATTAATAATGTTTATTTTGAAAATATGGTTAGTCAAATATACCCTTCAGAGCTCCAACTTAATAAAGCCAATGCCTCTGATACCGAAGCCGCATTTTTAGACTTGCATTTGTCAATTTCTAATGGTATTGTTTCTACCAAAATTTATGATAAACGTGACGACTTTGATTTTGAAATTGTCAATTTCCCATTTTTAGATGGTGATGTTCCTCGTTCTACATCCTATGGAGTCTATATCTCTCAACTCATTCGTTTTGCTAGAGCATCTAGCTATGTTACTGACTTCAACACTCGCAATAAATTGTTAACTCAGAAACTTCTTAAACAGGGCTATCGGTATCATAAACTTCGCACAACATTTTCAAAATTTTATAGACGATACTTTGATTTGATTTCTAAATTCCAAGTTGGACTTAAATCTCTCTTGGGCCAAGGACTTACGGAACCTGATTTCTATGGTGACTTGGTGTATAAGTTGAAGAAGATTGTTGGCTCTAATAATTTTTCAGCGCAGTTCATTAAAATAATTTCCCATTATAAAAAGATTGGCTATAACATTAATGTATTGCAACAGACTGCATGCTTGGTGGTCAACCCAATCACAGTTGGCAACTTTGCTTTCCTCTTTAATTGCACGCCGGTGGGTCGGACTTCAGACTCTATGATGGTTCCGACTTAAAGACTTATCAATTGATGAGATGGTAGGGGCCTGATGCTTTGGCTGTTTGTCGGGCCCACCGGGGTTTACCTGTTGGATTTCTTTTGCTCCGGTATTCAGTTTAATTTACTGTTGAGTCCTTATCCTTGCTTTATCTCCTTGTTATATCTTGATTTATATGTTTTAGGAGATGATGCATTGATAAGTTAGGGGTCTTTCATGCAAACCAAATATCTATGTATCTTGATCCACATCTGAATTAAGGGTGAGGTTGGCGCCGTTAAACCGGTTTAAGCCCTCCAGTAAAATATTTTACTGACCGTTCCAAGGCGGTACTTCTTTTGTGGATCTTTTATGTTTTTGTTATGTCTTGTGTTTGCTATGTTTTGTGCGCGTCTGTTTATATGTGCTTTGTGGTCTCCTGCTGGGAAAGGGCTGACCTCTTGGCTCTCGTTTGTGGTGTCTTCTGTGAGTTTGTCACTTTCCCATTGGTATCCTGGGTCAGGTGTGGTACTTGATTGTATCGATTCCTGATCTTTGCAACCTTACTTACTTTGTTTTTTTTTTCAGGCTAAAAATTCGGCGTACCCATAGATGCCACCCCTGGTAGGCTTGAGTGACTAGCTGTGAATAACTTAGTTTATTTTAGGGGTTATTCTGGTTGGCTTGTGATTATGATAGTTTCCTGGGTTATTGGGGAATAACTTAGTTTATTTTTGAGGTCTATTCTGGTTGGGTCTATGATTATGATAGTTTCCTGGGGTATTGAGAATAACTTAGTGTATTTAGGGGTATTTTGGTTAGGCCTGTGATTGTAATAGTTTTTTCTGGTCATATCCACTGGTGGGCTTGTGATTATGATAGTTTCCTGGGCTATTGGGAAATAACTTAGTTTATTTGAGGTCTATTCTGGTCTATGATTGTGATTATGATAAGCTCCTGGTCATATCCACTGGTTGGGTTGTGATTATAATAGTTTCCTGGGCTATTGGGAAATAACTTAGTCATTTTTAGGGTGATGAAGGCTCTTCTGTGGTGATATATAAAATAACTAAGTCAAATTCAGCTTTGAAAATAACTTAGTCAATTTATCTAGAGTAGGTGTGTACTTAGATATGATTAGGCTGCTTGAAAGTATTTAAGAATTATACTTTTTCAGATTCTTGCATGAAGTCGTATTTGATAGCTAGTATCTATCTTATGATTAAGTTAGAGCTTCTGTTCATATCTTAGATAATCATCATTGGCATGTAATAGTATTGGGGTTTAATGATCAGATGTTGATGAATGTGTCCATATCGCTTGAGATGTGGATGCAATGTGGACCTTCACACGTACAATATGGATGCAATGTGGATCCACCACATCTCCACAATTTGAATGTGGATGTAATGTGGAGCAATGTGGATGTATTGTGGAGCAATGTGGATTTCCACATTTCAAATGTGAATAAATGCATATATATTGCGTGTCAGAATAATGGAGATTTACGTTCATTCTTGGATAAATACGAATTATATGTGGACCACCACACTTTAAATGTGGATCCACCACATCTCCACATCTTGACAATGTGGATCCACCACATCTCCACATCTCCACAATGTGGAGTTTCCACACCTACACATTTGACTTATACCCTCTCTCCAATCAATCCCTTGTAGACTTGAGCATTTGGCTGCGAATAAATTTTTGGTGTATGATTGTGAAAGATTTCTGGTCGTATGATAGTTTCCTGGGCCTGCTGTGGAAATATATAAAATAACTTAGTTAATTTCAGCTTTGAAAATAACTTAGTCATTTTAGGAGGTATAGTTTTTGGTGATATATGGTGTGTGTAATAGTCAAGGCTACTTAGTTCTATGCGTCTTAAGAGTCTCTTGGTCAGTCAAGGCCTCAACTCCTAGAGGCATCACTCTGTAGCGTTAACTAGTGTATAGCTAGCTGTCTCAAGCTTACTACTACTTATTTTTTAATGAAAGAACAACAAAGACTGGTGAACATTTCTATAACTTTATTGCCCCGCTAACTATAACTGATTACAATGACAGAGGATTAGGGCCGTCCCTCTGTTCATTGTTTACAATAAGAGAAATTAAAGAATATATGCCATCATACAAAGTAGAATTCGATTAGAATGTTTTAAACATTGATCCAGAGCCTAGTTGACTTTGAGTATATTTTGGTCCAAAGTTGTTCTGTTGCAGCTGACTTGGTGCATATTTTGATCCTGAACTCTGTTGTAATGAGCCTGATTCATCATCTTCATCTAAGGAATAGGATGGTGAGTCATATTCTTCAAGTTTTCCATCCAAAAGGTATCTTCGTTTTTTAATAGCATATCTTAATGCTTCATCCTCATCAAACTCATCATCATCTCGTAGTCTCTTTGCTGTAGCTGTTATCTTCTTGTGCAAGGGGTCTTTCTTCATGGCCTTAGATACTTTAAGGAAGCGCTTGTAGCGATCAATGACCTCCGCTCTGTATCTAGGTTCTAGTTTATTAAAAGCGACCTCCTCTGCTTCATCTGTGTCCATGTCTGGATGTTTCTCTACTGTATGTTGTACACTTTCATTGAAAGTGTCTTGTAGGTATCTATGAGCTCCACCAACAAAAGTTTTCCAAGGATCAAACTTGGTCTCTTTTCTAGAATAATGTTGGTCTTCATCATCTTCATCAGTATAGTCTGTATCACTTTCGTCATGAATACCATAATCTTTGTCTGTATATTTCCCAAAGATATCTTCCTTTTGATGACTTCTAGAAGTCCCTGCATCCGATTCTTCAGACATAGTAGAGTCTTCATTTTCTGACATTGTTTCTGACTCCATATCTTCACTGCAGATACCACTTGTCAGATGTCATCTCAAACTGTCTGATCTTGCAAACTGTCGTTCACACTTTGGACACTGATGTTGACCCATTGAAATCGTTTTGGTAAATGAATAGCTTCTCTCTGATTGTGTCCTTTTATACTTGTAGTGGCATAAAACCCACAGTTTTGTCAATATTTCTCACAAAAATATGACATTTTCTACTCTGTCTTATGATTTGCATGTACTTTTTTTGCTGCAACACTTCAGAGAGGACTGCATTTTCTTGTTTTGCTGTTCTCTTTTGCAGAAGAAAAACTCTTTCTTTTATCACATCTCTGCTCCATAATATTTCTTCTCTTCATATATTTCTTCTCTAATGGCATTCTTTCTAGCTGGTTTCCTATCAGCTTACGAAGCTCTCTATGGCACATTCTACAGTACTTTGGTGGTCTTCCTTGCTTGAGTCTACTATTCAACGCTGTACTCAGCCTTTTCATCAGATATCGAATTTGTGCATAGCTCATATAACATTTAGTTGATCTTTTAGATGCAGGTGTTTTCATATCATCATTGCAGCTTGTATTTTTCTGTCTTGCTGAGATATCCATTCTTCTTCTTTAAGTGTTCAAACAACAATAAGTATTGTCAATCAGACCAATCCTATTTATACCAATAGCAAAATAAATCAGCTTTTTATACTGGAAAAACCCAGATTTTCTGAAATCAACAGTTGAAAATTCTCAAAATTGTTTCACTATTTGATTTTTTCATCCGATCGTATATTTTCCATTAGCCAAACTACTAAAATTTTCACCATGTGGTAGGCAAAATGACTAGTTCTCAAATTATCTTGATATGCAAATTTGATTTTTTCATCAGATCAAATATTTTCCATAAGCCAAACTACTGAAAGTTTCACAATGTGGCAATAGAAATCACTAGCAAAAAAAAATTTGACAAGTAAATCTATATGAATTTTTTCACTAAGTGTCAGGCGAGACTACATGTTTTTGCTAGGCCTAAAGTGCAGGCGAGACTACATTTTTTGAAAAATTAGCAAGAAGTATCAGGCACTGTATAAACAGCACCATTACTCCCCCAGTACTATCCTAACCTCGGAATCCCTGACGATTGAAACTGTCGCAAATACAAGTCAAATTCCTGCATGTCTCTATGGACCAGAGAATTTGAGGCGCGAAGGCTGGCGCCCTTAAACAGCCGAAGCTGCTCTACCTTTTTAAATGCATATTCAACAGTTTCTGAAGCACAAAGCTTCTCTACGGGCCTCAGCGGACGCATAGAGTACCAGTGGTCAGTTATTTTTTGTTCAAACTATATCTCTACTGACTTAATAAGCAAATATTTGCGATTCATATATATAGTTATCCTATCACAGAATAAGTGTGAAAATGGTGTCTCAATGTTACACTATCCCATAATAGTTTTCAAGCCTTATAGTATGTAAAATCGATAACTTGAATATAAGAGTTATCTTATGGTAAAAATTTGAAGTCAATCGGATAAAAAATACCCGAGCTATTACAAATTTCGCATATTTTTTACCGTTATATTTTTATTCAAGGGAGATAATTTATTGGTATGAAAAAGCAAGAACCGGATTTCTAAAAAGTAAAAGTCATATTTTTGCAATAACTTGAGTTTGCCTCGACCGATTTTCAAAATTTTTTCACCCTATAAAAGCCTGAAACAATAGCTATCTTATCACATTAGTCCTATATCATCTGCAGGTATCACATATAGAGCAAATCAGTTATGGTATATCAACTACCGACAGAAATACAACATATGATTTGGACTTATTCGATGTACAATTTAACTAAAGGGTGGGAATTTAGGAAACACATTCAAGAAGGATGGTTTAAACTTAGGTTGAGACGCTTGTCAAATGCTTTAGAGACTAAATCTCAGGACATCTATCACCAAGAACTAGGCCAACTACTTCTAAGCATGGACGAATTAATAAATCTTCCTGGTGAGTTGCATTTAAGATTTCATAAGGAGATGCTCAAGATACATTACTCTAAATTTCATAGTATTGATAAAGCTCGTGTTTGGGTTGTAAGAATGAAGAATTTGACATTGGATAAACTTTACTCTATTCGTACTCATGACACAGATATCAAGTATTTTTTGAATGGAATTATCTATGACAGTAATAGATTTTATGGATGCTTGTACTTAAAGGAAGAAACTCCTAAGCATCAGGTCCAATGGTTATTGTCTGCATGGAATACTCAAGATGTATCTTTATCTGTGGCATCTTTAACAGCTGCAGGGATTAACCACTTTATAACCAGTGAACTGATTAGGTATATAAACAGAACAGATTCATACAACGTTACCATTGGACACTATACTCCAAGACAGATAGAACCACAAATTATTTTGAAGTTTCCAAGTCGTGAATCTGATTATCTGCTGAATAACTGAATATGTATACGATCACCAAAAGTCTACCCGTGTGCTTAGATCAAATTTTACATTTTGATGTCTACAAAATAACTTTAGACCACATCTTATCATTAGAACCATCCAGTGCCGAGTTTTTGAAAACGAGAGCAGGAATCAAGAACTGGTTAAACCGATTTGAGACATTTGATACATTCAGATTTTGGACTAAACGTAATGCTCTAGAGATGTTGAGAATCATTGATGACACTCCTATCACCTATATCGATTGGGTAACTTATGTGGCAAACAGCGAAAGTGTGATTTTTCACATCGAAGCAGTATTGAAAGAAATTCAACAAGCCTCAGAAGAAGAAGATATGGATTATGAAGATCTCATTTCAAACATAGATAGCTTGATCACAATTTAAAAAGAATGATCAAGTCATTTTGATCATCATATTTGAGTTCAACATCATGGAATAATGCAAGAGAGAAGAAATATTTGGAAATTTCACTTTCCAAGATTTTGAAGTTCAGAATGAAGATGATGAATCAGGCTCATTACAACAGAGTTCAGGATCAAAATATGCACCAAGTCAGCTGCAACAGAACAACTTTGGACCAAAATATACTCAAAGTCAACTAGGCTCTGGATCAATGTTTAAAACATTCTAATTGAATTCTACTTTGTATGATGGCATATATTCTTTAATTTCTCTTATTGTAAACAATGAACAGAGGGACGGCCCTAATCCTCTGTCATTGTAATCAGTTATAGTTAGCGGGGCAATAAAGTTATAGAAATGTTCACCAGTCTTTGTTGTTCTTTCATTAAAAAATAAGTAGTAGTAAGCTTGAGACAGCTAGCTATACACTAGTTAACGCTACAGAGTGATGCCTCTAGGAGTTGAGGCCTTGATTGACCAAGAGACTCTTAAGACGCATAGAACTAAGTAGCCTTGACTATTACACACACCATATATCACCAAAAACTATACCTCCTAAAATGACTAAGTTATTTTCAAAGCTGAAATTAACTAAGTTATTTTATATATTTCCACAGCAGGCCCAGGAAACTATCATACGACCAGAAATCTTTCACAATCATACACCAAAAATTTATTCGCAGCCAAATGCTCAAGTCTACAAGGGATTGATTGGAGAGAGGGTATAAGTCAAATTGTCAAATGTGTAGGTGTGGAAACTCCACATTGTGGAGATGTGGAGATGTGGTGGATCCACATTGTCAAGATGTGGAGATGTGGTGGATCCTCATTTAAAGTGTGGTGGTCCACATATAATTCGTATTTATCCAAGAATGAACGTAAATCTCCATTATTCTGACACGCAATATATATGCATTTATTCACATTTGAAATGTGGAAATCCACATTGCTCCACAATACATCCACATTGCTCCACATTACATCCACATTCAAATTGTGGAGATGTGGTGGATCCACATTGCATCCATATTGTACGTGTGAAGGTCCACATTGCATCCACATCTCAAGCGATATGGACACATTCATCAACATCTTATCATTAAACCCCAATACTATTACATGCCAATGATGATTATCTAAGATATGAACAGAAGCTCTAACTTAATCATAAGATAGATACTAGCTATCAAATACGACTTCATGCAAGAATCTGAAAAAGTATAATTCTTAAATACTTTCAAGCAGCCTAACCATATCTAAGTACACACCTACTCTAGATAAATTGACTAAGTTATTTTCAAAGCTGAATTTGACTTAGTTATTTTATATATCACCACAGAAGAGCCTTCATCACCCTAAAAATGACTAAGTTATTTCCCAATAGCCCAGGAAACTATTATAATCACAACCCAACCAGTGGATATGACCAGGAGCTTATCATAATCACAATCATAGACCAGAATAGACCTCAAATAAACTAAGTTATTTCCCAATAGCCCAGGAAACTATCATAATCACAAGCCCACCAGTGGATATGACCAGAAAAAACTATTACAATCACAGGCCTAACCAAAATACCCCTTAATACACTAAGTTATTCTCAATACCCCAGGAAACTATCATAATCATAGACCCAACCAGAATAGACCTCAAAAATAAACTAAGTTATTCCCCAATAGCCCAGGAAACTATCATAATCACAAGCCAACCAGAATAACCCCTAAAATAAACTAAGTTATTCACAGCTAGTCACTCAAGCCTACCAGGGGTGGCATCTATGGGTGCGCCGAATTTTTAGCCTGAAAAAAAAAACTAAGTTCTTTTCAGGCTTAAAAGGTGGCGTACCCAGAGTGCCCCCATTACTACTCTCGTTGCGAAAAAGAGATAAAATGCTCGGCAAGCCTCGCATTATTATCTCTTTTCCCAAACTCGTTTAATAAATTCAATGAAAGATGAGCACTCATGTAAGATCCGCTATTTCTTTTTTATATTTAATTTTTTTAACGTTTGTACATCAATTTGCTTATACATTCATATATTTCAGGCGGTCAGCGACTATGCTTCTCGTATTTTAAATTATGTAGATCAATTTGCCACACAGGCAAAATATTTGGTAAGTTAAATCTTTAATGTTTTGACTCGTACAGTATGTCTTAGTTTTGAATTAATCTTAATCATGGATAGCCATTTCTTTAGCTTCCATTTTATTATCACCACTACAGACATAATGCATTGCATATATAAACATTATTCTTGTCCTTAAAGCTCAATAATGAAAGCTTATTAAGTGGCGAATTTCTAGCTTCTTCTATAACCAAAAATAAACACACACTACAATTCAAATTTGAATAGCAATTTGTGACAAAAGCAGATAATACTAAACACATTCAAATTATATACACTTTTATATTTTAAACCGTCTGTATAATAGCAAATCCTGATATAAATCTAAGACCGTACTTTATTGAAGAAGCTTTCATTTTACGTAACTATTTATTAATATTTAAGTTATGACTCACTGAAAACGTTAGAGAATGTGACAAGAAAATACCACAATCACACACTGCAGAACGACACATGACACTGGGTGGAAGGGACGCCGAACAATAACAGCCATATGACATTAAGAAGACAATTAAAGTAAAGCAACCAGCTACCTCTACCACAGCGATATGATTGCAAAACTAGAAAGGACATTAAATAATGCACAACAAACAAGGACCAAACACAAACCCCTACAAACAATGGTTGCAATTTAACGTATAAGCTGGCAGATTTTAGCCTTGATTGTCATAAACAAGAAAGTTATGTTTTCTCATAATTCAGCTAAGATATGAATGCTTAAATAAAATTTCCTTTTTGTAGGCTTACAATGAAATTGCTAAGTGTCTTCCTGTTTGGAATATTTACGATTCCTTTACAACAATACTATGCAGCTACACTGTTGATTCTTTGGTAAGAGGCATTAGTTTTCTTTTATAATATATATTGATACATCAAGTTTACGCATCTTTCATAGAATTTCAAAAAGGTATCATCAAAATTGGGCCTCAACACGAAAAAACTTGCCTTAGGTTTGAAAACAACACAAGCACTGATCAGCCTGCTCATCCGCAAAGACTGATTAGCACCTTTGTTTTTCTCTTTATGGTAGGTATCATGTCTAATCTTGCTACAAGGGAAATATCAATTTTCTAGCTAGTCTCTGTAGCTGAGTCAACTGGTTTGAATCTCACTTTGTTGGAAACCCCAAAGACAGGGTTTCTTGCGACGAGGCCCAAATAATGTATGGTAAAGAAGTTTTAGAGGAATGCCATATAAAAATCTAAAGCAGCGCTGACTGGTGGGATCAGTTCCAAAAGCTCCTGCACTGGCCCATATAATAAACACTAATCCTATGTATAAGAGAATGTATAATACCTGATGTTGCGAGGACATGTATTCCTAATAAACAGACAACAAAACCATACACTGACATACATATTTCATATACTATAAGCTGCAAACAAAAATATTATAATATAGAGGAAAATGATGATTCAACAATTATTGTTTTGTTATATATAATTTACAAACTTCTTTTAACTCAAATTTAAAGGGGACGGCAGCCCTGATGATTACTATGTTTTATATAGAAGAAATTTATAAACCATGAATTTTGATACCAGTTTCATCTAAATCGGTTGAAAAATGTGGAAGTTGTGGGCGTTTGAATATTTGCAAATGGACTGTAATGTTAGCGGCCATATTGTAGGCTTAGTGACGTCACACAGCCTAATTAAATATGCGTAATCAAAATAAAAGACAAATCAATGGATTATTTGCATTAATCTTTAATGAAACATTTTCCTTATGTATAAAGTTGCATATCTGCTGAAACACAGATGATGTGATAGTAGTGATAAATAAAAATTAAGCAGTTGAAAAAATGAAAACTAATTAAATATTCAAAATGGCGGCTAAATGTTGGCCATATTGAATTCTTTAAATGCCCATAATTTGCCTATTTTTCAACCGATCTTGATGATACTTGTATCAAAATTTATGGTTCATAGAGCTCATTCTGATAAAACATACTTACTATTAGGGTTGCTGTCCCCTTTAAGATTACTAATGATTAAATTTTTGACCCATGGCATTCGAGGTATTCAGCTGACAATGAAGTAATTAAACAAATCAAATGGATTCACACACTTGTTTGTTTTCACTATGATTCAAACTTTGAACCAGCTTTAGCCTTCCAGCACCAATAGTCACTGGGACATAATTATAGTAATTATTGTAATGCTAAAAGTGATATATATTTTACAATGTATCCCTATTTGTTATTTTGTCATTTGTATTTTTTTCAGAATGCATTTTGGTTTGGTACAGGTTGGGGTCTCCTATTCTTCATCCCAGTTATGGTACTGTCTGTGAAACTGTCCAAGTATTACAGAAGAATGAATGAACAAGAAGGATATAAAGAGTAAGAATGAAGTTTATAAGAATTCATCATGAGTCTGAGGGTGGAATAGAAAAATCCGTCAGAGGATCATCGATTGGCATCATGAGACTTGCCGACTGATGACAAACTGTGATCACAAGAGACGAATTTTTCTATCCCATCCTCACACGAATAATGGATTCTTTTTCTTGCTCACCACTAAGTACCGAATTTAATATTTGAAAACATGAAAAAGGAAAAACCAGAAAACCTGGAAACATGATGACATCATTTTAACATTTAAATGACGTGACGAATCAATGTGCGGCTGGCCTGTGGCTATTCGTGGTTTATCTTTCCAATGGTTGGTACGGGTAAGCTAGATAGAATTACCTCACATGTGTAAAAACAACGGAAATTCCGAACGAAAATTCCAATCTGGTGTGCGAGAAAACTGTTACCATCCTAAAGAATTAGTATATTACATATTGATACAATACATAGAAGATCTTACATGAGTGCTTGTGTTTTATTGAACTTATTAAATGAGTTGAGGAAAAGAGATAAAACGCGAGGCTTGCCAAGCATTTTGTCACTTTTTCGTAACGATTTAATAAATCAAATTATACAGGAGCCCAAATGTTAGATTCTACTTATCATGTGACATAAGGATTACTTTAAAATCTCATTTCTGGCGTAAAAAAGTCATTATGTACGCTACGTTATTATTGACGTCATTTTATACATAAACATTACCGCTAACTTTAACGTTATCAATTTCAATGCATGGTGTTATTTTGATCCCAGACGAGACGTCTTATGAAGTTTGAAATAACCCAATTTGTGTTTCAATAGTTTGCCAGACAAACTTTCTATGAAATGATGTATTCTGTCCCTAAAAAATGTTTTTGTCTAAGCAAACAGAGTAGACCCTGATAAAGTGCCACCTTATGCGTCATTTCATCTGGGTCTTCACTGGGTTAAATCAGTCATATTGGCCTATTTAGCATTTATATTAATTATGATTATCAAACTAGAAATGCAAAGAAGAAAATAAACCACAAACCAGGACCAAACGCACTCAATGAGAGCAACAACAAACAGATAACCACCAACAGGGACATAAGTTTAGAGACTGAAATGCTCATTTTACCAATAACAATAATTACCACACAAGTAGAGAGTCATTCTAAACACTCAAACTGATTATAGAGTTAGTCTAACTGTCCTTTTATTTGTCATTATTGTGCTTTATTTGTGTAAATAAAGGTTCTGGCAGGCTAGACTATCAGATGTGCAAGTCTGTCTGCTAGCTCAAATATTTATTTAGGCACTAGTTTCTGCTACAGTTAACATCCGATTCGATATTCAAATTTGAATCAAACAAATTATGGAGGCGTTTAGTATTTGTTGTAGCTCTATACTGATGCCAGCATTTGGCATGGAAGGGAGTGCATAAACTTTGACCAAGTTCTAGGACTAATGTCAAACATATTTGACTATGTCTTTTTTACACGCTATTATGATGCTTTATCTGCAACATGGTTGTCAAGCCACGATAAAGCAGATGGGAATATATGTTTTACATTTGAGCACGGATCTGAGAAAAGGGTCCTTCGGGCATTTTAGTAGTTTTTGTGTAATCAAAATTTCGGAAACGTCTATATTTTCAAGATTTTGCATGTTCTTACAATATACTCAAATTGCTTCTAACATGTAATACAATCAAAGGCGCAAACAGTTCTGATAAAATTTAGTGATACGTATAATGTATGTTGCTATGGCAACAGCTGTGCATATGGACTACACACTTCCTCGAAAACAGGATACCTCATTTCAAATGCTTTTGTAAACACGGGATGTGCGTATGTGGGCTAATTGTGCAGTCTATGCAATTGCATACACATCAAATTGACAGAAACATGAAGCCTTTATGAAATATTGCTCCTAGCGTCTTTGTATTAACGTCATATGTAAACACAATGGCTTGACATCAGAACGTCATTAACAACGTTAAGTGACGTCATGTTTAAAACGCATCATATATACGAGTTTAAACGCTCATATCTTTGCTATTTGTAAAGATAATCTCTTCAGATTTTCTGTAACTGGCCACAACAGCTATGTCTTTCTTTCTCTGTAAATATCTCATTTTTGACTTTTATTGCCAGAAGGTCCCTTTTGTCAGATCTTGGCTCATTTATAATGTTAAATACTTTCAAATTCTATTGGTTATTAACTCACCTGAGCCGAAGGCTCATGGGTGAGCTAATAGTAAACCAGTCACTCCGTCGTCCGTCCGTCCGTCATCCGTCGTCCGTCCGTCTACATTTTCAAACATCTTCTCCTCTGAAACCACTGAGCCAATTAAACTCAAATTTCATATGAAGACTTCTTAGGACGCGGGAACGAAAGTTTGTTCAAATGGTCTTGGTCACATGACCAAGATGGCCGCCATGCCCATATATGGTTAAAACCCTTTAAAAATCTTCTTCTCCAGGACCAGAATGTCAATGACCTTGGGACTTGGTATGTAGCATTAAGGGTGTTGGGCCTACCAAGTTTGTTCAAATAATGATCCTAGGTTGACCTTGACCTACTTAACGTCAAGGTCAAATTTGCTTCATAATGCATTTAAATGGGAAATTTTTTGAAAAGGTTGATATTTTGAATACTGTTGAAGCCAAAGTCATTATTTTTACTTGATATGGTAAAACTAATGAGACAATAGCTATAAATAAGTTTCAATGGTCAAGGTTGACCTTTGCCCTTTCAGCAAAGGTCGCTCATATTGTGGTCCAAACAATATATTAAAACTTAGTTTTCTCACAAACCATTGGCCCAATTGAACTCAAATTTCATGTGAAGACTCCTTATGATAAGATAGCCAAAATTTATTCAAAGCATAAAGGTCACATGACTAAGATGGCTGCCACGCCCATATATGGTAAGAACCTTTTAAAAAATCTTCTTCTCCAGAACCAGAAGGCCGATGACCTCGGGACTTGGTATGTAGCAGTTGGGGTGTTGGGCCTACCAAGTTTGTTCAAATAATGATCCTAGGTTAACCTTGACCTACTTTACGTCAATGTCAAAGGGGTAAATGCATTAAGAGGCTATTTTGACCCCCCTATGAGGCAAAAAAATGAAAATTGCTTTTCACAAGTTTCTTCTTGTAAGTTTATTAGAACAATAGCCCTAGTGTAAAAGTCTGGGATTGGTTCTTTTTTTACCATTGCTATGGTAACCCAAATGGCTGCCAAAATAGGCTGAAAATAGGAAAGTGACCATTTCTGAGCAAATGCAAGACATTTGACAGAGAAATTAATGTAGAGCACAAGCAAATACCAAAAAATTATTTTAACAGAGGGTGAGAATTCTCATGGCACACAATATATTAAATTTTTTTTTTTGGTATTTGCTTGCGCTGATATTTAATTCTTAAAAAATCGGCCTGAAAAAGCCTTAAATTTAGCCAAAATAGTAAGTGAGTATGATCAGGAAATACCACTATCACAAACCGCAGACAACCCCTTGGCACCGCGAGGAAGAGCCACTCAACCATCACATGACACCAGAAAGACAAATTAAGCAAAGCAATCAGCTCTCTCTTCCCCATCAAGATGGCAATTTCTCTATTTTAGGTCTATTTTGGCGGCCATTTTTGTTACCATAGCAACCATTAAATTTAAATAAATGTCAGAATTTTACACTTGACCCATTCTTATAGTAAACCAATTGGATGAAATTGGTGAAAAGCAACTTTCAGCGTTTGACTCTAGAGGGGGCCAAATTAGCCCCTAAATGCACGCCCCCCTTTGCTTCTTAATGCATTTAAATGGGAAATATTTTGAAAAGTTGATTTTTTGAATACTACTGCAGCCAAAGTCATTATTTTTACTTGATATGTTAAAACTAATGAGACAATGGCTATAAATAAGTTTCAAAGGTCAAGGTTGACCTTTGATTTTTCATCCAAGGTCGCTCATATTGGAGTCCCATCAACATATTTAAGCATAGTTTTCTCAGAAACCACTAGGCCAATGGAAATCAAATTTCATATGATCACTCCTTATGATTGGTTAGCCAAACTTTGTACAAATTGTTATGGTCACATGACTAAGATGGCCACCAAGCCCATATATGGTAAAACTATTTAAATATCTCCTTCTTTGGAACCAAAACGCCAATGGCCTTGGGACTTACTATGTAGCATTTAGGATGTGGTGCCTATCAGGTTTGCACAAATAATGAATCTAGGTTGACCTTGACCTACTTTATGGCAAGGTCAAATTTGATTCTTAATGCATTTATAATTGGAAAATCTTAAAATGTTCATTTTTCTAAAACTGTTTTAGCCGAAATCATAATACCTGTGAGAAATATTTAACCTAATGAGACAATGGTTTTATATAAGTACCAAATGTCAAGCTGACCTGTGACCTTTAATCCAAGGTCACTCATTTGGACCACTACATTCCAATCTAAACATCTTTTCTCAGAAATGACTGGGCTGTTAGATTGTTTAGGTTAGTGGACAAAAATGGCTGCAACCCCCATATGGTAAAACAAAATATGTCTCATTATAAGCTGTAGTTGACCTTGGCCTGTTTTACAATTATTAAGGAGATCAGGTGAGCGCTTCAGGACCTTCAGGTCCTCTAGTTTTGTATATGTTAAGAGTAAAAAGTAAGAACCTAATGAATAGGTCAATAACTGGACTATAAATGTCTGGCCAGGAGATCTTGAATAAGAAATTTCAACTGTCAAAATGTGGTATAAATCAAGTATGCTCTATGAGAATAGTTTTGCATTTTACACATACAACCAATTATCATTTGACATCATTATTTTTAAATTGATAGTTTCAGGTCATAGAAAGTGATTTGACCACACTATTTATAACAGGTTATAGCGTTAATTTTGGCGTCAAATCGACATTTATTTTCTATTGAAATATTGCTTTCTTTATTTCTTTGCATGTTGGGTAATAATGATCAAGCCCAACGTTTTGTTGGGACTGATTTGGGTCCAAAGTGTTTACATAATGTTATCAGCAGACGATTAAAGTCTCCGCTAGCTAGGAAAAGGTTAAAAGTTGAGAATTCAAGTAAAAAAGGTCAAACTGTTACACAATCTTAAACGTTGTCATTTCATAGACCATGTTTGTACAATGCTAAAAATAGCTCTTTTCATAAATTTCATGTAAATCGTTCATTTGTTTGGAATTCTCCTTTTAAGATATTTGAGCCATGACACAATATTTCCAACAATGTGGTATGTGCGACCAGCGAAGGCTCACACCAGCCTGCGCATACGCGCAGTCTGATCTGAGCCTTTGCTAGTCGCTCCAATATTCTATGAATATTAAGCTACTGACTGAACATCATTTGGAGTTTCCAAGCTTAGAAGGAGTCTGCACAGGCTCGTCTGAGTCTACACTTGTCAAAATGCCTATTGTTGGAAATCACGTTTCATGGCTCATCTTAAAATATATATTGTATTTTTATAGTCATCATATAAATAATTTTATTTCAGAGAGGAAGAGCCAGAGGATGAGGAGTAAGTAAATAATAAGCCATTTTAAGCTTTGCATGTTAGATATTTTTTCCTGGATGTTTGTCGTCGACTGGCTTTTTTCGAAAATAATTTTTTCAGGAAGGAACACTTTCTGAGTATCAAACGGTTTGGATCCAGATCAGGACTGACGTTTTGTCAGTCCTAATCTGGGTTCAAACTGTTTCCAAAAGTAAACAGCAGACAAAAAAGTTGCCACTAGCAGACAAAGAGTTAGGTGTTGGTGTCAAATGCAACCCTATGCCAGTGATTTGATATCAACCAGGCAAATATTTAATGCCAAATTAACTTCCCTTACACATCCATGGCCATTTTCAACTTTAGGGTTGTTGCGTCGTATTTTTCTCTTTTTTCAAATTCTACAGTACATTTTGTACAGAAACATTGGAGAGCATGTATCTGCATTGTTGGCATACACCCTGATAACCGTAATAATAGCTTAGATTTATTGCATATTTATAAATAATTTGGCAGGTACTAATGTAAAAATATATTGATGAGGGGTTATGTGTCAATTAACGTAAATACCATAAAACCAGCACAAATACAAATTCAAGTATTGCTAAATACATGATATTTAACAGTAAAAATTATGGCTGATCATAAATAGGTGTGTGTTATCAAATCTGAGCAACGCCTTGAGTGAGAACGTTTTCATATACAAACCAGTGTGCACTTCCATGCATTCTGATCATCATCTTTATATCCAAATAATTTATCAATATACCTGCTCTTGTTTCAGCATTGATGACTTTGAAGTTCGTTATGACATGATGAACAGGTTAGTATGGTCTCTCCAATTGGTATTTTAATGCACTTGCAAATGCAGCACGACGTCCGATTGAATATCATTAATTTGCGACAGTATATCCTGTGATATACTGTCACAAACTCGACATCATTACATAACGTTGCTATTCATTGACTTACAAGTGGATATGTGCAGCTGGCAACCGATTATATGAAGCTGGCAGACTAAGGATGTAGGCACATCACTGTCTTCTTGTAAGAAACATGTTAATATTGCCTTAGAATCGGGAAAAGTTTTAAAATTTTCATTGTGGAGGTATATTGTCAGATAAACGATCGAAAATTTAGCTTAGCGGTGACGCGTAATTTGAATAAAGTTATCCCTAATTCTTGGAGTATAAATATCTGGCTGCAAAATTAGTTAACCAAAGCTATGGGCATTGTTAGCTTTATAAAGTGTTTTGAAGCCAACTAACTATTTCAAGATAAACTCAGAACATGAAAAGCAACATGAAAAGTACTTTATGTATGTGTGTCATTGTGTGTCTGTGTTCTGAAGTCTTTTCGACTTGGTCCAAATGGTTGGTCTGTGATCTGTTATTGTGATCAAACTCACGTACTTTACAGCTAATGTTATGGCACTGGTATATTGGAATGGTTTTAAAACCAGTAATTTATTTCCATGATAAAGGCATCTAACATCTGAACACAATCTCAACTAGTGTAATAGTAGTAGAAGAGAGAAAAAGACCATTGATACAGTTCAGTCAGAAAAGCGCCACAGAGGCAACCTGAAATCAGAGTGTAGGAAACAAATTTAAGTCAGAGAGAGAGAATGAGCAGGAAATGCCACAATAACAGACTGCAGACCAACCTGCGGCACTATGAGGAAGAGAAATGGAACACAGACAGCCACAGCACAATTAAAGTAAAGAAGCCAGCTCTCCCATCCATGGTAATATGATTGCTAAACAAGAAAGGGCACCAAGAACCATAGCACAAAACAAGGACCTAAAGCAAAAACCTTTAACACTCAGAGGAACAGCAAACATTGGATAGACAACAATGGAATCACAGCCTTAGAACGGACAGTAGCCTATTCCATCAGGAAAGAGGCTTAAATATGTTAAACAGATCAAATATTCACCTAGATTCTTTGTTGTTAAAACACATGCAAGGGCACAGATAACTCGAAGACATACACACATCCATCTCTCCACAAACATATGCAATGGGAACAACTGTTATAAATTAACAGAATCACTACTTAGAACGAACAGCAGCCCCCAGACATTGGGGTGGGGGGCTTAAATGCATTTTCCAGGCCAAATCTTCAAAATACATCAGTTCTCAATTCGTCATAGGTAAAGAAAACGAGAGAGAGAGAGAGAGAGAGAGAGAGAGAGTATGGTGTATCGATTATATAAAAAGAAATACCAATTGTCATAAATATCAGCATAAATGGTTTTGGTTTATCAGACAAATTATCTGTTAATGTTTAGTGCCAAATTGTATTAATTAAAATAATTAAAGGCTTTACAAATATTTTGTATTTATTTTCAGACATAATAAAGTTGCTCCAGATCCAGATTATTATGACTGAACAGCACAACAATATATACAGTGATTTACATTAATAATTTACATTAATAATTTCAAACCAATCCTTTCGCAGACAGTGTAGACCAAGATGATATGCTGCATCGTGACCAGATACCGATTGTTTCACATGATGAAACCAATAAACATGGCCATAAATATGATTTCATTTGAGAGTTATAACTTGTGAAAAAGACTATCAAATTGACCATCAAAACTTCACTGTATTAAAATTTGCATACATCGAGAAACTTCTTATGGGTTATCTCTTATACGATGGTGAATCAATAAGTAACCAGCCTGACCTATTTCTAAATGGCTGACACAGTCAAGATTTTCACAGTGTGTTTGGTCACCATAACAAGACATATGTAAGTAGTGTTCTCTCAAAGTTATCATGTACCCATTGATTTGTAATTTAATTACTACTTATGTACAAAATTAAAGCATTATTGGTTCATTAGTTGATAATTTATCGCGTCTTCAAGCCTGCCAGTGAGTCAGATTATTCTTTTTTCGTCGAATTTGGTTGTTACGTAAGCTCTACTACTTGATTTATATCTTTAGTATGAAAGATGAAGTGTGCATGTGTAATATATCAATGTAACGCAATATTTGTCGCCTGCTTTTTGGTATTAAAACGATAAGATTGCATTATTTGATAAATCAAAATACTAACTTAAGTGACTCATGGTTAAGAACACTGGAACATACATTTTTTCAGACATGTTGGAAGCTCTCAGAAAGTAAAAATTTTAATAACTAATTACGTAAAATGTAGATATCAATTAATATCCCAATATAGTTATAAAATATTTTTGTCAAATTAGAAAGGAGTAAAATGTCTGAATTCTCAAATTTTCAAAACTATTCATTTTTTTCTAAGGCAAAACGTAACTATTAATTTTGAAAACTGTGAATTTGTCCAAGAGCAGTGAAACGTATTCTCATTTTAGAAAAAAATAAAATCTATTCTATTAGCTTTCATTATAGCTTAGTTTCAAGTAAAAGAAATTGCAATTTGTTTTTGAAAATGACTCTTGGACATAGTAGCATTGCATATTTCTGAGTCATTTTAGCAATCTTTCAGTGGTAGCCTTATTGTTTTCAAACAATAGGTAGAAGACTTTCTCACTGGAAATTTATTTCATAAAGAAAAAGAGATCTATCTCGAACAGAAGAAGGCTAGGCTGGTTATGATTGACTGACGTGTGTATCTAAGGAAAATAAACTTTAAAAGACTTCATGTAGGAATAACTGAATACAAACTCTCCATTTAAATGTACATGTTGCACCATTGCCGGTATATAAGTAGCCATACAATACTGCAATCCTATAGTCTTCATTATAATGTTATGTTGAATAGTTAATGGAAATGGTAGGTAAATAGAAAGGAACGCTGTTTTATCTTAATATATTTGTTTACATAAACTGTATTTCTTGGACACCAGATAAGGTTATCTGATATTCTATTCTGGGTTAGAAAATCTTTTTTCCCATCTTTGGCTGTCAGCTCATGTAAGAAATTTCTTTTCCCCACCTTTGCCCATGTAAGATAGGCTGTCAGCTCATGTAAGAAATTTCTTTCTCCCACCTTTGCCCATGTAAGATAGGCTCTCAGCTCAAGTAAGAAATGTCTATCTTACATGACCACGTGACTGCTTTCTTAAATGGGCAGAGTTAAGTTTTCTTTTTTCCCAAAAAAGGGTATTCAAAGGACCAATATATTGCGCCTAAGTAACTCAAAGGCACAAAGAAAGGTTAAGCGTCACTTACTGAGGTCACATAAAGTAAATGACTTCACAAAACGTGCTCCACGTGACGATAACGGAATATGGCGCCTATGGCACAGGGAGCCTAGCAGGATTTTATTTTTGTATTTTGCAACATAACTGATGCCCTCATTGTGTTTCAATAATAAGGTGCGAACTTTGTATACACACATTTTAATACCGGATAAAAACACTCATGAACTCAAAAATAATGTCAACCCAAAAGGTAAAAAACTAAAATTTTCACGTTTATTTTTTACTTTTTATGTTCCAACAAAACCCCTTTGAAAAGTGGGAGAAAAACAATCCTTCATGAGATGGAAAGCCTTGTCCCTGGTTAAAATTCCGACCCTTCAGGTGAGATATCTCTATCCTACATGGACACTCATGGTGTATTGTTTAAGAAATGGATCAGCTCTAGTTATTCACAGTTTTGAGGTCAGTTGTAATGAAATTAAAATCACGAGCATGCAGTTAGAGTGAATTATCTTCGTACAACTGGCCGACAAACAGTGAATTATAGCTCAACAATTCACGCACTAAGGCTGATCTATTTCGATTCTAACACACAATAAACGACGAAAACAAATTTGAAGTCTGCAGCTTCTTCCAACTCTCCGCCATTGCACTAAGATATCCCGCCAATAGTTGGACTGTGTCGCATATGTTTACATGTATTTGTAACGACTTTCAAAATAAAAAAGACGTTACACCATCCGCGCGCTTTTAAAACTGTGGCATTATTGTTTTATATAAGTAGTAATGGATGGCACTATGGGCCAATTTTTTTAAGCCTGAAAAGAACTTAGAATTTTTCAGGCAAAAAATTGGCCCATAGATGCCTATCCTGGTAAGCTTGAGTGACTAGCTGTGAATAAATTAGTTTATTTTAGGGCTATTTTGGTTGGATTTATGATTGTGATAGTTTCCTGGTCATATTCACTGGTTGGGCTGTGATTATGATAGTTTCCTGGGCTGTTGGGAAATAACTTAGTCATTTTTGAGGGGAATAAAGGTCCTGCTGTGGTGATATATAAAATAACTTAGTTAAATTCAGCTTTGAAGATAACTTAGTCATTTTAGGGGGTATAGTATGTGGCGCTATATGGTGTGCGTAATAGTCAAGGCTACTAAGTACCATGCGTCTTAGAGTCTCTTGGTCAATCAAGACCTCAACTCCTAGAGGCATCACTCTGTAGCGTAAACTAGTGTATAGCTAGCCGTCTCAAGCTTACTACTACTGATTTTTTAATGAAAAGAACAACAAAGACTGGTGAACATTTCTATAACTTTATTGCCCCGCTAACTATAACTGATTACAATGACAGAGGATTAGGGCCGTCCCTCTGTTCATTGTTTACAATAGAACTCCTTAACATATTTACAACATATTATACATAGGATACTTCTTTGAAAGGTGATGTGAATAATTATGACATTTACAAGTCTGTATTATGTGTTTGAATAAAAAGTCAGGAGGAGCCATGCGTCTCATTCCATTCTTGGATAGGATGACTCTGGCATAGTTATAGATGAACCACATCTCGATATCTCTGTCATTCTGGTATAAATCATCTCCAGTTCCATATAGTTCTTGATGAATGGCTGTGTTTAGATCTAGTCCTTTGTTGAGCTGGTGAATGATGTAGATACACCAAATTCCACATGTTTTGCTCCATGGACTCTGTAAACATTCTTTGTTATGGATCCATCTTGAAGAGTTTCTTTGAATAAATGGTAGAACATATTGCTCTTCTGGTGGTCTTCCATATGAATCGAAGTAGATAACATGATCTCTTCTGAAGTAGATAGCCACCCAATGTTCTCCTGGATCTGTGGATATATCTGTATTTACAATGTAAGCCTTCATATCCAGTGGTTTCTTCTCTGGTAGTAAATCCTTGGCACATACTTCTCCTTTCACAGGTATATTGTTTATGACTTTGATTAGTTCAACAGTGTTCATTTTTATTCTGTTTCTGGGTTCTTCTCGTTTTCTTCAGTTTCATTTTCTTCATAGGAATCTATGAGTTTCTTGCCCAGTACGTCTTCCACTGTTCTGTTAAGTCACTTTGATTTTTCTTGAAGTACTGCCAGTTTTTATAGGCTTCTTGATTTTCTTCTGGCGTCAGGTGATTGATCCCTGTTGTAAAGTCCATAGGGTGTCGCAAACTGTCGCCATACAGATAGTTCCAGATTCTATCGTCAAAGTCTTTCATCACATCGTAGATGGTTAGGCCCTCTAAGGCTGGATCATGACATCCATAATCTTCAATCCATTCTCTTGGAGAAGTCCATAGACAAATATCGTGGTATTTCTGACTTGGGTGGTTCATTTTGCATCCATGACATTCATGCTTCGCACAGTCTCCAACTGCCATCTTTAGACAAGTCAATATGGCTTGTTTTAGAAGAGTTTTCATAAGACAATCAATATCCTCATTGTCTTCTACTTCTTTCTGTAAGGTACTCTTCTCATCTGAAGGCTGGACTGTTGCACTGTATGCATCTGTTTGGTACATCAAGTCCTGTTCAATGAAGTATCCTGCATTCATCTTTAGTAATCTGTGGTAACTTCTCTAAGTCCATTGATTTCTATCAGGTTGTCAAACTCTGCATACACAAGCACGTTGATCGTCTTGTCAAGTGATGTTGCAAACTGAAGCTCCAATCTGAGGTTCCCAGTTTTTATAGGGTGCAAATGAGACTGATCGGCTGCTTGATCTGGTGTCAAATCATATCCCCAAAAGCAGTAACCTCCTTTGTAATCTTCATAATCAATGTTGCAATTTTGGACCTGATTCTGACTTGCCAATGCTTGGTAAACTGATAGGAAAGACCTGAGATACTGATCATTTCCAAATCTAGGTTCAAATGGTTTTCCATAGACACTATGTCCATCACAAGTGACATCCATTTTACTTAGATTGAAATGTTGGAAAAAGAAAGGATTAGTATTCAAAGTCCCATTAAATGCCTCATTCGTTACTAAACCAATAAAAACTCGTTTTGGAAGTTGACCTGTGAGAAGATGTTCTTCAATTTTAGATCTTGTGCCACTACTGATTTTAAAAGTTTTGACTTCAACTCTTCTGATCGGAAATTTAGCATTATGATGAGCAATAGTTTGATTCAGTTCATTGCTAATGGCAGGTAGAAGCTGTACATTTCGTACTCTCAAGATAGCGGTATCAATTTTAATTTTTGCAGGAGAATCATCACACATCAAACAAAACTGAGGAGATGATCGATTAAGCCTAAGTTTGAATTCTAAGCCATTAGGCAAATATTTTTCCTGCATAGCTAGATCCAAATGTAATTTACCCTGAAGCTCCACGGATTTGCTTTTTGCTATGCGTTTGCCACGATCAGTGATAGATGCATTTGACATATCTTCAAAAGCTCCTGCTTCATCCTCAAACCAAAATTCTGCTGCTTTCAGTTGATTATCTTTGACATCAGAACCATAAGAAAACAAATTTTCAAGGTATGCTCTGTATGGATACGTGTCTGAATTATTCGTGATCAATTTATTGTTGATATACAAATCGATGCCACTGAACATACTGTGAAAAAAGTTGTTAATTGGAAATACTTTTGCACCAGTTTCAAGATCTTCACCCGTTTGCTGTAAGATTCTGAATTTGATATACAGATAGGCTTGAGACAAATCAGTGTAAAACTCGGTGTGAGGTGGAATTAGAAATTCAATGGGTGCATGATGACTATCAAGAGAAGCGATGGGATGATAATCATTCCACTGAGTGCCTTGCATGGTAGTCATGGTGGGTGGAATGGATTCCATATCCAATTCCGTTTTAGTGCAATCGCAAGAACCTTGTTGAATCATTTTTTGTCAAATATATCTTTTTCAAATACCAGGCGTTTAATAGGATTAAACTTTTTTGCTCTGCTTTTAAAACCCCTCTTAACAGTTTGGTGTCTAGATTGAGACTGAGGCTTTTTGCGTTTTTGAGTTGAATTTATAGCCAACTGATTTTTAGTAGATTGACCAAAAGATTTCAAAGCTGTTTTTCCTCTTTGTTTTAAAACTTTTTTTACATTTTCACCACCCACAATATCTTTCAGAGCTTGAACCCCTTGATCTTTAGGTACTTTTGTCACACTTTTTAAACTTGCTTTTGCGACAGGTTTTAAAATTGGAATCACTGTTCTCAATGCAGCTTTAAAAATGGATCCTAAACCATTGCCATATTGTCTTGAAACGCCTCTGTACACGGGAAAGTCTCCTTTCCCAGATTGAAAAGACATAATACTTCTGGATTGTTTCAACATTATTCTTTCTGTCGAAAATGTAGTTTCACTAACGTTTTCCCAGAGATAAATGGCACATTTTCACCTGTATCACCTTTTATACTAATGTGCACCTGATCTATGAAAGATTTTGCCACTGGAACATAGTGTACATTGACAAATTCTTGATGTAAATGATTGTTTTCTCTTTTACTTTCAAATGGCAACACTCTCAAAATAGGTGCAGTAACATCACCAATAAATGTATAGCTTGCTAAATCAGAGTAAATGTAAAGTTGGTGAATTTTTGTATTCAAATTCACACCATATCTGAAAATGTATTTTTCATTTCCTAATGGTTTATCAAAACAATTTCTATCTACACCTAATATTTCTGCAATTGCCTTTGGAAAAATAATTTGGACTTTTGTAGGATCTTGAACATCAAGTTTGACTCGAGCACTGTTTTCACCATAGGTGATTGTAATGGTAGCATTGCTATTTCTTAGTGTCAGTCCATATCGAAAATTGATACTTTTTTGAATTTCTTCAACTAAATGGCGTGGAGAAGCATAATAACCATTTTGGATATAGATTTTTTGGTCTACATATGATACATACTTTGTACAGTTATCAATGTCTTCACAATTTTTCTATCAGTAAATCTTAAAATCACATAATTGTTTTCTTTTGTGATATTATTTACTTCAGTTGGAGTTATGACTTCTACCAAACCTTCTTCCCAATTATCTTTTTCAATTTGTATGTAATGATCTAATATCACTTTAAAGTCACATTGCGTATTTTTTGAAAATGTACTGAGTGAACTATCACTCAAGAGTGTCAAATAAAAGTTATTCATGGTTTGAGTTTGGGCGAATCTGTTTTGTCAGCAGAAATTGGATTAGTTTGTTTTCTAAATTTTAAACCTGGGGATGGTAGTATGTAGCCGATAGAACTACTGAGTAAAATTAGCCACAGTTCTTTATCTGGACTTCTCAGACTGATTTGAACTAATGATGTAATAATGATCATGTATACAACAATGATCTGAGCAAAAAAAGTGAACCGATTTTTAACAATTCTATCTCGACCTTCTGCAGACTGTACTGAAGCAGTGTCACCACGTACAAATGATCCTCTGAGATCCATTTTCATGCTTTTATACAAGATCAGATTCTTAAATCCAACTGTCAAATTTTGAGGGGTAACCTTTCCAGTGAACTTTAATTTCTTTCACCCACTTTTTTCCTATTTTACGTTTTCTGTGATCTAAAACAGAATCAATTTCGTAAATTTGCTCTTTCTCTACACGTTGTAACTCGTGTGAATAAAAGGTACCTTTGACCACTTCACCCTCAAGATCTTTTATTTTATAGGTGATAGGAATCTGAGTTTTGACCACTGCTAAAATTTGAAATAATTCTTGTGTCCAGTTTGGTAAATAACCTTTATCAAATGTGCGTTTTGTTTTATTGATACGCACAAAATCACCCACTTTGAATTTTGGTTTGACTTTTTTTAGAATTCGATTTGCCATATAAGTTTTCTGACACCTGTGGCTATTTTTAAGAGTCACAGACACAGGTGCACATTTAATACTTCGATGATAAGCGTGATTGTAACCATGTACTAATTTGGGAAGAATGTCTACATATCTCAAAGTGCGATGATGAGTAAAATATTTCCACATGCGAGTTTTCAAAGTTCTTTGAAAACGATCGCCAATACTGGCTTTGGTTTCAGGATTTTCAGTAGTAAAGAAATGAATCTTCTTAGTTTTCAAGAAATTTTGAAATTCTTTATTTTTGAATTCAGTTCCTTTATCTGTTTGCAAACTTTTTGGACATCATCCACTTTTTAACACAGATTTGAAAGCAATTACTAAAGTTTTTCCAGTTTTATCTTTAATAGGTATCACCCATGCATATTTTGAAAAGACATCTATGATGCAAAGTAAATATCTATGTTTGTCATTGGACTTTGATAATTTTGATAAGTCTGCCAAATCTGCTTGCCACTGAGTATCATATCCAGCCACTACCGTTTTGCGTCGCAAAAACTTTTTACGGATAGGTTTATGTAAAGTATAAGTTTGTTGTTTTCTTAACCAGTCTCTAACATCTTGAAGTTTTACTTTTTTGGATGATTGTTTAGCAAGTTTGTACAAAGCTTGTTCACCTGCATACGCAGCAGGACTTTTAGGATTGTAATACAACTGTTCAAGCTTCATTGTAACTGAGCCATGGAGAAGAAAACTCTTCTTTTATACGTTTTTTGGTGGCAGATAAAAGTGCAGGGGATGAAAAATGGTCTTTGATACGTTTCCTAACACCCAAACTCTTTGCAGACCTGACAGAAACGGGAATACGACTTGCTGTTTTTCTGATAGTGCGTTTTTGTTTGGGAGTGATATAATCCGTTTCAGGAGTTTCTGGAGCACGATGCATCCAGTCCCACCTTTCCCTATTTCCAATCACATCTTGGGGAATATTCATGTCTCTTAAACCTTCTGCAAAAGCTTGCCAACCTGTAGGTTCACTGCCTTTACGATGTCTGATGACATCATTGACCAAATCAATAATATTAGACCCTGGAATAGATTTGCCATAAAGTTTGACCGTACCATCATCTTCCCACGACACATTTGGGTTATTTTTTAGAAGTGAAACTAAAAGCTGAGCTTTACGTTTCATAGTGGAAGGCACACTATCTATGACCAATTGATTCATTTTGGAAGAACTAGGGTCAGATGGTGAAAAAAGAGATGTTTCTTTTAAAGCTTTTTGATGAGCCGTTTTAAATTTGTGCAAGGTCTGGCCATACAATTGAGATTTTTCAGCTTCAGACAAATCTTCATTGGCCATGACAGAAGATAAGTCTCTTTGAAGACTGGCTGTGGCAGATACATTAGGATTGGGAGGCAGTCTAGGCTTTTGAATTTGTTCCTCTTTCCATCGTTTCATGTCTTCCCAAAGTTTAAATGGCACAATAGCCATTTTACGACCATCCATATTTTATTTTTTGATAATTTCACCCAAGACAGAACCTATGATAGGAGCAATTAAAGGTTTTAACAATAATCCTAACAAGGCTCCACCTTTTTGATTAATAATTTTCTTTTTTATGTCAAGTGGAACTTGCTTAGAACTCAGTAAACGTATATGTTGCTTTCTAGCTCGTAACTGATTCTTTTGAGCATTTGTCAGACGTACATTGCCTTTTATAAGATTGATGCAACATTCCCCTACACAATCAATGACTTCTTTAGGAGATTCTTGAATCATTTTCTTACGACATTTATTGGATAAATGAGTCAATCCTTCCAAAAATGTACCATAAGTTTTAATCAGAGATTTTTTTTTCATTTTATTTTGCAATTTTCTACAACGTGTTGTTGTTACAGCCATGTTTATGAGTGTGTATAAACATTTGATGTACAGTCCTTTTATAGTTTTCTCAAAAATGAAGTCGTCGACGTTCAGAATGAGGTGGGGATGGATATTTGTTTGGATTTAACATATGCATGGTAGCACCAAATCCATGTCTTTTTAACAAATCTTGTGCTCTCAAAGGAGTAAATCTTGCTAAATTTATGGACGATCGTCTTGCATTTGTGTTTGGAGAATCAAGACCTAAATTTTGCCATGAGGCAGGACTTTTACTTTTACGTTTTGTTACAAAACGATCATCAACATTTCTTTTTTTCTGTTTTCTAGGTTTTTTCACTGATTTTTTCTTAGGATGTTTAGGTTTAGTTTTCTTGTTAAATTTTCTCATCAACTTATTTCCATCCCATCGAATCAGACTTCGAATGATCACACCACCAAAGAATCCACCACCTCTAGGTTTTAAAATGATACTGCGTTTGACTTCAGGGTCAACAATTGCACTTGCTAATTTTCGAACATCATCCTGATGTCTATCCATAAATTTTTGAGTTTGTTTAGGTAATTTCATCTTACCCTGAACAATTTTTCGAGCTGCCAAAGAAAACCATTTGATCATTTCAATTAAACCAGCATTTAAGAGTGATTTTCTTTTATGACTATCATGTTCTCTGCTTAAATTATACAGAGCACGTATCAGATTAGCTGATGTTCGTTGAGCCATTTTGACACAAATGATGGATTTAAACTCAAACACACCTTTTTATACTCCTGGAAAATAGACAACAGGTCCTTGTTGATCTGATTTTGTAAACCAGTTTTGAAAAATTTGTGTTCTGAATCTGAGATAATCAGGTGTATTTGGTTTCAAATCGACCAATAAGTATCCGTGAGGTATAGATGTGGCATCATTAAACGCATGAATCATATGGGGAGCTTGAAGTTGATTGGCCAATACTTTAATTTGCATCTTATCTCTTGGACTTTGAAATAAAACTAAATAATGAGCATTCAAACTGATGGTGCGAGAAGATTTACTTTGTTGAAATAAATTTTGTGTTATGTACACCACACTTGCATTTCTATGATGTCCTTTTCTTGTAAACCATAACTTAATTTTTTCTTCATCTTTATCTCCTAACATGTCATCAAAAATCACCAAGTGCGTTGCACTGGGATCGGTGACAATCTCATCTTCATCATCAGGAATACCTTGAATAAATTTGATGTTTGACCCCTCACGTTCTTGTAAGATATTATAAGATTTTTGCCATTCCTTGTAACACCAAACAATACGTTGGGGTAAAATATCAAATAAATCTTCTTTAAACTCAATCATCTTTTTAACAAATTCAGTTTTACCCGATCCACTTGGACCAGAAATAAAAATATTAGAAGGGTGTTTAAAAAACAAACTTCCAATATCTTGATTTGAGTCCAACTGGTGTGTAGAAAGGGCCATGTCTAACTGTGAAAAAATAACAAAGACAACTATTTATACTCAAATTTTAATGAACATGAACCAAAAGTTTAATACATAATTAAAAAAAAACAGTTTAATACATTAAAAGAAACTGTACAATACATCTGACACAGTTCAATTCATGTTTATCAGAAATAATACATGATCATCAGAACTACTCTATGCCAAATACCCATAAGGAACAGTATATCCATCTCCAATAATGACACGCTTAGTATAAGTGAACCGATAAGTCTTGGATTGCAATTCAGTGGTCACATTCTTGTCTTTATGTTTCTGATCCGATGGTAGTTGACAGTTTCTCTAAAGTCTTTTGTATCTTCCTTCACCAAGTTGAGCATTCGATTAAAGTGAATGACTTGAGATGTATTGTAATCTAGAGTGAGTCCTTTCACTTTGCAAGTTGATTTCCTCTTTCCATCTTTGTCTACAAATTCATAGCCATAGTTCTTTGGTCCCATGCCTACAAATTTCACAATTCTAGCATTGGGCACTTCATCTGTCCATTCTCCAAGTCTATTGTTGACAATAGTAGGGTTCCATAAATGGGGCTTGTGATGATAAATGATAGAGTCTGTATCAAAGTAGAGTACACGTTCATTCAGCTTTTCCAAGATTCCATAGAGCTTCAATCTTGCTTGAGCAGTGACGAAGGCTGCGACAATCACATTACTGCAAGCATGCGGCTCCACACTAGATTCTGTATCGTCCCAGTTGACCAGTAGAAGATTTTCTCTGCAAATGTCCACATTCTTGACAATCTTGTTTGGATTCGTCACCAGATCAAAGAACTTGGAAGGTTCTGAGATATATTCTGTCTTGGTCATATTCTCTCTCTGTGCCAATTTTCCCCAGAGACTGTTTAACATGATCTTGGCTATAGCTCTCATTCCTTTATTCTTCTCAACATTCTCCAATCTGATTCCTTCAGCTTCAAAATAATCTTGCTTGAACTTGATCTTATCTTGCTCAGTCATGCACCAATCAGGATAGCCACTTGATTCTTGTTTGATTCTCAGAAAAGTATCGATATAGCCTGCAAAAATCCCTCCTTCTCCAGATGCTTTATCATATTGAGTTGTCTCTGAGAAATGCCAGACTTCAAATACGTCCAATAATTTGTAACCCCTGTCCAAAGCCTCAAACAATTCGATGGTAACCCAAGTTCCTGTAAAACTTCTATCTTCTTCTCATAAATGAGTACATCTCATATGAGGATCTGTCTTTTCAGCACAACTTCTACACAATGGAAACATCAATTTCTGACTGCATTTCTGAGGAAGTACTGGATGGTACAAATTGGTGGGTGGTAACACTTTACACTTGATCAATCCACAGTACTGTCTGATATTGTCTTTGTCAATATTCTCTTGAGAATAGATGGTGGGATGTCCAAGTGGAAACAGTCCGTACTTGCAAATAGTTGGATAGAGTGAACACACATCGATGTACTTGATTTCTTCACTGGAGGATTCATCGATTTCCTGATAGAGTTTGGTCCAGTTAGTTCTTCCACCAAATAAAGCATCTCTTGGTCTCAAAGGGTCTAAGTTTGTAAATTCTGAGTCCACCAAAGATCTAAAGTCTGGATCTTCCTTGTATCTCTTGTCATAGCCACATTCCCAAAACTCCACCACCTGATATCCAGCTTTTCTTAACTCTTCACTCTTGCCAATAGTCAAAATATACAACTGATGCATGGTCAAACACTGATGATGTTGAACTCTGTTTCTGTCTGGAAAATGAGTAGGGCATCCATGCCAGTAACATCCATAGAATTCAAATACAGTTCGAGATTCTTCATGGTAGCCATCCACATAATGTCCATTGATTCTCTGCTCACCACCATTCAATGCATGTTTGATCTCAATACCACGTGTCTTAGCTTCACTTTGAATCCATCTTACAGCTTTGATAGAGTAGTTCTTTTGATTAGGATACCCTTCAGGTTGGATGATGGCAATACTGTTTTCAGGCATATGATTTTTTCTCCATACTTTTGAACAAGCTTGAGCGATAGTGCAAGCTTCAGACAAAGGATCGAGTCCACTAATGTTGATCAATTCTCGTCTGAAACAAGCACATCCTCGTCTTAGAATATCAACATCACTACGACAGTATTCTTCCATCTCCTGTCTGAAGTCAAATATAGCACCACTCTCAATTTTCCCTTTATGTCAAGCTTAAAACACCTCACGATCCTTGACAGACATCGGACCAGGATTGTACATGTCCACAGGAAAGTAAGGTCCCACATACTTTTGGTTTGCCAGTTTATTTGCAAGATGAGGAAAGTAACCTTTCTTCATCTCTGTCAAGCCAAAAGTATCTGGGAAATTAGCCAGTCTCATATGCAAAAACTGATAAGAATCAAGGAATGTAACACGTCCTACTTTCATTCTAAGTATAGTATTTCCATTCATGATCACTTCAGGTTTCACTGTACCATATTCTAAGATATAGTGTAAGATGAACTGACCATCATATCCTCCAAAATTGTGTGCAATACATGTCACTCCTTTATTCTCATCTCCTAAAATCCAATTGCAAAATTGTGGTAAAGTGTCTATGCCTTCAAAGATAAATTCTCTCAGACCTGTTTGTGTCGAACAAGTCGGACAAAATGTATCTATGGGCAAATCCATGCAATCATCACAAGCTTTATGAGCAACACAGAAATTCAACTGATGTGTACCAGTTTCTTGATTTGACTCGAAATCAAAGAAGATGAAACGAGTTTTCTTAGGTTGAGAAACCTCTTCTTCTCCTTCATTTTCAGTCAACTCAGATTTACATTCATAACTTTGAATATAGCATTGATGATTGGGTCCAACAATTTCTTTACAATTTCTACATTTTCTCTGTCCTGGGCATACATGATTTTTCTTATTGCCCACAATCCTAAAACCACATTTACCACAATTATACACAAGATGACTAATAGATTTATGCTGCTTAGATTTCATTGCCTTATGCTTGGCAAAACAGTCTCTACTACGAAAAGTCCTTTTACAGTCCATACAGCGTATCTTTTCACCATGAATACAAGGAATGTCACTATAGCAATCTTCACATCCATCAGCACATCTATGGGCACCTCTGTTTGTATATCCAACATCACAATACTCGCAGTAATAGCTAGCACCAAGAAATCCTGTCACCTTGGTAATCGCATCATAGTGATCTACTCCATTGTAGTAAATATGGATAACTCTCGTCTCAGGCTTCTTCTTGAACTGAAGTGGAAATATTAGTCCATCTTTAGGACACTGAGAATGGACTTTGATCAAGTACTTGGGAGCAAGTACAGCTTGGATCTTCTTGTATTCCTCAATACCACAAGGCTTAGTATGAGGAATCTTCGCTTGATCCAATAACTTCATGGCTTCTCTAGTCTGCATAGATTTGTCAGATTTATTAAGCTGTTCCCAACTCTTCTTCCATGACTCTGAGTCCTCTTTGTCCGCATTACATTTCGCCACCACCACAGCTCTTGCCATACACATCACATCTTTGGTATTGTTGATCTGTATAATACTTCTTTTGTTGATACTCATATTTTCTGACTCAAAGTATAGACCAGCATGTAATGGTTTACGTCCGCTGCCTACTGGAAGTCTCACCACTGTGACTTGAATAGTCATCTGTCCGTCATTGATGCGAAAATTCTCATTGGACTGAAACACTTTCATGATCTCTTCTAACACAGCTTCTCCAGTCATAGCTGAGACGTCTCTCCATGTCACAAAGACACCCAGTTTCAATCCAGGATGAAGAATAGTCATCCGCATCTTGTCATTGGACTCCATCTGGCATCTTTCTTTGATGTCTTCAACCAGCCGATCAAACAATCTTGATATAAATTGATATGGCGAAACATTGTCAGGAAAAGTCTTGATGTTGAGTTGAAACTCTTTCCCTTGAGCTCGAAATAATCTAGACTTCTTCTCATTAACTGCCTTGATAGTGAAATAAGAAGTCAAATCTTCATCATCTTCATCGTCTGAATACATAGTCATAGCTCTTCTTTTCCTTGGTGGTGATCTAATATCATCTTCATCATCTGAGCTCTCTGTGTCTGAATAATCTACCAATTTAGGTTGAGGGTCTTTATCATCAGAAGTGGGTGGTGTATTATCTCTCTGTCGTTTAACCATCTTGACTGTTCGAAGTTCTGTAGTGAAATGAGGCTGGAATGGGAATGCGAGCTCAATTTATACTGGAAAAACCCAGATTTTTTTCTGAAATCAACAGTTGAAATTTCACAGTTGAGACTCAGTACTTGATTTATTTCACAATGTGTCAGGCGAGACTACATATTTTTAGTTAGGTCTAAAGTGCAGGCGAGACTACATATATTTAGCTAGGCCTAAAGTGCAGGCGAGACTACAATTTTTGAAAATTTGCAAGAAGTATCAGGCACTGTATAAACAGCACCATTACTCCCCCAGTACTATCCTAACCTCGGAATCCCTGGCGATTGAAACTGTCGCAAATACAAGTCAAATTCCTGCATGTCTCTATGGACCAGAGAATTTGAGGCGGAGCCACTCCAACCCGAAGGTCGGCGCCCTTAAACAGCCGAAGCTGCTCTACCTTTTTAAATGCATATTCAACAGTTTCTGAAGCACAAAGCTTCTCTACGGGCCTCAGCGGATGTATAGAGTACCAGTGGTCAGTTATTTTTTGTTCAAACTATATCTCTACTGACTTAATAAGCAAATATTTGCGATTCATATATATAGTTATCCTATCACAGAATAAGTTTGAAATGGTGTCTCAAATTTGCATACACCATCCCATAATAGTTTTCATGCCTTATAGTATGTAAAATCAATAACTTGAAAATAAGAGCTATCTTATGGTAAAAATTTGTAGTAAATCGGATAAAAAATACCAGAGATATTACAAATTTGACAAAATTTTGCATATTTTTTACCGTAAAAAAATCTTATTCAAGGGAGATAATTAATTGGCATGAAAAAGCAAGAACCGGATTTCTAAAAAGTAAAATCATTTTTTTGCAATAACTTGAGTTTGCCTGGACCGATTTTTAAAATTTTTGCACCCTATAAAAGCTTAGAACAATTGCTATCTTATCACATTAGAAATAATTCATTTGCAGGTAACACATAAAGAGAGCAAATCAGTTATGGCATATCAACTACCGACAGAAATACAACATATGATATGGACTTATTCGATGTACAATTCAGCTAAAGGGTTAGGATTCAGGAAGCAAATTCAAGAAGGATGGTTTAAACTTAGGTTGAGACGCTTATCAAATGCTTTAGAGACTAAATCTCAGGACATCTATCACCAAGAACTAGGCCAACTACTTCTAAGCATGGACGAATTACTAAATCTTCCTGGCGAGATGCGCTTAAGATTTCATACGGAGATGCTCAAGATACATTACTCCAAATTTCACAGTATTGATAAAGCTCGTGTTTGGGTTGTAAGAATGAAGAATTTGACAGTGGATAAACTTTACTCTATTCGTACTCGTGACACAGATATCAAGTATTTTTTGAATGGAATTATCTATGACAGTAATAAGTTTTATGGATGTTTGTACTTAAAGGAAGAAACTCCTAAGCATCAGGTCCAATGGTTATTGTCTGCATGGAATACTCAAGATGTATCTTTATCTGTGGCATCTTTAACAGCTGCAGGGATTAACCACTTTATAACTGATTAGGTATATAAACAGACCAGATTCATATAACGTTGCCATTGGACATTATACTCCAAGACAGATAGAACCACAAATTATTTTGAAGTTTCCAAGTCGTGAATCTGATTATCTGCTGAATAACTGAATATGTAATCGATCACCAAAAGTCTACCCGTGTGCTTAGATCAAATTTTACATTTTGATGTCTACAAAATAACTTTAGACCACATCTTATCATTAGAACCATCCAGTGCCGAGTTTTTGAAAACGAGAGCAGGAATCAAGAACTGGTTAAACCGATTTGAGACATTTGATACATTCAGATTTTGGACTAAACGTAATGCTCGAGAGATGTTGAGAATCATTGATGACACTCCTGTCACCTATATGGATTGGTTAACTTATGTGGCAAACAGCGAAAGTGTGATTTCTCACATCGAAGCAGTATTGAAAGAAATTCAACAAGCCTCAGAAGAAGAAGATATGGATTATGAAGATCTCATTTCAAACATAGATAGCTTGATCACGATATAAAAAGAATGATCAAGTCATTTTGATCATTATATCTGAGTTCAACATCATGGAAGAAGCAAGAGAGAAGAAATATTTGGAAATTCCACTTTCCAAGATATTGAAGTTCAGACCTTATAGAAGATTATTGTTCTGCATTTACATCTTATTTTCTCATGATGAGATCACTTTGGAAGAGATTCAACAGAAACTCAATAGTCCTGAAACTTTTGAAGATTTCAAGAGACTTTGGTGGATCAGTATCAGTTATTTGATGGAAAAAGAGACACTGATTACATTTGAGAATTGGAAAAGATATGTCGCTGACAATCCTAGTGTGATCGAATTTCTCTACAATCATAGAAGAGACAAAACTATTTCTGGACTATAAATAGTTGGACACCAGTGAGAGAGGATCATTTCACTTCTGACTTTCGAAGAGTTAAGATGGCAAACAGTAGAGATCCGAGGATGGCTAAAGTCTATGATAAGAAGAGCATCTACTATCATTGTGTATCATTGAAGAAACTTTTATCTCAAGAGGAACAAGCTTTGATGCAACCATTAGAAGATAGTTTGAGACAACAAGACAAGTTGAGGCCACCTTATGGAGAATGTCACCATTGTCATGATACGGGGCATTGGATTGGAGATTGTCCAGAGGCTAAGAAATTAAGAGAACAACAGATCTCTACAGATAAGAAGAAGCCTGCATATGGACAATGTTTTATATGTGGACTTGCAGATCATTGGGCTCCAAATTGTCCTAAGAGAGAAGAGGATTTTACATCTCAACAGTCTTCTATATCTACAGAGAAGCAACAGGCTGAGTCTTCAGTATCTACAGCGAAGCCTTCAAGGAAACGAAAGGCTCCTGAAATAGATATATCTGATATCAGTCCTAAGAGAAGACGCTTGGACACTCGTTCAAAGAAGACAGCCATTCGTACAAAGACAGGGAAGAAGCCATATTGTTTCATTTGTAAATCAGACTCTCACTCACCTCGATCCTGTACAGAGATGGTGGCGGAGAACTGGGATAAAGCGATTTCTCATGATGAACCAGACAGTGACTCTATAGTGCATATTCAATAAAGACTGGACTTTAAGGATTTATAGTGACGATCAGTTCTGTTTTTAAGATACATGTAAGTTGTAAATAAAATTACGGTGTTGAAATTGTGTTTGTTTTTTATTTTGAGGTTATTCTTTAACGAAACTAATTGAGTAGCCCTGAAAAGGACTGTTTGTTTTTTAAAGTCTCCTAAGTAACAAAATATTTCTTACTTAGAAGATTTTAAAATAGGTCGTACAATGGCTACAGGTTTTCTGGAACCAATCCCTCTACAAGCAAGAAATTGCTCTAATCCCAACTTATTTTGCTGTCTCTCCACCTCTTTCCAATCTTTTTGCTGCAAAGCAGCACACAACTTGGTCAAGCTGAATTTTTCAAAGAACTTCATTTTTTAAGAGAGACACAAAGTACGCTGGGTTATATAGTTGGATAAGTGGACTGACCTATATTCTACTCCTCCGCTAGAGAGAGCAACTTTAATCTGATTGGTCCATTTAAAGATCACGCCATAATCACCCCATTACTGTGAACATGGTTAGGAAATACTACAATCACACATATCTTAGGCATAGCCTTACATACAAAACTAAGTGCAACATATTAAGTTATTCTTTCTTGAAGAAATGAGTGGCCCTGAAAAGGGCCGGTTTGGTGGTTATATTACCACAGAGGCAAACATTTAGGAGCAGGGGCATCTACTGGGGCGGCCACCACAGGCAGGGCATCGCACAGTCCACTGTTCTACAGTTATAGTTCTTCTCACTGGCATGTAGAAGGGTGGATGGCCTGCCTCCGCATCCCAATCCTCAGAAGGTTGAGGTGTGGGGGAAGAATTATCCCCCCAATCTTCCTCCTCGTCACTGATACTTTCAACCTTCACTTCCATTTTCGCATCATTTATCAAATTTTCTACCCTCCGACTCATCTCCAACATCTTCTGATGATTCTCAATCATCTGTAATAGAAGTTCACCCGTATCCTTAACAGCATTCACCGTCTTCAGTAGCCTTCTAGTAGCATCAACCATAACCTCGCCCTGCTCCTCCAATTGCCCCAAACGCGAATCCAAATTGCAAGCCATTTTGTTGTTGTTGTGTAACACAAAAACAGAATACAAATTTGAGTTTTGAAACGAGCTTTTATAGTTTTCAAAGGGATTGACCTACATTGAACTCCTACGCTAGAGAGAGCAACAATACACTGATTGGTCAGTTCATTTATTTTCACCCAATCAGAGTTGACTTGATTTCTTGAAGCGCGGGAACTTTAAACTAGGTCAATCCGCTTGACAAGTATAAAGGCTTGAACACACTACATTGTCACCATTCATAATCATGGAGTCATCACTGACAATAGATGATATGATCAACAACCCTGACCTTTTGCTATCAGCAGTGAATGAGACATTTGCTAGCGATACGACACAACAGTATTATACGCCGCAAACACCCTCAGCGTATATACCTCAACCTGTTCAACAGATGCTGCAAAAACAACAGTCAAAGACTCAAGTCATTGAAGTCTTACTCAAGGAACTAAATGAGTTAAGATCTAGAGTGAAGAACTTAGAAGAATTGTCTCAGCAACGTGCACAGCAGCAACCTTTAGAGATGCCATCCATCCAGATTCCCATAAGACTTGACATTACGACAAATGATCAAGACACCAGTCAAAACATAGGAGTTGGAAAAGCAACTAAGAAAATTAGAATTACTAAGAGGAAATGCTAAAAAATCACCAAGACAATCAACAAACAGCCCTTTTCAGGGCTACCACTTCCCTAGAAAGAATACCACTAAACTTGCTAAATAATTACACTAGTTAACGCTACAGAGTGATGCCTCTAGGAGTTGAGGTCTTGATTGACCAAGAGACTCTAAGACGCATGGTACTTAGTAGCCTTGACTATTACGCACACCATATATCACCACATACTATACCCCCTAAAATGACTAAGTTATCTTCAAAGCTGAATTTAACTAAGTTATTTTATATATCACCACAGCAGGACCTTTATTCCCCTCAAAAATGACTAAGTTATTTCCCAACAGCCCAGGAAACTATCATAATCACAGCCTAACCAGTGAATATGACCAGGAAACTATCACAATCATAAATCCAACCAAAATAGCCCTAAAATAAACTAAGTTATTCACAGCTAGTCACTCAAGCTTACCAGGATAGGCATCTATGGGCCAATTTTTTGCCTGAAAAATTCTAAGTTCTTTTCAGGCTTAAAAAAAATTGGCCCATAGTGCCATCCATTACTACTGATATACAAATGTAACACGTTTTTTTAGCTCTGGCTCTGTAGGCGAGGTGTGTTAGATTACTAAATTTTCATCACTATCAAAAAGTTAAAATAAAAACTGCATCGTAAATGACAACAACTGATCTGTTCAACAATTGTATTGAATTTTTTTTTTATATCATTTGCTGTCCAGTGTATTAAACTGTGTCACTAGTATTGCATTTCTTTGTCCTTCATTCGGTGTTTTAGATAATTTATCCTACAGCAGTGGGACATACTTCTTTTGGACAGCATTGTGGATGCGGTGCTGAAGTATTCTGTTTCAATGTACACCCTGGTACTGTCGGTGGTGTAAGTCCACATCTAGAATAGAGAAAAAAGCATTGTGACAAGTTTATTTTAAACACGAATTAATTGCGAATATCGTTAAAAAAATTTAAAGGCAGACGCTCAGCTTCCCGGTGATTTAACCCATAAAAGCCGAGTGGCCTTGCATACCCTTATAGTTAGGACGACCCCATTTTCAGTTTTAGGGGTGTTCAGTGGTATTTTTCTAAATTTTATTAAGGTGCCGTGGGTTGGTCTGCAGTGTGAGATTGTGGTATTTCCTGATCATACTCACTTACTTTTTAATGCCAATATGAGATCTGCGTCCATGCTTTAATTACAAAACGATATTAAAAGGGAGTATATATGGGTCCACTTGGGGTGTTCAGTAGATAGAGCCTCGCTTTCAGAGGATGTGGTGTCAGGCTCAATTTTCATCAGGCGTAAAATATAGTACTGGCTACAGTATTGCATGTATTCATCTACTAAACGTTAATTAGGAATTTGAATAAATAGTTTTAAAGATGATCTAACATGAGTGAGCATTACCATCCAAGGTATTGAATGAGTTGGAGCTAACTGATATAATACGAGGCTTTGTCGAACAAATTATCATTTTTCCAACGTGGTTATGAACTTACTTATAAATGAGCACTTATGTTAGACTCATAAAATCATGTGACATAGTTTGCTTTTAAATCGTGATGTACGTAATTATGTGTGACATGTTACCAGACTAATTTGCACGCTCCCCAGAGGTTAGGGTGCACTTGCTGGTCAGCTGTGTACGAATGCGTGAATAAAACACGACGAGAGACTTTTTTTCAACCTGGGCAGTGCCCAGTGATGTCATCTTTAGGAAAGGAAAAATGCTATTTTTCTTGGAAAAGGGTATGCTTTTTACAAATGCTTAAACGCGGTGATTACGGGATGAAATCAAAACCTGGCCATAGCTGCGCTGCCTTGTACATTGTCATATTACAGTAGAAGTTATAGTGCAAAAGGTACAGACAGTATGTCAATCATTGTGCAGTCTGACCAGTGCTCCAAGGGACATCTGGTTCGTGTGCACAATGTTTGTACATATCTTACTGTCGAAAACTTAGGATTCAGCAAATTACAGTCTGTATTTCCTATGCACATGTATATTGAAGTACAGCGTACAATGGTTGCAGAAGTAAAAGATTAAGCGTTTTATTGGACTACAATGAAAAGGTTTTTTTACAGGACACAGTGGAAAGGGTTATTTAAAGAGTGGACAATGAAAAGAGGTATCAAATTCAAAATGTCGGACACTTTTTATTGTCAGTTTCACGCATCGGTTTACAGCTTACCAGTAAGCGCCCACCTCCACCCCCTTAGTGAAATATACCATATAGCCCGTTTTCGCCGGTTGAAAAGAAAAAGTTGTCTCTGGATCTTTAATGAACTATATTTTTTATAGGTTAATATTTTGGTAAAAGTGGCCTTTACTAAAGTTGCACCTGTTCAGCCTGTTTCTATGGTTGTGAAAATTACCCGTAACAAGCATATCCACTTTGGTCACAGGTACAGCCGACACAGCCTGGTCTTGACCATTGATCACCGACTTTTCTACCACCCGGACAATCACCTGTCAATGACACAGAGACTATAACAATGCCAATATTCCAATACATGTTGCTTAGATACTTTATGGGGACATATGTACATGATGTATTTCATTTGATAAGGTTAATTAGGTATCTGGCGTGGTTTGCGTCGCACAGAATACTCGATATATATCTAAAAGCAAGTGCGTATAACCAGGAAATGCCACTAGCACATGCCATAGACAAATCCACGACAGCGCTAGGAAGAAACACAGAACACTCACACTGGATAGGCGGCAATCGATAATGCGCTCAACAGTCGACGAACGTGGATCAAAATCGCTAGAAACTCTGTTTCTAACGATTTTTGACCTACATTTGTCGATAGTATTAACGCTTTCGATTGCCGCCTATCCGGTGTGACATTGACAGTCACATGGCAACAATCATACAGCAGCTCTCTCTTCCAAGACATGATGATGGCACTACGAGAAAGACTTTATGAACTACAAGACAAATATCCACCCCACTCACACCCACACCAACTTAGTCCTTACCCTAGAAAGGTCAGCAACAGAGACCACCTGAGAGGGGGGGGGGGCTTTAATAATTTTACTGGCCAAATCTTTGACCTAAATTATGTTAGTGTTTACCTGGAAAATATTGTGCTTGGCTGTAGACACAAACAACAATAGCCAGCAAAATAATTCCACTTCCAAAAGCTGCCATGATGAACTACATGGAACCACACAACTTATGAAAAGTGCCCTTTGTAAATATCCAACTGTTCTGCTGCTAGATATAGACTCTCTTTTGGATTTTCGTCTAATCCACAGATTATTTCTTAGTCTTGATATCCATCTGACAGGTTTCTTATATCCTGGTCAGGCTTGTGCTAATGTTCAGGAGTAGTTAACTTTGATGTTAATATATGGTAGATGGGCATTTTAACTGTTTTGGTTATTTAGGCTATCTCGGTAACGCGTGTTTGCTCTTTAAGACCGCTTATCTTTGGATTTGTATGTCAGTAAAGTTCAGTAGGCATACACCATTGTGTCAAATTTATATCTATTGGAATGTTTTAAGTCGTCATACACTGAAGATACGTGTTGGTTGAGACCAAAAGAGGTGTCTAAGCTACCACCCCTTTTGGTGCAAAAGTACAATTTCTGTCCTACGCCACTGTCCTACATTAATACTGTAAAGCACTTATATTTTGCGGGTATCTTTATTTGGCGAAAGCAAAATTGCCAAAATATGAGACCGCGAAATAAAGTTTCGAAATCAGTCACACTATATACTATTGCCATTAAGTTAAGCATATTACATTTGAAAACACCACTTAGGTTTTAGAAACGGTAAGAACGGAAACTTTTGAGAGATACCAAAAATTTATTAAGGTAGACAACATAAGCAGAATGCCAGCGATTTGATAAAGAAAAGCCGTGGAATCTCTGACTTGTTTATAGGCTGCAAACACCTTACACAAATTACCCATAAATTTTACAAAATTCAATGAAAACAGCATGGAGGCCAAGAGTCAGCAAAACTTTTACAATAAGGCCGCGATAGTTGTAATTTCTTCAAAACTTACTCTTTTTAGCATACAATTTCAGGATCTGGTGCAAAAAGTCGCGAAATGGCTCACAATAATCCACTACTTCCGGTTTATGTTATGTATAGCTTTCACACTGTCGAATAACAACTTGGCACATTTTCATCATTAAAATCACTGGGTGCATGTGTTCAAGACATGCAATCCTGTCCCACTCATGCAGTAGAGTCTAGCAAAATTCACAATGGTTTTGATATGGCTGGTTTTCGGTTTCAAACACGTCAGCCAAGCTTGTCCGACACGTGTTAGATAGGGTTCAAGTCCGGCATCAAGCTTGACCATGGAAGACTATCGATGTTCTGTTGATTTTTGTATTCCTCGATGATGCGAGTACAGTGATGTCTTGCAATGTCATATCGGAGCACCATGTTCTGGCCATCTAGCGAGTCCAAAGGTGACCTAACACCAGATTCCAGGATTTCGTCCTGGTACTTTTGATCGTTCTAAGTCCCAGTAACCACCTTTAACTGTATCAGGTGGTCGGCAGATAATGCACCGCGTACCATTATGCTTCAGTAACAATTCCTTGCACTCAAGAGTCAATGTAGACCGTTTCCTTTTTCCAATACTGCCACTCTCTCTCTCTGTTCTTTAAAAGGTCTGCTTACAACACTCCGAGACACGTATAATACCCTTGCAATGTCACCTTGTTTCATGCCAGCGTTCCTAATGGCAATTTTTCACATTCTGTACTCTTTATTGTTTGTAGATTTAGCCAACATACGCGTTTTAAGGCTATTTCATGACTCAACAGCAAAAGAAATCCATTCTTGCATATCAACTCCTGGAAAGTACTGTGTCATAAGCTTCCCGTTCATGGACAGTAATGAATGAAACTAACGGACTTATCCAAATTTGGTAGCCAAAATACAAGTGTACATGTCGAATAAAACCCAAATCTCAAATTATTTTTCATTACTTCGAAAATAAGGATCGTATAAAAATATGCTTAACTTTATTGCAGTAGTATATATGTACATAACACCCTGAGTATGTTGGTAACTGAAAAGTCAAAAGTCAATTTTTGAACAGTCGTAGAGGAAATTACGTCTTAGAATAGATTATAATTTAAAAGGATGGCTTCTGGAAATATCGCGGGTTCCTTAGTATCGCGTTAAAGAGTTTTTCTTATGACGTCACTCGCAGGCACCACATAGCGCCTGTTGTACTCGACAAAATATGACCCGGAAGTAGTTGTTTTATTTTGTCAACAACATTTGAAAAAAAAATAAACTTAGTAAAAGTAGATTCCTTATAAAACTCTAATTTTCATGTCTTTCCCTATACCCCCTTCATGATAAACAATTCACTTGTAACCCCAAAACACATTTTCAAGTTTTCATTTCTTGTCAAAAGTTTGTCTGTTAATCGGTCAAACATGGCGGCTTGTTATCAAAGTTAAATCAAGAAGCATATTGAGAGAATGTTTGCCACTTAATGGATATCTTTTGTATCATGAAACGAGTCCTAAAACAAGCAAGTTAAAATGACTGCGCTCGCAAAACAGGTAAAGGCGTCAGGAATCTGAAAAAATGACATATAAGTGTTTAGGATTGTATTGAAACACATGTGCTGTTTAGTTTATACATAATTATTGCCACAAATTACAGCAATGGGGTTGGGTCACAAGTTCTCGTACCATTAGTTACGACCCTCCCCCTACATATACATATCAATCAAAGCATGTAAACACGGCTACAAAACATACCTTCAACTATACAAAATCATAAAGAATAAATAAATAAGTAAGTAAATAAATAAATAACTGTCTATGAGTGCGTTTTTGAGTGCAGGTTAGCATCATTCAGATTCTTAAAGGCAAAAATCTGTCTGCCAATCCTAGTGGATCGAAATCCATACCGCTTGTCTTTAAATATCTGATATGCGTCTATTGTATTTTTTCCACACTCGTGAAAATTTATTACACTGATCGAATACTCCATGTCATTGTTCACTCAGTTGTTGGGTCCACCAGTTCTAAGGAGCAGGCCTGCTCTTCCGACATAGGGAAGATTGGGTAAGCAGAAAGTGAGATAAATATATTTAAATTTACAAGTCAAAAAGAAAAATATGTTTATCTATTGTCAAAACGTTTGGTTTCTGTTACGAACAGGCTGCAGTGCACTTAATTTAGACTTATTTACTAAAAACATAACCAATTTACCATTATGTAGCTGTGGTAGTATTGAAAACTCTCAACTTTACTTCTTCCACTGCAGAAACTATCAAGCAATCAGACATGAACTATTAATCAGTATATCTTTAATTCAAAACCCTTCCTTACATCTTTTACTTTATGGTGACCCAGCTTTGCCTGAAGAAAGTAACAGGAGTATATTTGACCATGTACACAACTATATATTAAAGTCAATGCGATTCTGATGCAATACTTATATGTTTGATCTCCAAATGCCAAACTCACATCCAAATGATCCCGTCTTCCCTCATTAGTTTTTTTTGTCTTAGTATTTTCATCAATTTACAAGTTCACATAGTATATTAAGTCACTTTCCATTCCATATGTACGGACATAAAAATCAAACTTACTTGACAGGTCAATGTGTGATCATATTGACTACAAATTGATATGATACAGTCCGCCTTCCATATCACAGTGTACTCTATAATAGGAGAAGAACTCTATAAGCTTACGCTTTCGTTCTAATCCTAATTTCCTTATGAATTGTATATATTGTACTGTATAACTTGTTATCTGTTGGAAATGAAATATGTTTAAACTAAAACGTTTGGTGCTCTTTATATAATCATGTACTGCTCTAAATAATGTTGAATTAAGTGTGTTGTCAACTATTTCATTTCCGTATAAGAATAATTGTGTGGTTAGTGGTTGAAAGTCTCTTGCAGCTTCGAAAAAAGATGACGCTCGTTTCTGTAATTGTTGCAATGAAAGAAGTAGTGTTCGCTATCCTCTATTTCATTGCACCAGTTACAGAGAGGATTGTCACGAAGATAATTGATAAATAAATCATTATTCAGATTGCTACAATTGTTTCTTATTTGAGCATGTATTACTGATAGATATCGGTTTCCTTATGTGAAGTAGTTAGGTAGTTGCAGTTTAGGAAAAGTAGTAATTTGCAGTTTGTTCTTAAAGGAAGATATTTTTGGTTGATTTGTAAGGATGTACTGTTTCAAATTGATCAGTCAAAAACTCTTGGAGGATTTGCGCTCAATGTACCTACTCCCTATACACTTTTTTATTATTATAATTAGAAATGAATGAATATTTCATGTTTCTGAAATAATATATGCATATCTTCAAACCACCATTAAAATACCTGTGAGTTTTTAAAAGGATCAGTCAAAAACTATTGGAGAAGTTACTCTCACAAGGTACCTTCTTCCTATATACATGTACATTTATAGTTTCAGAGTTCAAAAACGAGTCTATGGGTGGTTTTTTTGTTGTTTTTCTAACCCATTTAGTTTAAACATATTTTATTGCCAAAATATTTACAAGTTCTCACAACATTAGTTTCGACCCTTCCCCTACATTCTATATATACACAATAGCTTATAGACATGGCTATATATACAAACGCATATGTTAACTTAACAAGTTGTAATCAAAGCAAAACAGATAGTAACATAAACAAGATTATATCAGAATAAATAAATAAGTAAATAAATAAATAAATAAATAAGCAAATAAATATAAAAGAAATAATCAATAAATAATAAATAAATAAAATAAATAAATAAATAAGGAAATAAATAAATAAATGAAGATTAATATATATGAAAGAAGAAAATATCGAACATCAGGATAGTAGATTAATAAATAAGTAAGTAATTCATATTGGATAATTGAAAGAAAAACATACAAAAAACAAAAACAAAAAAAAAACGAATAATAGTACGACTGCCAGGAACCCCTTCAACTTGGTAATAGAACAAATTGGTCATAAGTATACTTATTAATATACAAAATATGTTTCAAAGAAAACTTCAAGCAAAGAGTCAACTGGTTTTAAAACGCTTAGTAGCATGTATATATCTGTGGACAGCTCTGAACAGGACTATATTGTTTTCCATATTCAGATTAAAATTACCACATAGAATCATATCAATACTTAATGGTTGGAAAACTCTAACTGTGTCATTAAAAACCTGCCGTTCCAGTGTAAACTTTCTACAATGAAAGAAGTAGTGGATGGCGTCCTCTATCATGCCACATAAATCACATAAAGGATTATCACGGAGATGATTTCTAAAAAGGTCATTATTAAGGTTACTGCAATTATTTCGAAGTCGTGCATGCAATATAGAAATATATCTATTTCCTATAGTAAAGTGAGAAGGAACACATGAGTTATTGAAACTTGAAGTAATATGTTTTTTAAAGGTTTGTAATGTTGATAGATTTTTTAAGTCATCTTCAAGGGAATTCCAAAGTCTAATGGAAGAAGGAATACATGATTTTTGTGAGATACTAGTTCTATTAAAGGGCACCGATATATTTCTATTATTTCTCAGAGGGTAATTTGAAATTTCACTAACTAAAGGAGGAATTAAATCTTGTATATATGAAGGTACAATGCCATTATTTACCTTATACATGAAAGAGAGTTTATGTTGTTGCCTTCTTTTTGACAAAGTTGTCCATCCACATTCTTTGAACAAGTTTTCTAATGACACAGATCTAGTTAAACCTGTAACAAGGCGGGCGGCTTCATTTTGGATTTTTTGTAAGGTTTGTGAGTCGTGTTCAGAGCATCCATCCCATACAACTGAGGCATATTCTACAACTGGTAAAAGAAAGGACATATACATTTGGTTGAGAGCATTTCTACTAATGGAGTATTTTGGCTTACGCATTATTCCCAAAATTTAAGTCGCCGATAGGACAATATTTTCAATATGAGAATGCCACTGCCCTGTACTACTGAAGGTAACACCAAGATGTTTGTGGCTATCTACGAAATTGATTGGAATATTATCAAAAACAAGTTGTGGTAAGATATTAACCTTTTTAAGAGTAAATAAAACAGCTTCAGTTTTCAGGGGATTAAATGTTACTAGCCACTGTCTAGCCCAGTTTGACAACAACTGCATATCATGGTTAATTATACCAGCTATGTCATCAATGTGTGCTGCAGAATAAAAAAATGAGCTATCATCTGCAAACAACCTTGTCAAACTAAGAAGATGTTCAGCTATATCATTTATGTATACTAAAAATAAAAGAGGTCCAAGAACTGACCCCTGCGGCACCCCCGCAAAGATAGACTTTAAACATGAAAAGCAAGACTTTAGACCAACTTTCTGCTTTCTTTGACTTAAATAACTGTTTAACCATTCTAAAAGTTTCCCTTCAATGCCATTTTGCCGTAGCTTAAATAAAAGACCCTTATGCCAGACTCTATCAAATGCCTTTGACACATCACAGAACACAATGCAAGAAAACATATTATTATCAAAGGCCTGGCATATATTATGAAAGATATCAATTAACTGAAAAACTGTTGAGTGGTGAGGTAAGAAGCGAGATTGATACTTGTATAGAAGATTATTGTCAAGTAGAAAGTTATACATATTTTTAAAAACAATCCTTTCTTGCAGTTTACCAATACAGCTCAATAATGCAACTGGACGGTAGTTAGAAGGCTGAGATTTATCTCCCTTTTTAAATATGGGAATAACATTGGAAATTTTCCAAATATCAGGGAATATTCCCTCTTGAAAAGATCTATTCATTAAAATACAAAAGGGTTTTGAAACGGATTTGGAGACACCCCTGAGCATTTTATGGCTTATACCATCATCACCACTTGCTTTGTTAGGGTTGAGAACTTCAACTGTTTTTCCTATTTCTTCTTCAGTGCAAATTATTTGAGATAGAGAGTTATCAGTAAGTTTAGTAAAAGGAAGTAACTGGGTATTTTCGTCATTGACAGTTGAGATAGAGGCAAAATAGTCATTCAAACAATTAGCTTTGTCCTGATCATTAAAATGCCATTGGTTGTCACCAGATGGAAGTGCTGAACATAAAGGAGGAATTGAAGAAGTAGAATTATTATTTTTGACAAAGTGACGAATTACTTTCCAAAATTTGCGTTTATCATTATTCTGAAAATCTAACCCATTTAAAGGAGTCTAATGCGAAATGACACAAAAATAATTTCAGGAATCTGAATAATTCACATGCATTAAGATCATTATTGAAACACTTTTAGGAGTTGCGTTCACAAGACTCGTACCTACTTCTTATACACCTTTATAGTACTAGATGTGGGAAAAGAGTCTATTAATAAAAAGTAAAAGCAAATGAATATCTTCAGACCATCATTAAAACTTTTGTAATTGCCATCGTGTTGAAGGAAGGCAATTATGATTGATTAAGTTTGCAACCTGTATGGCAGCACCGGCTAAGTGGTGAAGCATGATATAGCCCTTTCTGTGAAAACTACCTGTATGTTGTCATTGTTTCGCAACACTAAAATGACACACCCAGCTCAGACCAGATGTTGGTGTGTTATTTAATAGATCATCAATTTCGTTCGAAACAGCTTACAAATGAGCCAGTGCATGAAATTTCCAACAATGTGGTATTTGCGACCAGCAAAGCCTCAGATCAGCCTGCGCATACGCGCAGTCTGATCAGAGCCTTTGCTAGTCGCTGGAGTATTTTATGATTGTTAAGCTACTGGCTGAACACCATTTGGAGTTTCTAAGCTTAAAAGGAGGCCGCAGAGGCTCGTCCGAGTATACGCATGTTAAAATGCCACATTGTTGGAAATCTCATGCACTGGCCCAAATGGCTTCTGTACTTTCAGTCAGTAGATGACAACTCACTTTAGTTAGGTGCTGAAAGATGGCAAGTTGTTTTTGAAAAACTTATACTAGTGTTTAAAAACGATTGGCCTAAATTGCGCCCTCCAGGTACCTACTATATAAGAACCACACACCACGCATTATTCACCACTGAAAGCCAAAAATCATGTCAAAAACAAACCATTGCTTACCATTGATGTAATCCTCACTCTAATAATTATTATGTTTTTTGCAAATATATATGTGTGTTTACAATGTTAAAAACGCACAAAACGTTACATCAGTAACCCCACCCCCCCCCCCCCCGTCGCTGACGGAATTTTTGGAATATTGAGTAATGTGGTTCCAAAACTGCATATATTTAATTAGGTTGTCATGTAGATGTATTGTGTCGGTAAATAGCTATTCATAGCTAATGTTATACTGTTTTGTATTTCCGACTATATAAATAAATTTTGTATTGTATTATTGTATTGTATTGTGGACCATCTTATCGTTTCCCTTCACATTTAACATTTTGTCTTATATCCTTTCTACAGTCAGCGTTTAAGACGCATTTGCAGCAAATGCTTTCAGACTTTTGTGAAAACTAAATGCGTTTTGTCTTCATGTTTGCTATTGGCCTTGTGGTATGTTGATATTCTAACCTAAACTGATAGAAAATAATAGAAGATAGCGGGTTGCCACACCTAACTCACGCTTCTCACCTTTTCTCCTTTATTTATATTCAATAATCATATATGAGCCTTGCCGTTAGATGCCTGATCTTTTGTCCTCCGCGAATCGAATGTAGGCATCGTACTCAGCTATACTGAGTAACACTACAGAGCTTATGGGCGTTCTGACCCTTCTTTTATTTCCAAAATATGTTAACCAGAATAGCAAAGGCTCTGTTGAGACTAGGTCGGTCTTAGATTTTTGTAATGTCAACTGTAGAATGTATGTTTAAAGTTTGATCCGGCTCCAGTGGTCATTTAGAACATACTGCATAGAAACGGATACTAACCTTATTAGGCGTACTCTGCTTTCAATTACAGATAAGCCGCGTCAACAGAAACCTACGATTGAAAATATTCAGACAAGTTTGTATTTATTCGCGCAGACTGATCAGCGTCATTATCATTTACTTCTTAGACAGCATAATAGCGACACTTGTTCCATCAAAAGTTAGCCTGCGAAACTGAGCAGAATAATTTGATCATAACCTAGCCATTTATCCCCAAGACGCGGATTCTCGTGAACCCGGCTCGTGAACCGCCTGAGAGCATCAGGTGAGCTTTGATCTGGCTATTTTTCTTAAGAACCTTGTCGTGAACAATCAACTGTATTCGGTGTTTGCGACACAGTAAGACACAAACCAACCTGCTCAGCTACAGAGACCAGTCAGAATATTGAAACTTTGCATGTAGCACATCTAGTTGTAATCATTTTCAGAAAGAGAATAAAAATATGCTAATCCGATTGCGCGAATGTGCAGTCAAGTCTGTGTCCTTGTTATTCACATAAAACAAGATTGGGTTTTCTGCCAACGAGCTGCATATGACCTTTACAAAGAAAGACTGGTCAATCACTGCAGCCACGCATTCTGATCAAGTTTGTATAAGTAGCAGGAATGATCAATATATTAAATATGAAAGGTTCCGGTCAGCTTACAAGGTATGTTTTGTTTGATCTGCTATCTCGATAACGGTTGCTAGGTACATTAACGGAGGCTTCTCAGCTTTGGTCAGTTCTAGAATTAACTAGATTGAAGCAGATTAATGGTTGTACCTATAGCATGTTTTTCCAGACACCTGAGGTCAATGGCGTTTCATTGTCAGTTCTAGAATTAACTATATTATTAACAGATTAATGCATGTATTTTAGAGACACCTGAGGTCGATTGTGTTTTATTGTCACAACCTTCTGTTCATTTACGTCTAAATGCTCGCGAAAATCGTATTCCCTCACCAGATATTTCACTTTCTGAGAAGCTGAGTATATCTCGTCGAATCCAAACAAACCCAAGACCAGGGCTGATCTGTTGGAAATCGTTGTGATACCTTTCAGCTGCCATAACTGAAGTACCCCAAAACCTTTTTTCAGCTAACCAGATTCACGACTTTATCGAATCCTAACCTACTGCTGTACATTTATCACATTGCATGGTATGAAAGTAAGAAAGACGGCAAAGAGCAGGAAACGATACAATCAAGTACCACACCTGACCTAGGATACCACATGGGAAAGTAACAAAACATAATATAAACATGACCAACAAGAGCCAAGAGGACAGCCATTACCCAGCAGGTGACCACAATGCAGATATGTACAGACGCGAAAGCATGAGAAACGCAAGACATAAAAAACACAAATGATCCATAAAAGAATATACCGCCCTGGAACGGTCTGTAAAAATATTTTGCTGGAGGGCTAAAACTGGTTTTACGGCACCAACCTCACCCATATTTCAGATGTAAAATCAAGACACATAGATGATTGGTTCTCATGAAAGGCTCCTAGTTTATCAATGCCACATCACCAAAAACATAATATAAATCAATATATTAAAAGGAGATAAAGCAAAGCTAAGGAACAAACAGTACATAAAATGAATACCGGAGCAAAAGAAATCCAACATGTAAACTTTATTTTATTTATTTATCTATACAATATTTCAAGAGGGATGCACTTTTAGCTAAATTAGCCAGTCTACCAAGTGGCCCTCTATAAAACAAAACATATAAACAGTTATACATATAAAGACAATATACAGTATGTACATAGGCATTTGTGATACGTGTTCAGTAAGATCATAAGACATGAAGACTGAAGATGCTATGCCTAAAAACTTTAGAATGTAAATTTGAATTAACTTGGATATTAAAACAATTGCACATCGACCCCGTTAAAAATATGTTATCACATTGTCTGCTTTACTTGCCTAAAATGTCTATTGTTGTACTGAGAGTACCTGTATATAATTTGGTATTCAATATGTTTTTTTATCCAAATTATATTGACCTACATGGCTTAATTTACGGTTAGGCCGTCTAGACTATTGCTAGCCGCTTAATAAACCCATGCGACATACTACTTGCACCAGCACGAGGTAAGTGCACCTATTCAATTTTTAACAAAAGATGTGACAGTCGTGTTTAATCTTATGAGCGCTCGAGCAAGCGCAGGTAGCATTTGACACTATACATTCGAAAACAGAACTTTCTCTATGACTGTGTGTCTCAGACCGAACTGGACTTTGAGGCAGTGCTATGAAACTAAACTATAGCCTGATTTCGACCCTAGCCGGATCAAAAACCGAGTGATTCTAAACCCCAGTGGGACTGACTACAGCCTAAGCGTCAGACCCTTACCATCTCATCAATAGATAAGTCTTTAGGTTGAAACCGTCATAGAGTCTGAAGTCCTACCCACCGGCGTGCATTTAAAGAGGGAAGCAAAGTTGCCAACCGTGATTGGGTTGTCCACCAAGCATGCAGTCTGTTGCAATACATTTAATTCATAGCCAACCTTTTGATATAATGGGAAATTATTTTAATGAACTGCGCTGAAAATTTATTAGAGCCAACAATCTTCTTCAACTTATACACCAAGTCACCATAGAATTCAGGTTCAGAAAGTCCTTGGTGCAAGAGAGGTTAAAGTCCAACTTGGAATTTAGATTTATTCTTACAAATCAATATTATCTTGTGATTGAGAGTAAATGACTAGCAGTATAAATTTAAATCATTTAGATGCCTTTTATTACTGTTACATACGTTACTTTATTTTGAATACATTAATTTAATGCAAAAGTAGCATTATATGAGTTTTAACTCCTAATGGGCATAAAATACTGCCATTTTGTCAAAACAAACATTATTAATGTTAAAAATATCGTCTTAATATCTGGATTTAGTGTTAAAAGCACCAATAATATCAGCCTGCTTATCATCAGAAAGAGACATCACAAAGTCCCTCTCATAACAAAACAGGAATAAACCCGCAACAAGGGGAATACCATTAGTGCCCCTAGGAATCCAAAGTACTTGTCTATACAACTTGGTGCCAAATCGAATAAAATGTTGTCCAACAAAAAGGTCAGCGTATCCACATACATTTTGACAAGACAATGCATGATATATTTTTTTTTCGAAGTAAAGAATGCGTTTCTGTCGTTACATGCAAGGTAAGGAGAGCCTTCTCTATTGATGGTTCTTTCAATAAGATCAATAAGTTTATCCTCTTTAATTAAACTATGAGGTAAAGTACGAGTGTAAAGCGTAGAAATATTAAGTAGACAAACTGGCCACGTTTTAACCCATTTAAGCCGAATGGAATTGGACAGTCCATTTTTGTTTGAAGGGTTGATGGGTGTTATTTTTTATCTATTCAAATTATCATATACTATTCTGTAAGCAAACAGTGGAGACCCTGATCAGATGTTGGGGTCTGATTGGATCTCCACTGTTTGCCTATCATGTCCCACGAAATGGATGCTAGGCTTATATGAACTAATACCCATAAAATCATTCACGATGATGGTACGTGCCAGGCGTAACTAGAAAAGAATTAGGAAATCAAAATTTGGTATTTGGAAAGTCAGCAAAAAGTATTTTTTTAAAATTTAACAAAATTTGCTGCGAAATAATACAAAATATCAATTACAAGAAGCAATGGAAAATATTTATACAATCAAAGAGAGAGAGGAAGAAGGCAAAGAGCTTATTTACAGTACCTTATAAGTCCAAACTGTCTCTCAGAATATTTATCAACGCAAGTCTTCATCTGTTTCTGATCCCCAAATTTTAAATTAATTTCAAATGAACACTTAGTCCAAAATTAGTAAGTGAGTATGATCAGGAAATACCACAATCACAAACTGCAGACAACCCCATGGCACCGCGAGGAAGAGCCGCTCAACCATCACGAGACACCAGGAAGACAAATTAAGCAAAGCAATCAGCTCTCTCTTCCCCATCAAGATGATTGCAATACTAGAATGGACATAAAGTAACGTACAACAAAACAAGTCCAAAACTGAATGTCACAAAGGTATCAAGATATAACAAGTTTAACACAAAGTAATAAGATTCCAGCATGAATGATCTTGGCTTTTAAACGGTGAAACTATTCCAAAGATGCCCTTATGAAAATTTAACCTCTATATACATGTATACTACTTAAGAAACCTCCGGAATAATCAGGAAAGAACTATGATATCATATGCTAAATAAAAAAAAAATATATTTATTCAGGAATGTATCAGAGGTTTCTCAATTTTTCTACTTGCTTCTAGAACTTGTTCAAAGCTTCTATTGGCATGAAAAAGGAAGTTCTACAGAATTCTTGGTTTTTTATCAAAGATTACACAAACTTCTGTGATAGAATATCTTTTAATTTCTAGATGATTAGTCATTCTTCTTGAAAATAAAATATGGCCAAAGTAAACATCTTGTTCATCATCAATATCTAGGTCAACAGAACCATCAAAACATCATACATGTTACATTGAATACTGATGTTGTTGCTTTTCATTCAGGCGGCGCGGGTGTTTAACACATTCCATCATGTAACCATGCGGCAGAAGAAAAAAACAAAATATTATATTTTAAATATTTCCCCCTCCCCTTGTGGGTGTTTTTGTCCTGATTTTATTATAAACATTGTTTGTTTTGTTTTTGTCAATAATGGATGGAACACTCTATCATGAAAGAAAATAAAGTAGAGTTGACACTTGGTAAGAGTACAGTTACAAAACAGGTTAACCGCTAGAAATATGACAGAAATACAAGCATTTGTCCAAGTGATTATAATTTCAAACTAAAATTTAAATTGTTTCTCTGAAGATCGTGTTAATCTTTGCAAATAGTGTAGACCCAGATGAAATGCTGCATTACGCGGCATTTCATCTGGGTCTTCACTGTTTGCGAATGTACCAATTTATGAGTTTTCAGTTTACAGAGTGTTAAAGAATGCCATTACGCATAGACGATAAGTGTCACCCTTATTGGTTGATCCTTATCATTGCTTCACGACTACAAACTTTACAAAAACATTTTTAAAGGGACAGATGTCTGTTACTCAGAATTTATTCGATTTTTTGCTTGCAAACGTAGACGTCAGCAGCGACTTTCCGGGAGCAGTCTAATCAGGGTTCGTATTGTTTGCTTTTGTTTGTTTGATTTGATTCTTTACGTCCCATCAACAATCTTTCAGTTAAACAGGGACGGGTCTTCCTGGATTGAACCAGTACTAAGCTAGGATAAATATGTCTTGCTTAAGGTCCACAACGCAGTGACGCCGGTGAGGCTCGAACCCGCGGCCCCTCGGTCTCGAGTCAAGCACTCTACCACTGAGCCACTGCGCTCACTGTATTGTTTGCATTCATGAAAAAATCGAGTCAGAAATGCCTCTGAATATATGCATCAGACAACATTTTCAGGACAAAACAAGTGGTGGGATAAAGTAAAACAACCTGTTGAAGATTGTTTACAATTCCTGAAGCAGCGCATACCCTGGTGAGATTGAAATATAATAAGATCGTTGGTTGTATGCACTGCGTGACTTACATTCCTACATTATGAACTTTGCATGCTTTACTATAAAAGAAGCAATCAATACTAAGAGCTGACCATTAGTACTACACCCTTTCTTGTGCTTGTTCAAGAGGTATGGCTTTTTCATTTTTAATTTTTGCTTCTGTTGTATTGAGCGCTGTGTGTGTATAGGGCGGGGCACAGGGGTAGCATTTTTAATTATTTATTTTTGCTATCAATGTTTTTTGTTGATTTTGTTAAACAAAGAACCTAATATTATTAATATTGAAGAGATGCGACGAGTATCGTTATATTTTCGCAGCTTTCCTTGCTAGCTGCGAATGTTGTCATTGCTGATAGCATTTGTTAGCAGTTTGGACTCAGATCTGGACAGACAGAACGTCCACCCTGATATGAATCTGTTTGACACTCTGAAACTGGAATAATTTTTTGAAAAAGTTGATTTTGAAACAAATCAGCAGATGACAATAAAATCATGAAAAATAGCCAGCATGTGAAGAGCTAATAAATCTAAAAATATCAGGTATCCATACAATCAAATACCACACCTATATCGCCATTTATCACACGCTCGTCGCTTGAAATAGCTTTTTTTTACAAAAGCGGTCAAGATTTTGACGTTAGTAAACGTAATTGAGCAGCTTGCATATCTAATATATTACTGTGCTTTCAAGAATCTGGTGGGTTTTCAAAATGCCTTCAATGATCAAATTTTGGATTAAAAATCTATTTCATCGAAAAAAAAAACAGCCTAATTACACGCTAAAGAACTACTGTACTCGAACAGCGCAGCTTTCACGGGTTGGTTGCAGTCGACGAGGGCACAAAAATAACATTTTGGTTTACTGTGATCCTTTATATGAGCAATTTCTTTACAAATATTATTTTTAGGATGATGTTTTTATTTGGAATTATTACTTAGGTATGATAGTCCATTCTGGCTGAATTGGAGCCTTTTAAGGACCTATGACAGTGGTAATGAGACCCACAATGTATCACTGTCTAGGCTTTTGATTTTTTTAAATAATCTGGAAAAACGGATCCTTCAGAAATAGAGAGAACCTACATTATAAGAAAGCAGCAGACTCAGTTTTATCAAGTCTGTTCATGAGAACTAAGGGTAAATACAACAATTCTCACGCCCCCTAGCACCGGTTAAGCGGTATTCTGCTTTCATTCAGAACCCATTATTCCTGAAGGACCAGAATATGACAAAAAATATCAACACTATATCGATTTACGGGGAGAAGTTTTACCAACTCCACGCAGCACAACGACAGCTGTTGCGACCTCTAAATAATCTGGAAGTTGGTCATATGCTTCCATCTTCATATATAAGTTCGCTGTTACTCTCTATGTAAAGATATTGCATTTGATTTCCTATTTCAATGAATGTACGGCTAAAATGGTCATGTTGAGTATTAAACATATCCGAAAATAGAAAATATGTTTAACATTATCCTTCCCGCGAGTCCCAACTAATTTTTTATAGGTAAATGCGTTCTCATATTTTACACAAGGCTGTATATGTCAATAGCGTGTTTGGACTCGGGGAGGGGGAATGATACCACACAGTCGAAAATGTGAAGTCTTGGCGGGCCCGTACATTAGTATTTAAATGTTTTGTGTGTTCTATTGAAAATCTTTCTTCCAATATAATGCTATAATTTTAGCAGAAGTAAGTTTTCTTTGCATTGCCCCTTAGTCATGATATATAACATTTTGTAAGCATTGTTTTCGTTAGATTATGAGAATTGGCCTTTTTTCTAAACTCTGGTGATAGATTATTTTGTTCATATACTGTATCTATCCAATACACATAAGCTACATGGCTTCAGCCTGAATAGGTGTTTTTACACATGGGTGAATGGTTATAGTTCATTGCTGCATAATATTGGCCTCGTCGCGACAAAACTGTCTTTGAGGTTTCCATCAAAGCTAGACTCAAACCAGTTTCCTCAGATACAGAGACTAGCTAGAATAGTGAATTTCGCTTGTAGCAAGTCTAGATATCATACTTTCCAATAAGCGAATAACAAAAGCGTGGATCAGTCTGCGCGGATGCGCGGGCTGATCTGTGCTTTTGTTGTTCGCAAACACCCGAAGACGGATTTTCTCGCGTCGAGGACCATTATTATTGCCACAAGTTAACAATTGAGGGATATTGAAATTCTTTTGACTTTGTTCCACTTGAGAAAGTAATTTCCCAACAAATTATTGTGTATATGATAGAACTATCAATCTGCAACTCAGCAAAATGCAATTGACAGGTTATTGGTTTCGCTACAATACCACGCCAAATGTGACAACCCTCTTTACTGAAAGTTCACAAGCAATAAAACCTGTTTTTATATTTTTTGCTAAAAACTTGAACTGGTCGTTGTTTGTTTTCTAATTCCGGCCACAGAACAGTTTTAAACCCATTTTTATCAGTGACTGCACCTAATAACGCGACAATTTCTTCAACAAAAATGTACAGATATCATACCCGATCCAATGCAGTAAAACATTGACAACGACTACCAAATTAGGTATCTTACTTTTTACTGGGAGCAAGTAATTATTTTGGAGCCAATCATTATGGAATACAAACGATAAAAATCGGTTTTCATATTTTTTGAATGTTTGTGACTTTTCAGTATAGAAGGTTAAACCATTTCGAACTGTACGTTTCACCATTTAAGTGAGGTTTAAATTAACTCGAAGCAATATACACTTATTGCTTCGAGAAATTAAACATCAATTTTGATTACAGATATCTAGAAATATGAACTGCATGTATATCTAATTTACTTTTTTGGTATTGAATGTTAGAGATGGAAATTAATATAAATATCCTTTGATTGTTTTTTCTGAGTATATATTGGCATCAAAGCATAATAGACTACAGTTGCATTTCAAAATATACTGAGGGAAAAAAGTTTAGCAATATAATTTAAGGATTCACAATTTAGAAGGAATAGGAATTTAATTTCATAATATCAAAAATATATGTTGACAAACGTTTACAAGTACGATGAAATTAACCGGTTTTCATTTCACACAATGTAAAGTCCGATTTTAAGTCCCCTTGCTAAAACAGCTTATCTGGTAATAGAGCGAATATTTGTCTGCTAAAGGTTTAATTTTTCCATCAAATGTTTAAACCTAAAAGCTAAAAGGTGAAAACCGGTTTAAAACTGAATGTTCTGTTCACTAATTTCGTACTGTTTCTAGTTGAAAATCGTATATGCTCAAATTACCTCCCTTTCAATTGAATAGCGTTTGGAATTAAAATTTTCAGCAGATCAAATCCTCGCTATGAAATTGGAATTTGTTTCTTTGAACCTTTTGTGGGTAGCCATGAGATCATTTTCAAACAACTGACAAGTTTACGCACCTGGCAATAAAAACGATATATTGCTAAAAAGATCGCCTATGTGAAAACCCATTATAACCGGTTGCTTAACTTTTTTCCCTCAGTATATTTTAACCAATTTGATACTTTTAAAAACACGACAAAAATAATAATTGAAAACTCATGATTTGCCTTACAGCATTTGGTTGTAATATTGCTTGTTATGTACATTTAACTATTTCATTGTCGTCTACTGACTTTTTTCTAAATCGTATTGCTTTTTCAAAACATTCTTAAAGTCTCTTGTAAATACCAATACGAATCTAGTGAGCAGATGCTGGTAGTTGACAGTCGTTAATTTTCTTTACTTTAGGCTAATGGCTGTAGTATTTTAGGCAATGCCTCTTGTTGATACCAATACGAATCTATTGAGGATGTGATGGTAGTTGATAGTCGTCACTTTTCTTTACTTTAGGCTAATGGGCGTAGCATTATAGGCAATGTCTCTTGTTGATACCAATACCAATATAGTCAGTATGTGCTAGTATCTGACAGTTGTTACTTTTCTTTACTTTAGGCTAATGGGCGTAGTATTATAGGTAATATAATAGCCTTAAAAGCATCAGGGCGTGACTGCACTGACATATGAACTGCTCCATAAAATAGGGGTGTTACAACGATATGCCATGCAGTTATTCGTATTTACAAGTGAATTTTTACAAGCGATTCGATGGCGCAGTAAGTATAACGGTTGTACTGAAAGAATCTGAAAACAAAGTTGAGCCCAAGGTTGAGGGTTCGAGCTCTAGTAAAACCTTTTTTTATATATTTTATTTTTTGCTTTCGCAAAGATGAAGGGAAATTTTCGTGGTTTACATGTTTGCAGAAGAAAAATGCATGTTTTGATGTAATATGCATATGTAACGCGACTTCACTCAGTAAAATGGCGAAGCTTGTATGGAGATACAGCGACGATGCAGGAGCTGTTATTGAAAACGTGTTCAAGTTCTGCACGGAGGAAAAGAAGTCTGGAATGAAACTGTCACTGAATCGTGTATGGCACATGACTGCAGCACTCACTGGCGTGAGCAGATCTAGCGCTCAGAAAATTGTGGAAGAGAAGAAGAAGGCACAGGACGAGCAGCAACAACCAAAGCAACCACCGTCATCTACGTCGAAAGTTTCACTGGATGACCTGGACCAGGGTGTTGTACGGAGGACCATCGCCAGCATGTACTCCTTGAATAAGGTTCTGCCAACCCTTGATAACATCAGAACAGAGCTCAAACAGACTACACTGGCAGCAAGTGTCGTCTTCGCAAAGATCTCCTTCATATGAAGTAAAAAGTGCTAATGGAGAGACAAGATGTAGTCCTCAGCAGGATCAGATACCTTTGCGTGGTCAGGGAGTTGAGAGAGGCGGGCTACACAGTCGTTTATACAGATGAAACTTTCGTTCATACCAGCCACGCTGTCCCGAAATGCTGGCAAGATAGTACTACTGGACTAAATAGGTGATTTAAGAATAGTGAAATGGTACGATCCTTGGGTCTGCACTATAATCACTATTTGAGTTCGTCCGCTCGTCCGTCCGTTACATTGTAGCAGTTCGTGAAAATTTTCATAGCTGTTTACCACATAGTATATTTTGATCACATTTTGCATCCAAATGTTATTCCCTTACCACTGGCATGCTTAATCACTTTTTTATGGAAGAGAGTTTCATTCAAATTGGCAAACATTCAACGTTGGCCGTGCATATTACTGTCTGTTGATTTCACTTTACATAAAATTAATTTATTCATTGGTACTAAAATATTTTAAAGGTGAAAGAATGATCATACACCATGCTGGGTACAATGAGGGATTCGTACCCAACGCACGAAAAAAAAAAATTATAACATATAAAACGTACTTTCCTATATTAAAATAATTAAACATCAATACATGCAATAAAATTGCAAGAAAAAAAAGATGTCCAAACTGGCTCGAACTCAGGACTTCGCGTGTTTTAGGAGAGCGTTTTTACCACTGAACCAAAGAGACAATATAAATTGGATATAGCTTTTAAGTATATGAAGAAATTTTACATACAGTTTACGGTAAATTATCTGCTTAACCCAGAAAAATGGACTCGACCAAAGGTCAATACTGAGAGGTCACAAATGAATAATACCTATTGTTGATACCCGAGTATGTGATGGTATCTGACAGTCGTTACGTAGTATTATAAGCAGTGCTTCTTTTTGATATCAATCTAGTGAGTATGTGATGGCATCTGACAGTCGTTACTTTTCTTTACTTTAGGCTTATAGGCGTAGTATTATAGGCAATGCCTCCTGTGCCCAATGTCTGTTTGAAATACGCTTGTCCAGCCAATTCTTAAAAAGTTGACTGCTTTTGCAGAAATAACTTCCTCTGGGGAAGATATTTATGACTGACCTTCCTTTTAACATCCCATAGACGAAATTCTTTCATGAATAAATTTTCGAAAAATATTGTTGTTCCGTTGTGCAGTGGTTGCTTAACAGTGTCATGTAGATCTACTTTAAAAAATCAATTTGGAAAAACACAACAGATTTTACTTATCATATATTATGAGTGGCTACAGGTCAGATTAAACTTACTTTGCATTTCTGTATCTATTTTTTATCTTAGTACAAAGTGCAGAGCCCAGTTATGCCCAGGTCACACATTCACGGACCGGACGGCGGATTAGCCACGGATACAACCCGACATCATTCGTGGCAATCCGTATTGGTCCGTAGCTTTCCGTATTGCATCCGCAATCATACGTAGTAGTACTTAATCATACGTATATAGTGCATCCGTATCGGACTACGGAAATTGGCATTTCCTGGGTCACCCGTGAGATTTAATCCGTAGTAGAACCGACGAGGTGATCCGTGAATGTGTGACCTTGGCATTAGATGTGAGATGCAATGGTTCCTTATCCATTTCTACAGCTTTTGTTAATCAAGAATGTAACAAGCTCGTCGTTAGAAGCTGATTTCTAATACACTTATCAAATGTAAATGTCTATTTAGAATTTTAGGGGCGTCATGATTATTCTGTGTTTATTAGTTTAAACAGAATTTGAGTATCTTCCAAGCTAATAGTGAAGGCTCTGCTGGGACATTGCATTGTGTGGCGTCTCATCAGGTTCGGCTCTGTTTTCCTTGGTTCCATGTATGGTAAGCTATACTTAAATGAGTTAAAGTATCGCTTTGTTTCAGATTATCTATTATGAAGACTCAGCACATTTTCAAAGCTATTTACATCGGACTTGCTATTTGCATCTCTCTGGTAATTGGTGGACCTACACGTAAGAACTGCGACGACGAGAAACAGAGGCCTATACCATCGGTCGATGTCAATATCAGTATTAACGAGACTGAAGAAGCCACTGACTCTGTCAGTAAAGTGGAGGATCACCCAAACTTCACTCTCAATGATTTCCTCATCTTGAATATCGAGTTAATACTAATGTTTGGGTTAGTCATTATTTGTACAACGATCGTGGTGATTTTCAAGAAAGAGGATGGAAAACTACAAGGGAAGATGCCAGAAGAAGAAACTGATAATCCTCTGCGCTTTTGACACCATTAACACTGAAAACCTGTGCGTATTCATGTAAACATTTGAAAATGTGTGCTTTTGATACCAATATTCACTGAAAAATCTGTGTGTTATCAATACCAATAAAAACTGGAATAAAAACTCACAGTAGATAAATAACGTAAGGTAGTTTGGAACACATGGAGTCAACAAGGTATCTTAACAGGTAATATCAAGTAACAAGAAAAAAGCCTCCCCTCCAAGGATCTTTCCATTATGGGGACAGCTGGCTATTTACAAAAGGGATCCCATCTTGAATGACAATGAAGTATAACATTATCAGCCTAAAGGTTATATCAGGTCAGAAATCTGTAATGCTAGAAAACCATTGCTGTTCGCTGTCCATTCACTCTAGGGATAACTGTTTTAAGAAATTTCATTTGGGGATGTGTATCAGACATACAGTTTACGGCGTCGCATGTGATTTCTAACAGTATATACGACAATATATCTCTCTGAATAAATGTTTTGAATATGTTTTCCTGCAGTTTTGTCTCGAATTGGAATGTTGCAAGCCGCCTGTGACGTAATTGATAACGTCAAACTACAGTCGACCACAATTCTTCTTATCAGTCTAGGGACAAGGTCTTTTTTAGAACTCAGATCTGAGTCAATAAGTTTCACTTGAATTCTGTTCCTGTGGATAATGTAGAAACAGCCGCATCGATATTTTCGTCTCAGCCTATGTTTTTGTAATAACTCAGTCATAAGATATTATGAGGGTATACAAGGAATTCTCCCTTTTAAAATTTTTGATAGGGCTGAACTGAGAGTGAAGCATAATCAGCGTAATCTAAGCAGACTGTTCCTGCATATGATGTTAATTATTTGCATATATATTTGATGATCAAAACAATGAACTATAAGTATTTGATTTTGACAAACTATGCTCCAGAGCAGTGCATTTTAGGATATATGGTAATCTAATGATATTATCTTGCTCTCTGGGGGGGGGGGGGGGGGGGCTTTATTGTTTCAAGATAAAAGTTGTCAAATGTGTTTGATATGATTTTACTGTTTGGACCTAGTTTTCAGACTATGATGCCCCATTTAAATGAACATTAAGTAACTTTACTCTCCCATAGAATAAGATAAAATATGAGCGGTGACATGATATTTCCAACAATGTGGCATTTTGACAAGTGTAAACTCATACTAGCCTGTGCAGCCTCCGATTATGCTCAGAAACTCTAAATGCTGTTCGGTCAGTAGCTTAACACTCATAAAATATTCCAGCGACTAGCAAAGGCTCTGATCAGACTGAGCGTATGCCCAGGCTGGTTTGAGCCTTTGCTAGTAGCATATACCACATTGTTGGAAATCTTATGTTACAACTCATATTATATGTAATACATTATATAAAATCATATTTTGACTTTTCTGGCACATCAATCAGACTGATGCATTCCTTTTATCAAGTGTTATAAAAATAGTGAGGTATAGCATAGTATTATGGCCCAATCATGGTTTAAAGCTATTAACCACCATAGATGAGGTTTCCTCTTTAATTCCGCTTTCTCTTTAATTGCACTATGGTGTGTCAGGTCTCAGGCTCAATGACGACCCTACTTAAACATTCATCGGTGGCTCAGTGCCTGATGTTTTTCTTGGGCTGAGCCCGCCATGGCTCAATTAGTTTTTAGCTCTGACTAAAGTTAAGTGTTTTCCTTCTTTTATAACAGTATGTTAATACGGGGATATCTGTATTCAAAATATTCATTTGGGGTGGTATATTGTTGGACATACAGTGGTAAATTTAGTTTTATGGAAACTCGTTAGCACAGCCTTAAACGTGATTTCCGAACGTATATCCGACGATTTTCCACCCAAAATGAAACAATTGAATACAGTTGAAATGGTAAATACAGCATAAGCTAAATCTAAAGAGATGTGGTTGGCAAGGGAATGTCACTTTCTTCCCCCCCCCTCTCCCCATTGATAACTGCATTTTAAAATTTTCATATGGGGAGGTATATCGTTGGATATATGGTCCAAAATTTAGTTTTACTATGAGGCGTAGTCAGGGTTTCTCGCGTCAAGGCCCACATGATGTTGAAGCCAAGGCTTCCTGGACTCCGCCTGGCTACGCGTCTAGCAAATATCAATATAGCCAAACCTCTTTAAACACCTAGACCAATTACTTAAACAGTAAACCTGCAAATAAAATAGTCAGATCAGAATGCTCCAAAAGTTGCATTACATCTGACGATAGACGATGTGTTTCCTGTTCTGTCGCATATAATCATTTATAACTAGAAAGGATAACATTATTTTATAGATGACGGACTTAGAGATTCTATTTCAGAAATTCAGACCTCAAAGAGTTCACTGGTCAACTCAAAGTGCTTATTTTGTCATACATTTGTTAGCTTAACACATATAAGCCTAGCGTCATTTTTAAGGGATATAGGCAAACAGTGCAGACCCAGATCAGACACCACATTATACGGTGTCTGATCAGGATCTTAACTATTTGCCTACAGAACGTTCTATTAAATTTTGGAAAAAATGAACAAACAACAACAAAACCAACACCCCTAAAATTTGAAATGGGCTCGCCCTACTAATTAGGGTGAGCAAGTCCATTCTGCATAAATGGGTTAAAAGGTTAATTAACATTTGATACTCTTTTTAGTCTATCTTTAATTTCAGTTCCCTTTTGCTTGCATATTGCAGTAGTAACTCTTCAATCAGTCAACGAGTTTGTCAAAAGTCTGGTAATCCTGATTTATTGAAGAGGAGAAATTCTCCATCTCCTCGTGCTCTGGTAGACCCTCTATACTCTCGTCTTCATTTATTAAAGTCTGAAAAAAAGAAATAGCACATTTTAAGGTTTTGCTACTTGTTGCATATTAGTTAAACTTTAGGCCTTCAGATAAACAAAAAAATCATGAGGCGTAAAAGTGTTAATATTTTCTTATCCATCAGTTTAACATTTGTTTTGTGTGCTTTTGATATTTAAAACTCAGACTGTGTTACCATCCTGATTGTGATTATTGCCCAAAACATTCAATGTTGAAAACCTTTTCAGTGCTATCTGTTTTATCTATCCTTCTAAATATTTAACATGGTAATTCAGATGCACTTCACCTATGCGCGGATCAAGAAAATTCCGTTAGAGGGGGTCCTGAAAACTTTTTTAGCCATCAAGGTGTTTCACTGTGGGCTATACGGACCAGCTTGGAGAAGCATAATTGGATCTCCAGTGGTTGGGGTCCAATCATGTTTTCGAGGGTAGTCCGTACCAGTATCTCTAAGGAGACATATAGCCAACTGTGACTTCCAGGGGGAGGGCCTGGATCCCCTGCCCCCCTCTGGATCCGCCCATGTCATCAATGCATTCAATAATGAGCTGACAATATTAAAACAAGTGCTTGAAGCATATGTTAGTTTATATTTTGCTTTCACAGTCGCAGGGAATATAAAAAAAGTTGAAACCAAACTTAAACTTTAAAACTATTAGAGGGTCACTGATGCACACTCTAGTTTCAGTTCTTTGATACATTCTTTGCTTCCAAAGGATACCCTTTTAAGAACATATATTACACAGGCTTAATATTTTTTGATTCCCTACGGTTGTCACATTTACTTTATGAATGCCTATATTACTTACCTTAAAATTGTTTGCGACTGGCGGTGACTTCAGTAGTGTGCTCATAGGAGCAAATACTAAATTGAAGAGAGCCATTCCCCACATAGACCTGCAATAATAATCACACGATCATTGTTTAACCGCTATTAAGTTATTAGTAACAGGACTAGAAAAACATTTCATGTGGTTAAGGGGAATCTATTACTCAGCATTTACCATATAGGAGCAAATACTAAATTGAAGAGAGCCATTCCCCACATAGACCTGAAACAATGATCATTTCAAGTGAATCCTAGGTGCAGATGTGGCCAGGAAAATATATATTAGCCATGACATGAGTTTTCCAACAACGTGGTAAGTGCGACCAGCAAAGCCTCAGATCAGCCTGCGCATGCGCGCAGTCTGATCAGTGCCTTTGCTAGTCACTTGAATATTCTATGTGTGTTAAGCTGCTGACCATACAACATTTGGAGTTTTTAAGCTAAAAAGGAGACTGCACAGGCACGTCTGAGTCTACACTTGTCAAAATGCCACATTGTTGAAATACTCATGTCTCGGCTCAATTAATTAAACCCCCTCTCCCCGTTTGGCACAGCTGCTGTTTGTTCCAACGTATTGATTCTGTTGTTGGTTTGGTTTAAGCAATATTAAATTGTATTTATACAATATATACACAATCAAAGGTTTCAGGATCTCGCAGTAAGCTGTAAACTCGTTCTTTTGCTGATTGCTGCCACCAGCCATTTTGTGTGTGGGGTGAATTTTAGTTCATGTGCACTTTGCGAAGACTTAGTCCCACATCCATTCAGTCTTCAATGTCAACATATTAAACACATAGGGCCATGATAAGCCTTAAATGGGACAGATAGACTTTAAATAAGACATAAAACGTTTTGGCCGTGGGTGAACTATGATTGCTTAGGCCAGATTTTTTTATTAGTTGATTCACGAGAATTTTTTTTCACATTTAGGGTCGGGGGACGAAAAAAAAAATAAAAAAGCTCTGAAAATGACCAGTTGACTGGTCATTTTCAGAGCTTTTTTTTTTAATTTTCAGAGCTTTTTTTTCAGAGCCTTTTTTTTCTTTCTTTTTTTCTTTAATATATATCCAGAAAAACAGTAAAACTAGTAAGGTAATCTTTAAATATTTCATCATTTTCTTAAAAATCTGGATAGGACAATCACTTTTAACAGTGTCACTCTCAAAAATGCACAGACAGAACCTCAAAAAAATTTTTCCAACCAAACAAATAATATAAAGAGTCGGTGGATAAAATAAAAAAAAATTTAGAAGTTAAATTTTATTTTTTTCCTACTTTGCGGAAAATTACAGTAGGAGGGTTCGTAAATCAACTTACAAAAAAATTCTGGCCTTACCATTTAAAACCAAATGCTTTCACAAGCTGTCCTGTTATAGCTGGTCCTGCAATAGACAATTAGAGAAAATTAATTATTTATTGAATATATTGTTGTTTAAAGTCTCTTAACATAAATATTTGATAGTATTCAAAAGGAGGTGACCCCTCAACCAATCAGAGAACAAAAAATTGAATAATAATGATTGATTTAAATATATTTTTATTACTTTAAATCGAAAAGTATTAAAAAGCAAACCATACATATTGCACTAAATTCAACACTGCAATATTTAGTTGTCCTGTCATATGGATCTTGTCGACTGAAACGAAACCCTGATTTGAAGCGTGCAAACAACAAAGCGCAGACCAATCTGTGTATCTGCCAAAGCCATGATAATTTGCTCTCTAGAATGCATGGTAACAGCTAACAACATGCAAAAGCTAATATTCTAATCAATCTCTGAAGCTGAACAGGATGGATTGAGTCATACCTTTTAACAGAAAAAGGGTTTTACGCAACGAAGTCAACACTTTTAGAGTTCTAGCTAGTCTTTGTAGCTAAGCAGGCTGCATGTGGCCTTAATTGGCATTTTAAATATACGAGCAGCGAAGGCCCTGGTGAGTCTGCACATTTGTGCAGGCTCGCCTGAGTCTTCGTTGCTCCACAATGTGACGTGTACAAAATCTCACATTTTTTATAACAATGTTAATTTACCAAGTCCATATGCGAGACAGACAGCCAGTTGAACTATAGCGTAGACACTTCCATAGGCAGCACTATGTCTCCTGTCTACCAGCAGCGCCAGTAGCGGCATGATGGCGGCATCAGTCACACCTGTATGTGAAAACATCAACAAATCAGCAGAATCGTGAGATAAACAAGCATCCAGCTAGGTAATTATAAAAAAACTATTTTTATTCTTTCTCAGCTTAAACATTTGCTGTGCGCAATCACTTGATAATTTCATTTAGCGCACTGAGAACATTGGCTGTACTTATATTGTAAGACATACAAAATATTTTAAAACCAGATTAGATGCTGCAGAACTCAGTGTCTGATAAGGTTCTGGACTTTTTGCTTACCAAAAGTTCCATCATAATTTGAATCAAAATGTAAAATACCGCTCAACAATCCTGAAACTCAAAATGAACCCGCCTAATTGCCCAGGTGGGTGCCCTGTCTGCAATAATTATAGCATAGTAAATGGGCCACGACGTGGCAAAACCTGTCTTTGGGGGTTTGCGAATAACACAGGCGCAGACCAGCCTGCGCATCAGCGCAGTCTGATCAGCGCCTTTTGATATTCGCTTTTTGAAAAGCATCATATGCAAACTTGCTATAGGTGAAATTTCTATTTTCTAGCTTGTCTCTGTAGCTGAGCACTATTATTTCAAACTCGCTTTGTCGGAAACCCCAAAGACAGGTTTTCTCGCCCCGCGCCCAAAATGGTATCTGTAGTAAACAGAAAAAAGTTTCTCTGTTGGTATAAACATTTAGAAGCATCTGCAAACAACGACAAGCTCATGTTACTATATATGCACCACCTCACTCACCTTAGATATATAAAGAAATCATGCTATTATCTATAAATTTGTTGTTGTTTTTCTGAAGAATGATATGTTTGAATTTCTTCAGTTTGATTTTTTTTATTCCATGATGTATGCCTGATATTATTTGTTAGTGTGCTTGTTTGTTTGATTAAACGTTTACGTTTGAGTATATACCGTTGTTTATTATTTAATTATTATTTGTTAAATTCGTTGGACTACGCGTTGTGCTGTTTGGAATAAAGAATTAAATGGAGTTGTATCCCAAATAGATTGAAGCATTTTATCCTGAACATTGAACTATTAATATTTTCACGTTATAGCTCTTTGGCCTGGTATAAAGTAAAATATTGCTTAAGCAGCTGCCAGGGACATATGACACTTTGCATTGTATACGAGTTGTCATGAACAGACACACTGAGACTGCTGCTTTTAAACTTTGTATGTTGTCTTTTATTTGGAAGGTAACTGAGAAATTTAAACTTCACAATTTTATTATCAAGAACATTATCAAGAAAAGCAAGAATCACAGCTTATAACATGTTTGTTTGAACAACACACATACCAGGGATGATCAAAAAGTGCTCAGCCCCTTGTACTTCGAGATACCAGGGATTGAAAATTTAACCATTTCTTTTCAATATAATCAGGCAATGCACTTAGCTTATATCTGTTTGAGCTTTTTATCCCTTCAAATCGGAAGGCATTTTCCTGGTCCCCCAAGTACTCGTTTACTGTCTCTATGACGCTTTCATTGCTTCCATACTGTGCATCACGAAGATGGGATTTCAGTTTTGGGAACAGATAGAAGTCAGAAGGAGCCATATCAGAAGAATATGGGGATGAGGAAGGATTTCAAATCCACATTCAGTCGCAGTCATGTCAACGTGTGACGTGTGGGCAGGGGCGTTGTCCTGCAAGAGCAAAACACCGCGAGTCAGTTTTCCTAGCCTCTTTTGTGATTTTTCCTCGCCTCTTTCTCGTGATTTCCTGGTGTAGCTGCCCCAATTTGCCTGCATAATATGCACCGTTTATCTTGTGACCTCGTTCAAGATAATCAATCATGATCACCCCTTGATTATCCCAAATGATTGAGGACATCCCCTTCCCTGCTGAATGAACCCTCTTAAATTCCCTAGGAGGGGGTGGGCCAGGGTGCGACCATTGTTTGCTCTGCATTTTTGACTCAGGGTAAAAGTGGTGAACCCATGACTCATCTTGGGTTACAACTCGCTCGATAAAATCGCGGGGATCATCTTCATAGCAAGACAGAAGAAACCTAGAAATATTGAGCCGAGTCCTTTTCTAATCATCGCTCAACATTTGTGGTACTCATCTTGCTGAAACCTTTGACATACCTAGGATGTCAGTTAGGATTGATTGTACTGCCCCAAAACGTATGCCAGCTTCAATAGCTATGCTTCCCAGGTCTCGCCTCCTATCACGCATTACCAGGGTGTGCACGACCTTGACATTTTCATCAGTAGTAGCATCTTTGGGTCGGCCAGACCATTCATCATCCTCAACGGTCTCTTTTTCTCCCGCTCTTAAACTCTGCCGCCCATTCCAAGGGTTTCCATGAAGTCTTCATGAATTTCATTGGGAGGCATTTCTTCGAACAGAAGTACTTGCTAACCGCTCTGATTTCAAGTCTCTCCATTTTGCAAAAAAGTGGCACCCTCCTGTCTTAAAAGTGATTTACATAAGCATCAAAGCATGTTTTTACAATCCCAATTTCCTTTAATTAGACCAAATGAAAGACTGAAAAGATTTTAATTCAATGAATCTCACCAAAGCATATCGAGCCAAGAACTTTTTGATCACACCTTGTATGAACAGCAAATTCCTCAATCAAAACTTAAAATGTATGTTTGAGCAACACAATTGCGTGTTACCACCAAAGTCGCTATTACCAATTCTAGAAGGTTTGTTTTAACAACACAAGTAAGCATGACCAGGAGTTGCCACAATTACAGATCCTAGAACGTTTGTTTGAACCACACTAGTGACTAGGTAATGCCACAACCATTTACCATAGAACGTTTGTTTTAACCACACAAGAAATCATGACAATGAAATGCCATAATCACAGCCCATACGACGTTCGTTTGTCAATGACAGATACACGATAGTGTGACCAGGAAATACTGCATTCAGTGATTCTAGTAAGTAATAAATTATATTTTACCAGGTTATGACATATTAAATCACAGTTCATGGCACATTTGTGTACACAACACAAGTAAATTTAACCAAAAATGTCATTTATATTCTTAGAAAAAGGTTATCCTTTGACAGCAAAGAATGCACCAATGAACTAAAATGATGAGTGTGCAAGTTTCCTCAGCCAAACGTGCTAGTTTCAGCCGATAAGGCTGTGCACTCAGTGGGTAAATAAGGACCAAATAAGTTTTACATGTGGAAAGCGATGATTTTGATCAAACAGAGCTGATGCCTAGGCTGATCTGATTCTTCTTGCGCAGCACAGCCATGTTAGTATTTTTCATGTCACATCTCATAATTGTGCCACGGCATGATATTTCCAACAATGTGTTTTGTTCGACCAACAAAGCCTCAGATCAGCCTGCGCATACGCGCAGTCTGATCAGAGCCTTTTCTAGTCGCTTGAATATTCTATGAGTGTTAAGCTACTAATCAAACATCCTTTGGAGTGTCTAAGCTTAGAAGGAGGCTGCAGAGGCTGGTATGAGTCTACACTTGTCAAAATACCACATTGTTAGAAACTACATATCACATCTCATATTTGTTAAACTTACCTACCCCCAGTCCCAGGAACAGGTGAGGAAGCAGGAGCTGATAAAGAGCCTTACAGAATGGTATCTACAAATAAGAGTGTTGTGATACTATTAGACGAGCCATGACATGAGGTTTCCAACAATGTGGCATTTTGACAAGTGTAGGCTCAGACGAGCCTGTGCAGCCTCCTTTTAAGCTTATAAACTCCAAATGATGTTTGGTTAGTAGCTTAACAATCATAGAACACTCAAGCGACTAGCAAAGGCTTTGCTGGTCGCACATACCACATTGTCGGAAATCTCATGTACTGGCTCAGATGTGAAAGATGATATGAAAAGCTTTCATATGGATGTTGCACCACCTAAAACTCAAACCATCCTGTTCAGTAACAGAGGCTATGTGCTTAAAAACATTTATTGCAACATGCTGTACTATTGTATTTGATAAGCAGAGAGTAACTAAGGCACCGATTAGACTGGGACAGTGCCAAGCGGGTCTGAGACTCCGGGGTTGACATTAAATACTCTTAAAATTATAGGTAAGCAAGAAAACGAATGTGAATAAAAATACCATCTACTATCATTACATTAAATGCACTAAATATTTTTACTCTAACTTAATCCGTTATTCAATTAATCGTTCTTGTTTGTCAATCAGATGGCTGATAAATTTTACTGGATCATTGACCCTGCAGAAACTTGGCTTTTGTTTAAATTGTTCGTTCAAATACAACAAGGTAGCTATATGTTCATTTAAAATGTGTTAAACGCATTCTCTATGTAATATGGTGGGTTGGTCGGCAGTGTTTGATCAAGATGTGGCATTTCCTGGTCATACTCACTAACTTTTTCAAAGTTTTCAGACACCTCTGCACAAACTCATTACACTAGATTTTATAGGCTAGACTGGCGTCAGCTATCGAACTGTCAACACAATTAGCTTGTAATTGAAAGTATTTCAGTCACATAATTTTAAACTGACGTTTTTCAAACTTTTAAAATGGAGATTGTTTCTTTCTCGATGATAATAATTGTTGTCCGTAAACTAATGAAACTCACCGTTATCATCCCTATAGATATCAAGAGCATGGAACACATTGTGAATATCCATCTATAATGAGAAAGTAAATTTCTTTTTCCTACACGTCAACTTCAATTGATTTGAAATTATGATATAATTACTAATAGGAAACGTGTAGCCCTTTCAAGACAGGAAACCCCAAAACAGGTATTTTGACAAACAGTTAAGACCCAGATAAAATTGCACGCCATGAGGTATTTCAGCTGAGCCTACACTGTTTGCTAAGACAAAATCGATCTTCAGAGAAGAAATTAGTATAACCTGTGATTCCTCAATATATGCAATGGGCTATCCTGACTCTACTGTATGTATTTGTTTGTTTGTTTGTTTGACTTGATTCTTTACGTCCCATCAACAATCTTTCAGTTAAGCAGGGGTGAGCCTGCCTGGGTTGAACCAGTACTAAGCTATCGATAAATGTGTCTTGCTCAAGGACCACAATGCAGTGAAGCAGGTAATGCTCGAATCCGCGGCCCCCTCAGTCTCGAGTCAAGCTCTCTACCACTGAGCCACTGTGCTCCCACTACTATTGTATGTAGATTTATGGAAAATTCCGTTGGTCTGAAAAGGGATTATTAGAGGTCATTTCTATCTATATATACTGTTCTTAACAATAATTATACTTCAATGACAAAACTGAATACTGTGAGCAGTTATGTTCAAAATACATTACATAAAGATTTTGCTAGAGTATAAAATTCTTGCTTAACATCCCAAGTCATTTACCCTGTAAAAACCCTGATTTTCTGTTTAGTCTTACACTTGATATTTTAGAATTGCTCATTTATAAGGCAGAATACTGCTTAAGTCGGTGCTAGGGGGCGTGAGAATTGTTTCACTTTCAATTTGTTCTCATGAACAGACACAATAAAACCAAGTCTGAAGAGAGAGAGCTGATTGCTTTGCTTAATTTGTCTTCCTGGTGTCTCGTGATGGTTGAGCGGCTCTTCCTTGCGGTGCCACCGGGTTGTCTGCAGTTAGTGAGTGTGGTATTTCCTGATCATACTCACTTACTATTTTCTTATATTGTAGGCTTTCTGTATTTCTGAAGGATCCGTTTTCCAGATTATATAGAAACGCTGTTAGATGTTAATTTTATAGCTGAAATATACAGACATGTATTAGGTGCACGAACATATTTGAAAAGCTCCCTGTAGTTTCAACTATATATGGATCATAACATAAGTAATTATATGTTAAGACTTACTTAAAATATGCATGAGAAATATGCATGCGGCCTGACCCTTCAACTGCTTCCACATTTTGAGTATGTGAGAGAGAATGGAAAGCTCTTAACAGACTGCAAAGGTATTTTGGCTCATTAGAGATTTTCCTGCGTGTCAATGCAAAAAAAATTATCTTAGTTAAGAGTTCCTTACAAAAAATATTTTCTAATTGCTCAACAAAAACATATGTTTGTGTACTCAAACGAACCATCTCAATGAGCTTCCAAAACATACAATAAATGATGGGTAAAAAAGTATTCACATTTTTACGCTTAAAATTTTGTTTATCTAAACCTGTGACTTATGTTAACGTTTTGTCAATATCAAATTATAAAATATTCAGCTGTATCAGGTTAGCAGTATAATAATCATACTTTTTATGGTCACAATAGGCATTCAACGCATATTAATGCTCCGAAAGGCTCAGGTGGAGTTGGTATTTTTGTCAAAAAAGACTTATTTTCACAGTTTGCTATCAGCATCATGGATAAATCATACGATGGCATTCTTGGAATCTCGCTTACATCCAAAGAAACTGATTACTCCATCGCCATTTTCTGTACTTACTTACCACCAGAAACATCAACATGGGGTCGCGACGCAACAGGATTCTACGCCCATCTACTTAGCGAAATATACACTCTCAGTGAATACGACTCGATTATAGTATGTGGAGATTTAAATTCGCGAATTGGCCAATTGAAGGACTCTATTTCTGGGATAGATGAAATTCCCCAAAGACAATCGATCGATAAAACTACCAATCAACATGGGCATACATTTATTGAGTTTTTAAATGACTCGAAATTCTGCGTACTAAATGGTAGATTGTGCGTCGAAAACGATGACTTTACTTCAGTGTCAACTCGAGGAAAAGCAGTGGTCGATTACATCTGTGTACCTCATGACTGTTATAAAAATTGTTCGAACTTCCAAGTTACCGCCCCTGAAACATTAGTGCATCGTCATAAACTACAGCACCTACTAGGCCCTAGAAGCAAGTTACCAGACCATTATTTTATTTCATTTAACTTCAGATATAGTTTCTTTACTACAAACTCAGATGATGACATAGTAATACCAAACCAAAGCCAGAAACCGTTTATCGAACGTAAATATAAACTTAACAGGTTACCACAAAATTTTATGAACTCGAATATATCACGAGCAGCATTTCTAGAACTGATAAATCGAATAGAACTTTGTCGAGAGACCCAGAATAACGTCGACTTGATTTACGATTCATTGTGCGACACACTTATTCGTGAAATGAACGATTCTGTACCCTATTTTGATTGCACGAAGCCTGTACGGAAGCGCTTTAAATCCTTCAAGCCATACTGGAATGACGATCTTGATAGACAATGGAACGAAATGCGCCTCAAAGAACGAGCTTTTGTAAAAGACAAGGGGGCGAGAGCGCGAGGGTCCGTTTTAAAACAAGAGTTCTTTGTATCAAGAAATAAATTCGATAAACTTTTACGAACAACAGACCGTGCATACAGACGGGGGCTGATGATTGACATTGAGGCTGATTGTACTAACAACCCTAGGGAATTCTGGGACCACCTGAAATCACTCGGACCAAAGCGTAAACAAACTGTTCCTTGTGAAGTGTACGACGAGGGTGGTAATATTCGTACAGACAGATCGTTTGTCGACAGCACATGGACGCGGGATTTCTCGAACTTGTACAATGAACAGAATACTCAAGATTTTAATGATCAGTTTTATAACGACATGTTACAGCATAAAACGTTACTCGAAGACAATATGAAAGATCCATTATATAACGAAACTAGGTCTCTTAACTCAACAATTAGCAAGGAAGAAGTTGAGAAAGTTGTATTCAGAGCGAAAAATGGAAAATCTGTTGGACCTGATAAGATTCCGTATGAAATACTTAAGTTTCCGAGTGTCATTAACGCGCTACATTCCTTATTCAACTTCTGTCTAGATACTGGTTTGATTCCTTCCATTTGGAGGAAAGCCATAATTACACCCATACCCAAGGATAGTACAAAAGATCCGCGCATTCCGCTCAATTACCGGGGCATTAGCCTACTTTCTACCGTTAGCAAACTGTATTCATCTGTGCTGAACAATAGGTTACTCCCATATTTGGAAGAAAACTCACTCCTAGTAGACGAGCAGAACGGTTTTAGGTCTGATAGATCTTGTCAGGATCACGTGTTTTCAGCCTGTACAGTCATAAGAGACAGACTTTCTGAAAAGAAGAGCACATTCGCTACATTCATAGACTTGCAAAAAGCCTTCGATTTGGTAGATAGAGACGCTCTGTTATATAAACTTTTACTAAATAAAATTGATGGGAAATTTTATAATTCTGTGAAAGCCATGTATACCAATACGGAGGCGTCTGTCAAATTAAATGGTTCGTTGTCTAGCTGGTTTCCATGTACTTCCGGTGTGAAGCAGGGAGATAACTTATCACCGACTCTTTTCGCACTGTTTATTAACGATCTTGCAGAAGAGCTTAAAACGCTAGATTGTGGAATCACCATTGATAATGTATCAATAACTTGCCTGCTCTATGCTGATGATTTAATGCTCATATCGGATACTGAAAACAATATGCAGTGTTTGCTCGATCATGTATTAAACTGGTGTAATAAATGGCGACTAAGGATCAATTATACCAAATCGGCAGTTATGCATTTTAGGAATAAAGGGAAGCGGAGAAGTGATTATGCCTTCCATATTGGGACTAAAACAATAGAATAGTTCAGCTCTTACAAATATCTAGGTATTATGCTACATGAAAACTTGGATTTTAACGTCACCGTAGATACATTATTCAATTCAGGCGGGAGAGCACTTGGGTCGATGATCTCCAAGATTCACAGTTTTAAAGACGTTGGTTTTGAAACATATACTAAACTATATTATTCCTGCGTAGTGCCCGTGACGGACTATTGTTCTGGTGTATGGGGCTTCCGAGATTTTAATAAGGGTGACATGATCCAAAATCGTGCAGTACGTTATTTTTTAGGAGTACATCGTTTCACCCCTCTATTAGCTATCAGTGGAGATATGGGTTGGACATTATCCTTACACAGGCGATGGGTAAATATGCTTCGCCTATGGAATCGTTTAGTTAGCATGGACAATAATAGACTGACCAAAAAGATCTTCCTCTATGACCTAAATTTAAATAGGAATAACTCTTGGTGCTCAGAAATAAGAACTATCTTTGATAAAATAGGCTTACTTGATAATTTTCAAAATAGAAATATATGTGACATAAATAGTTGTGAACAACTTCTTTTTGAAAACCACTGCATTGAATGGACAGACAAAACTAAAGAGATATCAAAGCTGAGGACGTATATCTTGATTAAAAACCAATATAATACAGAAGACTATGTTAAAGCTCATCTGCCGAAACAAGAACGATCTTTCTTAGCTCAGTTAAGGTGTGGGGTATTACCGCTGAGGGTAGAAACAGGGCGATTTAGTGGACTTAAACCAGAAGAAAGGGTCTGTCAGCTCTGTGAAAGTGGGGAGATTGAGGACGAGAAGCATTTTATTTTGACGTGCAATAGATATATAAACCAAAGACAAGTACTGTTTCGCCAACTAGATCAATCATTTTATTTACTGAACTCAAACGAGCAATTCAAATATCTGATAACTCATGAGTACAGACACGTCGCAAAATATATTGCCCAATCGTTTTTATCTAGACGCAAATTCCTTTATAACTAACATATTTACCTGATAATGGCGATATTTGCCAGCTGCTAATCAGCCTTGTAAACGGTTTGAACCCAGATCGGGCTCCACAAAATGTCGGGCCTGATCTGGATCCAAGCCGTTCGACGCTCTAGTGATGTCCCTGATGGTGTTATCTCCATTTATGCATAAGACTTTGGTTATCTGGACCTGAGTTGATTGTTAAGCTTGCAGGAAACGGTTAAGCTGAACGGTTTGGACCCAGATCAGGCTCCACAAAATGTCGGGCCTGATCTGGATCTAAGCCATTCGACGCTCTAGTGATGTCCCCCCGATGGAGTTATCTTCTTTTATGCATTAGCTTTTGGTTATCTGATCATGGCGATATTTGCCAGCTGCTAATCAGCCTTGTAAACGGTTTGAACCCAGATCAGGCTCCACAAAATGTCGGGCCTGATCTGGATCCAAGCCGTTCGACGCTCTAGTGATGTCCCTGATGGTGTTATCTCCATTTATGCATAAGACTTTGGTTATCTGGACCTGAGTTGATTGTTTAGCTTCCAAGAAACGGTTAAGATGAACGGTTTGGACCAAGATCAGGCCCCACCAAATGTCGGGCCTGATCTGGATCCAAGCCGCTCGACGTTCCAGTGATGTCTCAAATGGAGTAACCTCCATTTATGCATAGGTTTTTGGTTATCTGGACCTGCGTTGATTGTTTAGCTTGCAAGAAACGGGTAAGCTGAACGGTTTGGACCCAGATCAGGCTCCACAAAATGTCGGGCCTGGTCTGGATCCAGGCCGTTCGACACTCTAGTGATCTCCCCGATGGAGGTATCTTCATTTATGTATCTGGACCTGAGTTGATTGTTTAGCTTGCAAGAAACGGTTAAACTGAACTGTTTGGATCCAGATCAGGCTCCATAAAATGTCGGGCCTGATCTGGATCTAAGCCGTTCAACGCTCTAGTGATGTCCCTGATGGTGTTATCTCCATTTATGCATAAGCTTTTGGTTACATGGACCTGAGATGATTGTTTGGCTTGCAAGAAACGCTTAAGCTGAACGGTTTGAAACCAGATCGGGCTCCACAAAATGTCGGGCCTGATCTGGATCCAAGCCGTTCGACGCTCTAATGATGTCCCCGATGGAGTTATCTCCATTTATGCTAAGCTTTTGGTTATCTGGACCTGAGATGATTGTTTTTGCTTGCAAGAAACGATTCAGCTGAACGGTTTGGACCCAGTTCAGGCTCCATAAAATGTCGGGCCTGATCTGGATCCAGGCCTTTCGACGCTCTAGTAATGTCCCCCAATGGAGTTATCTCCAATTATGCATAAGCTTTTGGTTATCTGGACCTGAGTAAATTGTTTTGCTTGCAAGAAAGGTTCAGTTGAACGGTTTTGACCCAATTCAGGCTCCACAAAATGTCGGGCCTGATCTGGATCCAGGCCGTTCGACGCTCTAGTGATGTCCCCGATGGAGTTATCTCCATTTATGTATCTGGACCTGAGTAGATTGTTTGGCTTGCAAGAGACGGTTTAACTGAACGGTTTGGACTCAGATCAGGCTCCACAAAATGTCGGGCCTGGTCTCGTTCCAAGCCGTTCGACGCTCTTGTGATGTCCCCGATGGAGTTATCTCCATTGATGCATAGGCTTTTGTTTATCCGGATCTGCTTACGAGAAACGGTTTAGCTGAACCAATGTTGATTATTCAGGACATAAGATAAGACCTGTAATTTCCAAACTGAAACATATGACTCGGGTGCTCAAAGGAACCATCTCAGTGAAATCGTTCTTTTCAACACCCAACTGAAGGCATTTAAAAAGATATAAGATACTCACACAACGCTTCTTGCTGTTAATGATGTGCATCTGTTATGTGGCAAAGATCTGAATCACGCATACGGCATAAAGGAATAGAATATAGTCCTTGAAATTACGTTAATTTTAATATTTATTCACGTTATTCCACAACAGTTGGTTATCCAGAATTATAACAAGAAATGAACAACCTTGACACCACTAAACTCCGATAACAATTGACCCAATGAGTAATTCTATCCATGCTTTATTCGTGCATAGGTTGACATAATTGCCCGAACTGTGTATCAAGAAAAGGTATCCTGATATAATAAGGCCGTCATTAACCCATTTATCCCACCGTTATCAATTGGAACAGTCCACTCCTGTTTTAAGGGATGTTAGTTGAAATGTTTCGTTATTTTTCAAATTTTGATAGGACGTTCAATGAGCAAACAGTGGGGACCCTGATCAGACACCGCGCTTTGCTGTATCTGATCTGGGATCAGACTGTTTGCCTATGCCCCCCCCCCCCCCAAAAAAAAGGACGCAATATGCGCATATGGGTTAGTAATACGCTATGATCTACATAATTATGGAAAAACAACTTATGGCCAGATTTTCCACACAATTATGAGTTGGCTGATGACTGCATGTGTTCGTTCACCTGTCTGTCTTGCCTGTGCCTGGATTCTGGTACAGGCATGTCAGGCGAGTGTGGGGACGGATGTCGATGGTATAAGTTGTTTCATTGATGCGAATTGGTGATATGAACTGGTGGTTGACCCCCACCCCCTCCAATAATCTGATGAAGTGTAACCCAAAGTATCCATCTGTAAAACAGTTATGAATTATGCAAGTTTTTCTGTCTTATGTAAATTTACATTTTGTTATGTACATTATTTCTCCGGAGATCAATTAACAAACTATTTGATAGGCAAGTGCACGCTGAATAATATTGCATCCTTTTTGACGATGACAAAAAGCATGCCAAATTGTCCAGCATGCAAAGAACTGGGAAAAATATGATTATGAAATTTGTGATAAAGCATGCCAAGTTTTAGGGATAATACTCTTATGAGTATTATGTAATATCGTCACAAAATAACTTACATTACAAAACGTTTCTTATGTTTAGAGTGACTTATAGGCCCATGTGGCCGGGTGTATAGTTAGACAATTACTGTTTTGTACTTTTGTTCATACATGTTACACAAGTCACTATAATAAAAGATTACTTACTTACTTACTTACATACTTTTGTGCATTATATTAATATTGTCATATCAACAAAATTTAAATTACAAGAAAGTGTGATAGCATATCATTAGATGTTTAAAGCTTTTTACCGTCCATATGTTTTAGCAGGAACTGGAAACATATTTGTTCCTATCAAATAACCAATACTGTCTGGCAAAAATATCAGGCCTGAAAAAAGAAACATATGTTTTATGTGTGGAGGATTTGGTCGGTATATATGAAATATGTGAAGAATTTGTTCGTTGTATTTAACATTTATTAACTTAGGACAGTTACATACTGTCCATTAACCATGTATTACACAATGTTATTTGCAATCTAGATATCTTTTTGTGGTCAATTTACAAACTTAAAAAGAAAGTGAGTATGATCAGGAAATACCACAATCACTCACTGCAGACCAAGCCACAGAACACTGACTAATTATTGCAAAACTAGAAGGATATAAAGTATGGAATAACAAAGCAAAGACCGAACACAGAATCCCACAAACAATGGGAGCAACAATTAACAATGAATCAACAACAACTGAACCACCATCTTAGAAGGACAGCAGCCTAAGTCATTGAGGGGGGCTTAAATGCATTTTACTGGTACCAAATCGTCGCCCTAGATTCTGTTGTTGTTAAAACACAAAATTTTTTTTAGCTCCCACGGAGGCTTCGTATTCTCACAGAGAAACAATCTAATAAAATTAACACACTATGATGAAACAAAGAAAAGGGATCATGACTCACATATAGTCAGAGCTAAAGAAAACATCAAGTTGAGCCACGGCGTACCCAGCCAAAGACAGGCATCAAGCACCAACCAACAGGTTACAGCTTTATGTCAGGGCTATCATTAAAAGTCTGCTTGCCTAGTCATGTTTGATAAATATGGCTATCACTTGAATTATACGGCGGTGGATCAGGCCTTATTCCCTATGTTGGTTAGTGCCTGGTAATAGTTTTCTACCATACTATGCAAAACAAATTTAACAATTGTTTTGTATGAGATAGTCCAGCTTACCTTTCATTTTCAGACATGACGAGTGCATAAATACAAGTGCAGATCATCCGACAAGGATTTCCATGCAAAAAATACAAGATTTCAAACGCAGTTGCTGTGCTAAGATGACATTAAATTTCTAAGACTAGCAGACAAAGGGGGCATTTCTGGTCATAAGATGATGTCAAAACAATTAGACGTGTTTACCTCATGGTTTAACGTTTTTGCCTTAAAACGGTGTTTCTTATTGGTATTTCTTAATGAAAATCAACAAATGAAGCTGTATGATGTCCTCCAACATGTAAAGACAAATAATTTTAAGCAAAACGTCTTTTCGGCAACAGAGCATATTCCAAAAGTTATAGTTTAACTTCAAAACTATCTCACAAACACGTCACACCTTTGTTCAGTAACTACCATGTGGTAGGTTTCATTCGAAACCTATGATGTCTTTATAATCTAATTCTGACTGACACACAATAAACTATTTTAGGTATTACCAAATGATTGCGTGCATCTTTCACACATCAAATACATTTAGCAAGCGTATGATGCTTAAGAGGGATCGTAGAGACAATATTAAAATTCCAAATGCTTGTCATTTTTGCATTCATACAGTGGTTGTGATTTTGTTTAATTGACCCCTCCTGTAATTGATGCTTTCCTAAAAAGCATATTTAAAAATGGCCTTTGTAAATTCGTGGTTTAATTTGACAAAAATCACATTTTTGTCAATGGAATTGGAATTATGTTATATTACTGTATGGGGAACAAAGCAAGTTTTAAAACATTAGAAATTGCTAAACATATTGTGCATAGTATATTAATGTAAGTAAGGGTGCAAAGATCAGGAATCGATACAATCAAGTACCACACCTGACCCAGGATACCAATGGGAAAGTGGCAAACTCACAGTTAGACCTCTATATTTACTTCTGGCCTGTAAAATATGTTTACCACCCCTCCCTGCTGACCTCAGCTGCTGACTAATTTCAGGCAGTGATTCTGTTGTTCTTGGTGCATTGTTTATCGTTGCTCCTATTGTGTGTAAGTGTTTTTGATCCTTATTCTCCTTATTCTATGATAGGTCCAGATAATGATCGTTTGTGCACCTAATATTGCATTTATTTAATTACCCATCAATTTCAACATGTGGTTTGGGTGCTCAAAAGAACTGTCTCATTGAGACGGTTCTTTTGAGTACCCACAACATATGTTTTGGTTGAAAAACGAGAAAAAATAATTTTTTAGTACACACTCTTATCTGGAGGTATATTCTATAATGTTTTCTAGTTTTGCAATCATCTTGTTGATTAAGAAAAAGCTAGTTGCTTTGCTTTAGTTGTATTGTTTATGGTATTAGTGTGCTGTGTTTTGTGTCTCTTCCTCGTGGTGCAGTGTGTTGGTCTGAGGTCTGTAATTGTGGCATTTCCTGTCTATGCTAACTTGTTTTGTAATGTTTCTCTGAGCTGACAAAAAATATAAGAAAACGTTAGAAAGTCTCTATGGTAATCTAGGGGAAATATATTTGGCCATCAGTATACGTTGATATATGTTAACCCTCCCCCTTTCCTTCTTCTCTGCTGAGAGAAATATCTAATTTTGGAGACTCATTACTATCCAGAACTTTTAAGTACAATGTGAGAAAACAATCGTGTATTCTAGTTTACATTAAAATTACATTTTGATTGTTTCTTTTGCTGATACATGTATTTTCCAGAAAGATCATTTACAGCAATGGATATTAAATTTATGACTTTTGTGCTTTTCAGATAATTGTTTGAGAATACTTTTACTCCTGGAATAAGAATTCTTTGGGATATCATTCTGACTTCCTAGTGAGAGAATATTTAATACTGTAAATACGGAAATTTTCGCGAGAATTTTATTTTCGCAAATAGCGTTAAAAGACATATTTGCCAAGTAAAATAATTGCGACTTTGACATGATTTACCTACATCAGTAAAGGCTAAAGAGTTTACGCCATTTCGCGAGGGTTTTATTTTCGCAAAACTCCGCATCCGCAAAATTTCGCAAAAATAAAACCCTCATGAACATTTCTGAATTTACAGTAAGATTAGGAAAGGTTAAATCATACCTAACTGCCATTGTTTGGCTTTCATAGTATCCATGACCCATATAGGAACTGTCGATTCGAGAACTGCCAGGGACATGCTCGTTATCATTATTGTACCTGTGAAACAAAGAAAATATATCCACAATTCTTTATAAACACAATTGAATCCAATGGTATACAACTAGACGAATGCAGTTCAAATTGAAGGCCAATAGGGCAAATTGTTGAGTACTTTAAGTGCATTTTCAAGATATTTTGGAGAAAATGCGTTTAGTTATTAAACATTTACTGGATGTATATATCTATATTTTTTGTCTCAAAATATACCAATCTATCTAAATGGTAAAATATAAACATAGTTTTGATTTCATACACTCGAAATGATCAAACACACCCTAAAAGTAATAATACTGATGTATATAAAATGATAATGCCACAATAATATACTTATATAAACTACCAAGGGCAACAAGAGGAAGAAATTAGACAGAACATAACTGTGATAATATTGGCCAGCACAATCATTTTATGCTTATTGCATTGGTGAGCATCTAAAGCTGTGACTGGCCAGCTAAAATGCACAATCTATTTCAAGAGAGCGCACAACCCAGGCACTGATCAGGCTGCTCAAATTCGCAGGCTGGGCTGTGCTTTTGTTGTTTGCATGCAAAAACATCAGTTTTTCTCGCATCAAAGTAAGTAAGGGTGAAAAGATCAGGAATCGATACAATCAAGTATCACACCTGACCCAGGATACCAATGGGAAAGTGACAAAATCACAGTAGACACATTAAATATATATTACTCATATAATCCGTTGTTTATTTCTATATTTGAATCCATCAAGTTTTTACAGATAAACAATATACATATATGCCAATAAAACAAAAATGATACACACCAGCACAAATGATTATATAGGAATCCTTCAGCAAATTCAACAGACTCCAGGGTTTTGCCTCCATCTAAAATGAAAAGGTTCTGCTGTTAAACTGTTCAGAGTACATGTATTAAGGTAACATTATATATGGCTATATGAAAACACTTTTCATTTTAAGATAATACTTTTTTAAAGTTTTACTTATCAATATTTTAGCTATATATTGAATCTGGCTTTATGTTTTTATTAATATGAATTATACAACTGTTTTGGTAGAAGTGTTAAATGTGTAACAATATGACATGTACAACACATGAAATCCATGCAGTATACATTTTCTAAGGTTTCGTATTGTGTGTGTTTGCTGGGAATATAACATTGACAATAGAACTATCACATATAATTCTAAGAGGTCTTTTTCTATATTATTTCTCAGCCCATTCTTGTTGCTGAAGAGCATCACAAATGAAAAGAACGTGAAGCTACCCATATAACGGATATTATATAACAGGGAGTTACAATTTTTAGACATTTTATTTCTATTGGAAAAAAAATCAAAAATTACCCAGAAAAAAGGTCCGTTGTTTGAATCTTTTCAGTCTTTTCTTTATATATTCATCTTAGCCCCTTTTATTTGGGATATCGATAAACAGATACTTTAGCAAATAGTGATGGTCCAGATGTGTGCCCAGTTAAGACTATGACCACATTGTAAATCAACTCTCTTAAGCCAAAAGTTTCACTCTGCGCTCAATGTGTGGAAGAAAATTCCTGAATTATATTCAAGCACAGAAAAAATGCAAAAAAGGTGGTGCCTAGAGTCTTTGTTGGGCACACATGTCATTTTGTGATTTTGTCACACACAGGCAAAATTTCTGAAATATTTTTGGAAATCTTAAAGCCTACCTTTGGTTTTGGTTCATCTGAGACATCCAAGAATCCATACTGTAAACCTTTAAAATACAAACAAACACATACTATGTACAACATTCTCAACGTTTAAAAACAGTGCCCCCATTAGAATCAATTACGTTATTCATACCTTTTTGTTAGCCAATTATGCCAAGTGACCCAACATTTTTCATTGCTTATTGTGCAATCTAAACTACCATGCAGACACAGATCATTGTTGTTTAAACGTGATATTCTATATCAGATTCCTGCACCTAATAATAGCGGGATTTGATAACAGAAAAATAATCTGTTTCATCTTAGGCTATCTTTATAGGCATATATAAAATGTGAAATGTTTAACAAAATTTGTTTTATGCTTGCATGAACGAAGGCGCCATGTTACTAACGCTACAGCAAAAGCAATTATGGGACGTCTTCAGATTGCTTATTTTGTGAATATTGAAGACGCAAACCAGATGAATATCCATGCAGATTGATCAGCATCTTCGTGTTTCACTCTCTAGAGTGTATAATGTCAAACCTATGAGATATTAATATTCTAGCTTGACATATTACATACAGATTCACAAACCCCAAATACAATTTGTGTGACAAATTCAGAAAGATTGCAAAGATCAGGAATCGATACAATCAATTATTACACCTGACCCAGGGCATCAAATGGGAAAGTGACAAAAACAAAAGAACATATCACATATAAGAGAGCCAAGAGGTCAGCGCTTTCTCGGCAGGTCACAAGGCTGAAATTAACAGACAAGACAGTATGAAAAAGACAAAAACGAAACACAAATAACAAAAAGGATCCAAAAAAGTAGCAGTACCTTGGAACAGGGCTTAAACATGCTTTACTGAACCAACCTCACCCTTAATTCTGATGTGGATCAAAACACATAGATGTTTGGTTCGAATGAAAGATCCCTAACTTATCCATGACCCATCTCCTAGTACATATAAATCAAGATAAATGGAGATAAAAAAGGCCTCAACAGTTCATACAACTGAATACAAAAGCAAAAGAAATTCAACAGTTATATCCAGGTGGACCATACAACAGACGCAGCATCAGGCCCCAACCCTATTATCTATAGAAATTTTTTATGTTTTAAGTCGGAACCGTCGTAGAGCTTGAGGTTTGACCCGCCAGCGTGCAATGAAAGAGGAAAGCAAAGTTGCCAACTTTGATTGGGTTGACCACGCAGTTTGTTGCGATACATTAATGTTAAAATCAATATTTCTATAATCAGAAATTATTTTAATAAACTGCGCTACAATTAATAGTGCCAACAATTTTCTTTAATTTATTCTCTAATTCGCCATAAAACTCTGGTTCCAAAAGTCCCTTGCGCAAGAGAGATTTAAGTCTTATATGGAATTTAGATATCAAATCATAGTTTTGGCTATAAAATTTAGAAAAAGTTAAGCCTTTATGATACCAATAGCCTTGTTTAAGAAGTTTCTGAGCAAAACGTTTATTGCGAGTGTATGAAGTTAGCAATGTGGCTAAATGCTCTAGCAAATTGGATGAGGTGAGAAATATAACCTCCATAGGATGTAGAGCTAGGAATATCACCATTAAAAAATGGGAAATTTACAATTTTAGACTCAAAATCGTCACATTTATAGTAAAATTTGGTAAAAACAATATCATTAAAATGGACAAATGCAAGTCCAAAAACGAGGCTCCGGTATCAGAGGTATTAGCTTTATTTAAGATGGAGCTCTGAAGGATATATTTGACTTATCAAATTGTCAAAATAAATATTATTTATGTTCAAAATATCATCCAAATATCTGGATGTAGTGTTAAAAGCGTCAATAATATCAGCCTGCTTATCATCAGAAAGAGACATCATTAAGTCCATCTCATAACAAAACAAGAATAAATCCACAACCAGGGGAGCACAAGTAGTGCCCATTGGAATCGCCACAGCTTGTCTATACAACTTAGTGCCAACTCTTATAAAAATGTAATTCAACAAAGTCCATATCAAAACTATTGACAACTTGACCTACCTATATTGAGCATAGACATTAGAGCAATACCAACAAACGCCGGCGACTTTCCAGCAAGGGCATACAGCAGTCCTCCAAATGGGTATCCAACTGGATAATAAAAAGAGAGAGATTTCTCAAATCACTTGTTTCTGGGTGTGTTACAAGTGTAAGTTATTGTATGGTATGTGCGTATGTACAGGAGGATAATCCACGAGCTTTTAGTCAGTGGATTATTTCCAGTACATACACACAACCATACAATAACTTTCTTATTGCACCAGCATGCATGTGCACTTTGTGCATTGTGAGATATTTGATGTAAAACATTGGAATATCACGCAAATGTGCAATAACTTCATTCATTATATAGCTATACATATCAAATCAGTAGTGGTTATGTTTTGATTCCTTGTTTATTGTTGCTCCCGTTGTTCATTTAGGTTTTTAGTGGAGCGGGAAGTGACAAGAATCGTGCACTTCCGGATACAAGCATCAAACTTTGCAGAACTACTTATTGGTATAAGTTGTTTGCAAAATGTTTTCTAACCAATCAAAAGTCGCCATATTTTCAAAATGGCGGCCAGAATTCAAAATGGCCGCCAAAATATATTATAATGCCTAAATGCTTGTAAATTTGACTCACAGTGATGTTTTTTTTTTAAAAAACAAAAGTATGTCCTATCATGTGTAAAACATAAATTGTAACACTTTTCCTTAAATATTTTGCCCCCTTTTCAGATTTGGGGAAAAATGGGGAAAAATTGGGGAAATTAAAGGAAAATTGGCTAATTCGTCTATAAACCGCACAAAATAGTTACAAAGTGGTATAAACTAAACTCATATTGGATAATCTATGTCAAATAAATAATTATCTCTCACATATTTAAGACAGTTTCGATCAAAGTATAATAAAAAAAGGGGGTAACCTATGGGGTTTAAGGGAAATACAACATACAATAAAGTAGCTACTTCGCCACAGAGTTAAATAAAACATAGGTCAGAACAAAAAGAAATAATGGCAATGTTTATTCGTATCTTAGGTCAACAATCCAATTGTAATTTTGCCTGTTGGATTGCTCAACTAAAATGTAAAATATAGGGGATATGGGAATGTGAAATCGGAAATCTTTTCCTATGAGGTCACACGGCAATTTAACAAACTTGTAGGATACTATCACAAGATTTTTTTTTCTCATTTTTATGTTTTTTTTTATTAATTATTTAATTATTATTTATTTTTTATTTATTTATTTTTGAGTGTTAGACTTATCACCTTCAAGCTATTCGATTTGACATGTACAACTGCAGAGTGCAGTACATGCTAGGCCAGACTTAAAACATTTACAGTTTCCTGAGCAGCTCCGTCTTTTACAACCACATTTTGCAAGCTCTTGACAACAAGCAGCAACTGTAGGTAAAGATGTCCAATTTGGTTGCCAGTTGTGGTCATCTTCTTTCCAGCCCCATTGTTTTGGGCTTGGAAGTGCTGGCTCTAGAATAAGGGACTGACCCCACACATGACCTGCTTGATATACTGCTCTTTTTGTATGTTCTATCAGTGCTGACTCAGTAGGTGGTATCACTTCATATGCCTTTTGTCTGTGTGCAAATAAGTCTAACCTTGCCTCGTTGACATTTTATACTGCACTGGATCGATCATATAAAATGACAACAAATTGCTCAAGAATTTGTATATCATCATCCGATATAGTTTCTGGTAAATTGCCAAGTTTTCGGAACACCTCTGTTGCTTCTTCAAATACATTCCAAGCTTGCCATGCAGATTTCTTGCCTTTACCACAGAAGGCAGACACTGTATCACAGCCAGTGAATGAGTGAAAAAATGTGAGAGCTTTTGCCCTTGGTCCTAAGGACAAGCTTATCTCATGTATTGGGACCCATCTAAAGCTTTTACCTCTGCTAAAGGCAATCCAAAGGTTTTCTACATTCAAGTCATTGAAAAGAGTCACCCCAATAACAACTACATCTGTGTCAGTGCTCTTTATAATGACATTTTTACACAACTCACTGACGCATCTTTAGCATGTATGAAAAGCCTCGTGTCAGCTTCTTCATGTGTACAAGGTGACAACCCTTCCATGTTGATAGCTATATTGCGTACAACATTTTCTCCTTTTGTAGCAACAATTCTATTTGCTGCTTCAGTCATCTCTATATGAGTTGCAAGAAATTCAAACAATTCTGTTTTGTTGTCGTCTAGACGTAAAAAGTTATTCACACTGCCAGGTAGACGACTTGAACCAACCACTTTACGCCGGATTCATGTTCCCCTTTTACTCCTTGTCATCGCCTTAAGGCTATCAGGTTTATATATATCAAAAACTACGTCAGTTCTGTAGTAGTGTCTTGCGTAAGACTGGAGTGTAGGTAGTATTACATCTTTTGCATAGTCATCAAAAGTTCTTGCAGTTCCTGGTGACTTCTCATTTATCAAAGCAGCGCCATCGATAATAAAGGCATCAGCTTTTGGTTCAGCACCTGGCAGGTTTATATCAGTCTCTAAAACTGTCATGAGATCAGATTTTGTTCCAATATTCAGACAGCCATTTTGACTAAGGGATGGTGGAGTAGTTTGATTTTCATGCATAAAGAACTCCTTCAGGTCACATTGTCGACTTTGACAGGATATAAACAGTCGCGAAAACAGTTGGCAGTCATCCTTTATGCTTTGGAGTTTTGACTTACTAGCACTTACGTCCGGGGCAGATTTTCGACTAAAAAGGGGTAATTTGTTTCTTTTCAAGGGGTCATAAAAAGTGGATTTTCCTTCGTACATTTCTCTTGTAAATTTCTCAAACTGTTCCCTACCAATATTCAGCAGTTGCTTATGTGACTGTGATACTTCAACTCCCATTATCTCTTTTGTATCCAAAACTAATAAGTCTTTAGTGTCTTCCATGAATGGATTACCCTGTTCCTCCTTGGCATTTGTCATTTGTCTTACATGCTCAAGAAAGTGTTTTTGATTCGCTTCTGTTTCTTCATGATGTCGAGTGTCTGCTCTCACCCCACCATAGCTGTCTTCCAATTGTTCCAATATCCGGCTTATCTCAGGACCTGCCACCATCCATCTTCTTAAAGCAGAAGGGTCCTCAGTGAGACCTATTGCACCCCATCCCCTTTCATGATTTTGCTGTTTTGCTCATGTGCCTGGTCAATAGCGATGGCAGAAAACCTTTTCTCTGTTTTGTGCACAGCAAAGTGGCCATTCTTAAACTCCTGTGCCATGAATGGATGCCTTGTTTCAATCATGGCCATGTCTCTGAGATGTACTGACAGCCATCTGGCATAGTGTGTGTGGTCTAGTGCAAAGAAATAAGGGGCAAGTTCTGACAAAGACTCACTATACAGCTCAAAGTTTGTTTCCCTTATAGAGCGTATAAACTCTAGTATCAATATTTTAATTGTTAATACCTGGCTCCAAAACTGAAACTGAGGGTGAGAGTTTTCCTTTTCCGTTCGCCAATTTTCAAACTCCTAAATATCTGAGGCAGAGGAATTATCATCCTTATATTGATCGTGTGCACATTGAAGCAACTTATAAAGCGTGCAAGCTGTCACCTGATGGGCAAGCCTTGTTTTTGTAACACTTGATGCAGAGAGAAACGACTCTGCTGTTCCTGAAGATGCTATCCCAGCCTCTGTCAAAACAGCTGTCCACCCACTTTCTTTCAACAAATTCCCAATGGTCTTGAATGCAGCCATTTCTATACGAAGACCACCTAAAATCACAATGTACTTATCTTCTCCAAAGGTTTCAGGCCACTGCCACTGAATTTGTTTTGCAACAGCAAACAAAGGTTGGTCAACAGTGACAACAGGAGTTTGGTCTGGTTTCAAGTATGATGTTGTCTCTTTAACTTTTTGCATTGCAAGCTTCATTGTAGCGACTGAGTGGGCTTGTTCTGGTAGAAGTGGCAATAAAGCTGATATACTAGGACGAAAGTCCAAACCTCGATTTTTTGATGCATGGTATGTAGACCATGTAATTGGTGTCCTACCCTCCACAGTTTCAGTAATACTGACATGATTAAGCCATTGAAATTCAATGTTTAATCCTCGGTATAGAGTGTCTGGTTTCAATGGCAGCAAGTTCTGGCATTTTGGAGGAAGTGATGAACTAGCTGTAAAATAGGCTGGTCTTACGTTTGTGTATGACTCAGGCAAAGGTGGTACTTTCTTTGTGTTTTGTCTTTCCACTATATGGAGCATTTCACGTTGCTCTCCAAAGTTATTATTGATTGGGTGTTGAAATATTGAAATGCTTGTGCCATGAAAAGATGACTTTGCTGTTGTTGAAGAAGGATTGTGATCAATATTGTCGATAGCCGCTGTAGTCAACAGTCCCTTTCGAAGAACAGATGGACAAACTAACCCTTCCTCTAGGTAACGTTCTACAAGGGCTTCGCCCATCTGTGCAGAAATTTCAAGAGCTCTGTCGTATGATATGCAAATACCATATTGATGTAATATGTCAATTAATTGACGCTTCCTTGTTTTTGCAAACAACAGCAAACCAACATAAATGACAAATGGTGTTTCTCGACTTTTAGAATGTTTTTGCAACATAGTATTCCTTTTCTTTGGACTCTGATGACAGTTGTATTGTAAAAGTTGTGAAATTGCAAGGTCGGATTTGGTTGTCTCGGTTTCTATTTGGGTTTCTATGTCCAGGCTATGTTCTATCATACTGACAAGCTCAATTAGTGATTGTGGCACAGATGTTTCCATGCAATTCACCTCAAATGAACCTTCAAACTTCGTGTTCCTTTCCAGAATATCACTTCTTACTATATCTGCAGCCTTTGAAACGTGCAATGCGCCTGTAATCTCACTAGCTTTTAACAATGCTGGTCCAACATCATCTTTAAAAATTTGAAAACATCCCTGCCTTTTTTATGTGCTTGTAATCCTGGTAAGCGATCAAGAAGCTCTTCTTTGAACCGTGTAGCGTGTAGTTTAGATGTTGCTGAGCCTAGCTGAGTTAGCCTCTTTGTCATCAAATCATTCAGATCTGCCAGCTTAAAGAAGCTCTAACCTTGATGGCTTCTCTGAGATTCAATGATATATGTAACAAGTTCTGCAAATGCTCGACTGTATGCATGTCGTTCCTGTTCATTTTGATCATTCTCTCTTTGTTGTCTGAAGAAAGCACGCTCTCTATTGTAAACTGTAGTAAGGCAGTTAAGGTGATATTTTGCTTCTTGAGCAACAGGGTCACCAGCACTCAATTTGGCGATTAACTTTTTATCTTCTAATAACTCAGCACAATCATTCAGTCTTTCATATAAATTCTTTGTCATGGCATTTCTGTCTGACCCAATTACATCTTTTTCACAGAAGAAGCAAATGACCTTTATGTCTGGTACTGTATCAACAGAACGACGTGTAAACTTACTTGGACCTGCTTCAGGCTCATCACTCCTTTGAGATCCACGTCGCTTCTGAGCACGTTCCAGCTTACTGTTGTTAAACATAAGTCTGCATGTGTTGTGATATTTAGCATTGTTTAGCCTCAACGTGTTTTCTATACCTGACCCATCATCTAATCGTTTTATGTCCATTGGTATTGGTAGAGCATTAATCTCATGAAACAACGGAAGATTAATTGCTATGTTTTTATAACCAGCTTCTTCACGTTTGTAGGACTTTGATGATGGAATTAAGTTCTCGTTTTTGTCTTCCTGACACAAGCAACATTTATTCCAGTCTGTCGGCCAACCTGTGGCAGATGATTCAGACAAAAGTATGTCTACAGACATTATGATTGATTATGTAAGGTAATCTGTTATTTCTGTCCAAATTTTTTCTGTTAACATTCAAACAGGCCGAGGGACTATCCTTTTACCACCTGATTAAATTTGACAAAATTTTATTTGAACTTTAGTGTATGGGATTCAACTAGGTTCAAAATTTTGATATGATAATTTCTACACCTAGCCCGATCGTTCATCCAATGGAACTACCTCCCGTGCGATCTGTACACCATTCAGAAAACCATGACCCCGTTTTCTTTGGCTCGGCTATCCCGCGCTGGCACAACCTGTCAATTCAGGTGCGGCTGTTTGAAGTTGATGGGGTGATTCAAACAGCATTTGGGATACTGTAAGCACTGCTTATGTGAAATATTGGTTAAATTGTTCCGATAATTTTTTAAGATTTTTAATGAGAGATATTCAAGGCATTATGATTTCACAAATGCAGTTTTACAGCTTCCATTGGACCCCATGCTGAGTCTCACAGCAGTGTTTTAAACCAATGTGCCTTTGTAGTGCTAAAAACACTCATTTTCAAATTTATAGTTAGATATTAGCTTTTATATGTTATATAATGATCAATTTGTAGTAATTTGACGGCCATCTTGAAAATTAAGGTAGCCATCTTGAAAATTGAAAAAATTGCGTTGGCTAGAATCGATTTCATAATGAGGAAGGTTTGGAGAACACATGCTGAAAGTTTCATACTTGTATCCGGAAGTGCACAATTGTTGTGAAAATTGGACACTTCCCGCTCCACTATTTGTATTGGTTCATATTTTGTAATGTTATACTAAGTATCCTTTCATTTTTTGCAATCATCAGAATTGGTTGCTATACTTTAATTGTGTTTTGCTTTCATGTGACCGTTAGATTTCTGTGCCTCATACTCGCGGCACCATAGGGTGGTCTGTGGTCTGTGATTGTGGCATTTCCTGGTGATACTCACTTGCTTTTAGAAATGAACGATAAAATCTAGAAACAATGAGTCACCGCTATCAACAGGCAATATCAAAATAGCATTCTTACTACCAATCGTTTGTTTGAGATTGATTAGCAGATAATGCGATTTTACTAAATGGCATGTAATATATGACGTCTCGTTTGACCATATTGGCGCCTGAAACATATCTAAAATATTGAACGTTGTGATATTGCCATCATAACTAAATTAATTCCAGAATTACACTGCATTAACGGCTAGATTTACTGTTAAAAAGCAACGGTGTCAAGTGAGATCATGTAAACATTGCACTAGTGCAAAAATGATATCACTTTCTGATACTGGTTTTGCACGGATAGACGGAAAGCACTTTATTTACATTTTCCAAATAACTACAATGATAGAATGGGAAACATATCAGTGAACAATATTTATAGCTAAAGAGTTATTTTCATTGGTATTCGGTAAGGCTTAAGTCTTGTTTACCTAGTATACCCATAGCCAGGCCTCCCATCGCGAATCCCATGGCCCTTGATCGTGCCTTGTCTTCATGGTAACGTTCAGCGATCATACTCATACCTATATAGAGAAAACAACAATATTATATAACACTAGAAAAAGCCAAGTATGTCTGAGTAGAAAATAACATACCTTCTTTTAATAAAAATCATCATATGAATATGACTAGGGGCATGAGAATGGTTGCACTTTCCATAAGTTCTCATGGACATATAGACTGGTAGTCATGTTCCAGGAAACAGCTAGAAATCACTTTTGGGAGGCAGGAAGGTTAATGCAAAGTTATATCAGGCTATCGGAGGCTGTACCTATGCGACCGTTTCTTCGAGCAAAAAATGGCGGACGTTGTAGGATGCACCTCACCAGAGGGAGAAATTTGCGAGGTAAATACATATTTTGCCTATTTGATTCAACAGATTGAATGCGCATTCCGCTTCCAATATAGAATTTTTCTTTAAATATTTCTTGATTTCTGTTTATATATGTTTTATTTTGCTGTTATGAACAAAAAATGCTGCTGAAACGGCTGTTGCTCAGTAAAATTTGCCTGGGTTTGGGCCATTGAATTCACATTTTTGTCAAGATAAGATGGTTTTTATTTCATACTGTCTTCATGTTAAACCCGTGACATGAAGAGAAAAGTAATTATATCCCAAACATATTGCTATTTCAAACTTAACCCCAGTTTTATGGCCATTTACAGACTGTACGCACACCAAAAGTTCCACTTACGGGGCGCATAAACTGTAGCGTTTTTCGAGTTGAGGTGGATGGGTATTTCGAGTTATGCAATGCTTCTGGATGAGTATTCTGAGCATTATTTCTGTACGGGTAGTTCGAGTAGCAAAGCCTTTGCGATTCTGAGTCATACCATGTCTATCTAAAGGGGCAGTCAGACAGAATGACAAACAAACAGCAAACGACGCTATTTCTACTGTTTTAAGCAGAATCAAGACAATTACTGACAAGATAGTTCACTAACAGAATAGATATCAGTTTGCTGACAAATTTTATATCGTAATTTTATGGAATATCCCAATTCTTATTCATTTATTGATGATATAATAAACAAAGGCCTGATATAAAGTCAATTAAGACACATATTAGCTATTGTACCTCGATTTTATTGGACTAACACATGGCTTATGTCTATAAAGCCACCATTTCTTTGTCTGTGCAAAAATATGTTTATATCACCAAACATAAAAACATAACTCATTGAAGGTATGATGGTAAAATATGGTAGGCCTACAATCGATCGGCTTAGGTATTTAAGCGGAATGCTTGTCATCTTTGACAAACTACATCTAAAATAAGATATATATCTAGCTATGGGATGACATCAGTCTAGCTACATGTATCCTTCAAATGTTTGCCTATTATTAATTAATCAGGTAAACAAACAAATAATTAAAATCAACAACTAATCTTGGTGCCTAGAAATGTTGTAGAACGCTGGTCCTAACTCTTTATGTTAGTCACTCATTAATGATGGTCCAGTAGTTAAACGCAACAGTAAAAATATTCTCTATTGTCAGGGAAAATTTTCTACCAATCTTAGAGATACACTAACAACGGTCACATTCAATCATTATTCTAACTTAAGTATATCTACTTATTACATCAAATCTAGCCTGGCTCCCAGCTGCCAAACATTTGTTAAGTAAAACATGCATATCTTTACATAGCGTTCAATCTTCAAATGGCTGCATTTGTGTAGCACAAAGAGAGAAGTAACTATTACAAGAAAAAATAAAGAATAGGTTATAGGACATGAAAATTATTGCAAATATGGAACATACGATAGGAGTCAGTCTGCATCAAAACAATCATTAATATTTATACTAATCATCAATTATTTTCCAGCCATATGTCATTGAGCATTATGCAAATGAGTTGATGCACTGTCTTCAAAAGTATCAAGGAACTGGCTTCAATTCTGTCATCAAATTTTCAGGTAGTGTCTGAGACTCAAAATCTGCTATTTTAATTTAGGAGCTAAATATTTGAAAATTCAATTCACAACAGTTTCATGCCTGAAAAGGTTTGACTTCATAAAGAGTTAGGACTAGCCTTCTACAAACATTTCTTGGCACGTCGTATGAGCAAATTGTGGTACCAGTTTTTCAGGGGCAGGTGTTTTATACAACTATCACATGTTTAACTACTAAAACAAAATTCCGACATTTGAAAAAAGTATCCAGATGATATATACAGTCTTTCTAAACTGCAAACAGCTCATTTGGGGTTTAAACAAGTATCAAAATAAATTGTTTGCTTCCACAAACACACCTTTATGTTATTTATGTCATTTACGTTACATGTGCAACTACACCTTACAAAATCATTTATGTTGAATATTTTCTTTTGATAATCTTCATAAAAAGTATTTATATTTTAAGTAACATGTTCCTAATAGACAAATTACTTAATATTTCAAAACTGTAAATAGCTTGTTTCTATCACACATACTTTAAAAATATTAGGCTGTTGAATACCATGACCCCAACTAAAATGTCAATTAATGTATTGCTAGTCATTTGCATTCAATTTAAAGATGAAATTGAAATGCAAGAAATAGGAATATTTTGATATTAAGGTTATATGAATTCCTTTTTTTCAGGGTAACATAGTAAATTTGACTATTGCAGGGTAACTTCCAAACTATTAAAGAGCAAACAACTTTATTTTGTGGTTGAAAATATGTGGAGTTTAGAAAATCACAGTATATAACTTCCTTTTTTGGGGTGTTGTGGCAGCTCATGTTCGGTCTAATGATAGTACGGCATTAAATAGTAATGCATTTGAAAATAAGTAACGTATATAACTATTATATCATATGGTTTATTGTTCAATCACAATCTGACTGTATTCTGCATTTAATTGAATGCTTTTATGACAAGCTTGATGTCAATATACACTGAAACAATAAAGTTATGTCCGCTTGACGTTTATGTCTGCCAGATCTAAATATATGAACACATTTTAAATAACTTTTTTACATTACAAACTAATATCATTTAGGAACGTTATGCGCCTAAACAAAATTCATTTGATAACCAATAGAGCCGCTGACAACTCAGGGAACACGAGTACCCTTAAAATCAAAAGTCACAACATCAATAGCTTGTGTGTCCATCATAATTCCCAACCGTTCAAGCGGTTAAAACATCCCTGAGCAAACTCTCTAGTAAGATGTTATGCATGTTAGCTGTATGAATTGCCTTTACGACCACAACCATTAATCTGTAACATACTCTGAGGTCACAAAGCATCGGTCAAGAGCATGGGTGAAGACACTGAGAAAATTCATTTTTGGTCCAATAATTTGATAATCAAAAGAGTCGGCCAAATATGAATTTCTTTTTCGTCATCACAAGCATTTTAACATTAATTAAAGACTAATCAGTATTAAAACAATTGATACTGTGAATTCACCCGCATTTTTTTCAGTAAGGGGTGGGGTATACAAAACAGATTTAGTGAACATGTGATGGCCGACATCAGCCATGGTTTTTATTTTTATCTTTTGTGTAATCGTTTTCATACAAAAGCACAGCAAATTAAAACAAAAACGGTGTCAAAATGATGTTAGTTTAAGTAGAATCGGAGATTCTTAAATTGTTATTTGTTTAATTCAAAGGGAGGTAATTTCAGTTAACTTCGTAAATTAACGATTTTGAATTGCAATGTCGCTCGTTTGATAAGCAAATTTGGGATTTTTAGATGCTTTTTCATCGTTGAACATTCCTTGTTGCCATTTAACGTAAAATGTGTCACGTTTTGATGATACACTTGCTGACTATAGTGGAATGAGCTGTTTTCACTTTAGGTCCAATAACTCTTCCAGGTGAGAAGATAAGATCAAATAATTGGCAACATTTGTGTATCAGACGTTTGATAAACATAGAGGTATATTTTTTGCTGAGACATCTTTATTGCATCAAAAGATACAGTACCATGAAAATCGGACTTATCTTTTTTCTTTGAGTATATAAGAATTAAGTAATGGTCACAGGTACAAAGTATTGCAACAGAATATGTACACTGAAATTAATATGACTCTTTGAGTAAAAGATGCTTTCTTGGGCTGTCAGTTCAAATGGTATGTTCTTTGTTTGTTTTGTTACATGTTGAACACTAAAAACATACCATAAGAATAAAGCTAAAAATTGATGTATAATATGTTTTTATTTGATAAATTAAGAAATAGGAAAGACAACTTTTTTTTCCAAATTAGGATACCATTATTTTAGGGGGGGTGTGTTAAATTCATCCCTTCCGTAAGGCATTTTTGTTTCTGATGTGTCTTTTGTCTAAATATTTTATATTGGTTTGCTGTCTTATGTCAGTGCATAGATATAAAACACACATTTAAAGGGATTTTTTTAAAAAGAACAGCAATAGATGAACATCATGCATGTTTTCTCTCATTATCTTATTACCATTATGCGACATAATGTACATATAAAGATTGCGCCCTACAGAACATTTGCTACTGCAATTTGACAGTACAAAGTGTCTACCAATGTCGCAGAAGACCTCAGGATTAAGTTTTTGCGGTCAACCCTGATCTGGCAGGTAAGTTGTGCCAGTTCAAATACTAAGGCTCATACAGAAATAAGCTCCTGGTCTATTTATGACATAAAATGTTAGAATTATATCATAATACCAACTATTACATGGTTGAATTTTGCTAAGTTTCAGAAAGAAGCATAGATTATATAAAAATAGTGTGACTGCCTGTTGACGTAACGCTACACAGCTATAAAAAGCATGTGAGCATGATCAGGAAATATCACAACCACACCAACAGCACCTTTAGGAACAGCCACAGCCATAACAGTCACAAGACACTAAGAAGACAAACAAAGTAAAGCCACCAGCTCTCTCTTCCCCATCAAGATGATTGCAAAACTATTAACGACAAAAAGTAATGCACAACAAAACATGTAATCAAGGGACCACAGAATGGGAGAAACTATTAACATCATCAGAAATAGAACCATCCCCTTAGAACATTGTCAGACTGTAGCATAAGCCACATAGTGGGGGGCTTAGATACATTTTACTGGTACCAAATATACCAGCCTAATGTGAGTAGACATCATGCTTGGTCCATTTAGCTCTAATTTTTCCATCATGGTTCTGCTCAGAATACCCGTTCAATTATTTGGGTCTCAAAATACGCATACAGTAGCTTTATTTTGCTCGAAATACTCATACAATGGAATGTTAACGTTGCTCGAAAAACATTACAGAATAAATGGAAAAAAACAGTGTGGCGTACAGTGTATAAATTGATCAACACATACAAAATAAACTAAAAAGAGATATATGGTGCGAATGACCATACATATGTAGTCTTTAACTACTGATAAATCAGGTATTTACTTTGTGAGTTCAAATCAAATCATGTGAAATTAGTCTCGCGAATCGGTGTAAGTAGCGGTGTTTCACTGAGCAGAGAGAAAATACACTTGTTTTTGTGGCAAATATAGAATTTTGGGACAACCCTGGAACTAATTCTACATACGAGAACATTTCCAATTCATTATTAAGTACTGGCTAGTATTTGGATAACTAAAACCAAGCTTATTGACGAGTGACAACCGTTATTCTCCAGCCTGTTGGTATTCTTGTCTTTATTTTCCGCCATTTTTTGCTCGAAAAAACGGTCGCATAGGTACAGCCTCCGATAGCCTGTATATGCTAAACATTGTTCAGTTACTTTTTCTGAACAATACTTGGCCTGTCTGCACTAGAGAAAATGGCTCTAACGCAAATTACAGAGGCCAGAGGTCATTAGTGCATTTTTGCATTTAAAGCACCACATTGATTTAAAGAAACATCTTTGCAGTTCATTGCTCGATTAAATGTCGAATGAGAACATCTAAAAATGGTTTAAGACTGTAAAACAAAAGTTTACAAGATAAAAGGATGCATTTTTGGGGCTTTGCCTAAAATCAAAGTACTAAAAGTACTAAATATTGGAAAACGAAGGATGTCTGAGTTTCTCTGGTCATGTTGACGTATCCTGAAAAGTATATAATCATTAAATACATATTCTTACAACCATTTTTTTTTTATATCAAACACCAATGCAGTATAGATTTGAAAGACGTAAATATGATATTTAGTCGTCATATTCCAAACATATTTGAGTGGGTATAAGGTGTATATGTGTGTTATGTTTGCTGCTAAGTACTTATTTGAAATTAAACGTATTAGCAAACAAAACATACATATACATGATTACAAAACATGTCATCCTGATGTACTAAACAATTTATGGCAGACCCTTTTGTGGTAAATTAAGCAGAATTTCAATCAGGTATCAACAGACCAAGCCCCCCCCCCCCCCTGAGCCTAACAACAAGATAAGCAAAACTGTTGTTTGGAAAAGATTACAGTACTCATGATAGTTGGAGTTTGACCTCCAATCACAGAAGCCAGGTAAGCGCTTATGAAATAGTTGTTATACTGTATGGGAAACAAAATCATGTCTAAATGAACATGAACATATTATTAAGAATATCATGGTTTTGAAATACCTGAATTGCTTTAATACGTTCATTAATACTGAATCATTTAAGTCCATAACTTATGACATTGTTTTATCTAAAATTTACAACAAGCGAGATGATTTAAATTTTGAAATAGAAAATTTCTCATTTCTGGATGTAGATGTTCCTTGTTCCCCTTCTTATGGTGTATATATTTAGCAACGTATTTGTTTGCAAGAGTATGTTCTAATGTAGGTGATTTCAACAACAGAAACCAATCTTAGACTGCTATGTTACTAAAACAAGGCTAGCAATATCATAAACCTTGCACGGCTTTTTCTAAATTATATCCCAGACACTAAGAGATGATGGTTGACCACAATGTTGGCTTGAAAACTCTCCTGCAACAATACATACCAGAACCAGTATTTTATGATAATTTAGTTGATAATTTAGTTAATAAATTCAAATGAATCGTTGGAAAGCCTTCTTTTCCTAATCACATCACTTTGAAAGGATCATCAAGTATTATAAAAGAGTAGGATAAGTATGGGTATTATACCAGTTTTCCATGCCTGGTATACATATATAAACCCAATCACGGTTTATAACTATGCTTTCCTATTTAATTACAAAACGGTGAGTCAGGCTCAGATTCTGGCGACACCGGCCTAAAACTTTCATCTGTGGTTCAGTGTTTGATGTCTGTCTTTGGCTGGGCGCAACATGGCTTAACTAGGCATTTTCTTAAACTCTGACTGTCTGCGAGTTGAAAACATTTTTTTTTCTTGTGTTTTATCACAGAATGTTAACCTTCATTCTATTGTTCAAATGCATACATTGTTTAGCCTAAAATATACATCCAAAATCTTTCAATGTTTCAAATAGAAACAGTCAAACCAAACAATCTGTAGCTGGACCCACCGTGGTTCAGCTTGAGGTTTTCTTTAGCTCTGACTATCTGTGAGTCATGAGTCCTTTTCTTTGTTTCGTCATGGGGTGTTAATTTGATTACAGTGTTTCTCCATGATGATACATTGCATTAATTAGAAAGCCTCCATGCGAGCTGAACATTTCTTGTACTTCAACAACAGCAGAATCTAGGGCGAAGATTTGGTACCAGTAAAATGCATTTAAGCCCCCCCCCCCTCCCCCCGACGGCTCAGGCTACTGTCCGCTCTAAGGCGATGGTTCTGTTGTTGTTGACTTTTTGTTTATTGTTACTCCCATTGTGGGAGTCTGTAATTGTTCTATGTTTTGTTGTACGTTACTTTATGTCCATTCTATATAGTGTTGCAATCATCTTGATGGGGAAGAGAGAGCTGGTTGCTTTGCTTATTTTGTCTACCTGGTGCATCGTGATGGTTGATTGGCTCTTCCTCGCGGTGCCATGGGGTTGTCTGCGATTTGTGATTGTGGTATTTCCTGATTATACTTACTTACTGATTTTGCTTGCAAAAAATGGCGCACATCCCAAAAACCTGCAAACATTTTAAGCCTGGTCAAACTCACATGCTTTTTGACTTAGCAAACAAACGTCTATTGTTCTTTTTAATGTCAATAAAAAAACATTGACTTGTGACTTATGCACACCATAAGATGAGGGCTAGATTCTCATCCTTGTTTCAGTTAAAACACAAATAGTTAACACCGTGTCGATGCTTGTACTCAGTGTATCGTCACATTTTGATACAAAGAAACTGCTTATAGCAATGTATGCATCCACTGACAAGGCAACCATAACTATAGAGGCACCATTCTATTTAATCTTATATAGACAAACGATCAAATCAAATAGTGTCACTTTGAGTTATCAAATTGGGGCCTCTCATTCATAAACCACCAGCGTTAGAGATACCGCCATTTGAGTCAAGACTTACCAACCGTAGATCAGAAACCAAACCACTACCGAAATGGAATTTTCAAAAACACTCGCATACAAAGTATAGAGTTAAAACTTTTGAAAATAGCAGGAAAACTCTACATGGTAACACACCTGTTATGGTATAAACCACTTATCACACCCTGATCTAGTGCTGCAGCAAAGCAGTAAAAAGTGAGCTAGTTTTCGAGATGGTGGTCCCCACAGGGTAACAAGCAGCAACATACATCAAATTAAAGCTACGAGTCTCCCGAATTAAAAAATGCATGATGCCACCTCGGTATGTCGGGGCGTAAAATTTTACGAGTCATTAAAAAAGGGCACCCATACAAATAAATAACTTTACTAATACAACTTTATTTAAACCAGAGATCAAAAACATTGCTAAAGTTGGTATAATATGAACATTAAATGATACAGAAGGATGTAAGAAATACTTTGCATTAAACATGAGATGCAAACAAGTCCAAATACACCGACAGTGAAAGGTCATTAGGTACATAAGTCACGAAAAACACATGATTTTCTAGAATTCTTTTTGACACATGATCTTCCTTAGGTATAAATGTATTGAAAACAAGTTTAACTATTATCAATGACATCTGGGAAGCAAACAGTGCATAATGTTAATACCATTTATTGAGACGAAAAATTTTATGGCCCACCAAAAAAGGGTATCCATACAAGACATAACTTTACCGATAAAAATCAATTGAAACCAATGATCAAAGCATTGCTGAAGTTGGCATAATATGAATACTAAATGATACATGAGGGTGCCAAAATATTATTAATCATATGTAAGGCTCATATAAGTCCAAATACACCGATGGCGAAAGGTCATTAAGTACATTAGTCATGAAAACCCATGATTTTGTAGAATATTTTCTGGCAAATTATTTTTTTTTTATAAATGTATTGAATACAAGTAAAAATGTTAACAACTGACATCTGGTAAGCAAAAGGTGAATGATGCCTCTTCCATATGTAGGGTCGAAAACGTTTATGGCCTTTCAAAGAAGGGTACCCATGAAATCAAATAACTTTACTGATAAAAATCCATTTAAACCAAAGATCAAAACTATGGTTCAAGTTTGTATAATATGAACGCTAAATGACAAAGACGTTCCAACTGTTGCATAAAGTATATCAACGTGTGTCAGGCAAGTTAAGTTATTTCTTTTCTGTTGACCATGAAAGTTCATCAAGTCCATTATCCATGAAAACACATGGCATACATGTATATTATACTTTATGAATGTCAGACATTTGTTAACAACTCACAGTGACATACTCACTTAATATATATGACATCTGAATGGCTAGTTCCAATAAAACGAGCCAAAGTTTATGTGTCATGGCGTAACACACTCACTGATTTATCAGATTCAGCGTCCGTTTAGCAACATCTTCACAAGACAAAATAGAGGAAATATTCAGACAAATTTCCTTCCCATGGCACTGCTACATTGACACACACAAGGTTGTACAAAGCTGTTCATTACAGAAAGAAGAGTATACTCACAATGGAAAAATCACATAATAAATCATTCAACAACTTGTGTGTTGTTGCGGACTGGCTCATTATTTTTTTGTCTCAATACCATTCTGCCATGTGCTTCCTCATAGGATTCATATAAAAACTCTGCAGTTGCAAGACAATTCACAAGTCTTCAAGATAAGTACATGTAACTGATAAAAACAACTCATAACATGCAGTGTTAAGCTGTTATCTGTTCGGTGGTAGCGTTTTGGTGGTACTTTGTTCGTCGCTTCCTCACATCTGATTTCATTAAGTGAATTGCATTGCTTTTTATCATACAGTAACTCTACAAATTAAGTAAGGCAAATTGCTCACATAGTTGTTGAAACACAACGGTATTCTGTAAATCACTTTATGTGCTAACTTCTTTCCAGTTCCATAAAAGGCATTGCAAGTGTCACAGCCAGTCAAACGATAGAAAAGCATCAATATATTCTGTTGGTCTGTGGTCTTGTGATAGAGCTCATACACAGGAATAAAACGTTCCTGTTCATCATAAAAACAATTATCTAACTCGCAAAATTATTTGGTCTGTGATGCAACAGGTAAGTGTGTAAGACCAGGAAATGCCACAACTACATACAACAGACCAACCCATGGCACGACCAGGAAGATCCAAAGAACACTAGCGACACGAAATTGAGAACACACCGAAGCACCAAGCTATTTCTGTTCCCCAGCGAGATGAAACCAAAACTAGAAAGGACAAATAGCTACTGCAAAACAAAACAAGCATCCTACAATAAACCTCAACAAACAATGTGAGCAACAACAAACAATGAATAAACAACAGCAGAACAACTGCCTTAGAACAGACTATAGACGAAGCCATTAGGGAACTTGGAAAAATTTTACTGATCAAATCTGATTATGCTGTTTAAAAACACCAAGAACGCATAGAGGCTTCCTACTTTATGTAATGAATCACCAAAGGAAAACAACAAAGTCAATTAACAACACTGTGTCACCATCTGGACTGTTTACAATGATCTTACTGGCACCATCTTTGATGCAATCGCTGCATGGAGGATCATTAATTTTGAGTTTCTGATTCTTCCCAGTTTGATTGCAGGGGTAGATCTTCTGTGTTATGCTTTGTAATGGCAAAGGCCTTATCTTTCAGTCGGCCACTGAGGTATGCAGTTTCCCTCCATTCATTACTTCATAGCATTTTCTATATCACCTGTATATACATGTAGTTTGTGTAGTCTTTGTTTTCTTCCCTTGCTTAAAATAGCCTTAAATTCTTCATTCTTTTGGTATAGGGATTTCAGCTTGGATGTAAATTTCATGGGATGCATTTGTATCGCCAATTTCTACCTGTCTGAAGTTCGAGGCTATTCTCTTTGTTCCTGTCAACTACTTTAAATTTGAGCAAAAATTGATGCAGACTGTATTGAAACAATTTTGTTATCCTGTTAACTTTCTAGCTTGTGCATGTAGTCGAAAAATGTACATGCAATGATTGGTCAGTCGTTCTTGAACATACTAACAGGAATAGGCGCTTGTTCAAAAAGAGGTATTTGCAAAAGGTCTTGGCGCCTTGAAACCGGATTAAGCCCTCCAGTAAATATATTTTTACTGGCTGTTCCAAGGCGGTACTTCTTTTGAGGATCATTTGTGTTTTTGTGTCTTGTGTTTCTCATGCTTTTGCATCTGTTCATTGCTGCCTTGTGGTCACCTGCTGGGAAAGGGCTGACCTCTTGTCTCTTGTTGGTGATGTTCATTGTATTTTTGTTACTTTCCAATGTGGTATCCTTGGTCAGGTGTGGTACTTGATTGTATCATTTCCTGATATTTGCCTCCTTTCTTACTTTAAATACATTACTTCTCCACTGATTGATACTCTGTTGAATTGAATGAGGACTGTCTTTTGCATTTCTGTCATTACTTTAATGTCAGACTTGGGAAGTGAGTCATAGTAGCTTTTAGTGGCATGTTGTTTTCTGGTAGTATCAAATGCTTCTTCATGAAGTTTATTGATACTTGACTGCCTTTGTCTAAGGCTTTTAGTAGACGTTCCTTGATTGCAGATGTTGTCACTACACCAGACGCGAAGTTCAAGGGATGATCAGATGGATTGTCTTTGTCGAAGGAATCTATGAATATTCCTTCAAACATATGAGTCGTTCTTTTCACATCATTATCAAACCTCTTCCACATTGCACGTATGTCTGAATGATAAATGCTTACTCCTTTTTGTGTCTTTTTCTGGCAACTTAACACATTAGAATGAAATGAAAGAGTACCTGGTTGTAACAGGTCTTTGTAGAAACTACCTTGCTTAGGCGTTTCCCATTAGCGTCAGTCTTTTTAATCCACATGTTCTTGTATTTTTGAAACAAACAAACAATTATGCAATTGCTGATTGAAGTCAATTGTTGTTTCATTGTTGTTTCATTTAAAGAGTCAGGCAATATTTTGAAATATAACCAGTTTGTAGCAAACAACAGCGATATATTCGTGCAGTTTTAGCAACAAATCCCAAGCCTGTTTCAATGGGAGCATAACTAGGGTGAAGAAATCATCCCAACAACTACATTTGTAGACTGTGGAAGTGGTAGATCTTCCGTCTTGCAATGTCTTGTAACAGAATATCAGGATAGTTTAGCTTTTTTATCGCTCAGCCATTTGAAGAAGACAGGATATTTCATGCTTAGTCTACAAAGTAAGTAAGGTTGCAAAGATCAGGAATCGATACAATCAAGTACCACACCTGACCAAGGATACCAATGGGAAAGTGACAAACTCACAGAAGACACCACAAACGAGAGCCAAGAGGTCAGCCCTTTCCCAGCAGGTGACCACGAAGCACATATAAACAGACGCGCACAAAACATAACAAACACAAGACAGAACAAAAACATAAAAGATCCAAAGTTTGAATGCTGGGAACACCCTGTCAGTTTTTTTCTGCTAGAATATGCTATGCACTACTAAGTCTGATATTAATGTTAACATTGTACTTACAGTTTTATACAAAGCTCTAGCAGAATGTTTGTTTCATTAAGATAACCATCATATCTCTTGAAGGTGGGGGATTCCATTACTGGGGTGTAGATCATTTAATTTAATAATAATTGTTGGCCGACAATTTAAATTATGAAAAACCCAATACAGAAAAAATATTATAAACGGTCAGAATAATTTAATAGCAAAACAAAATTGATCAATCAATCAATAATCAATCAATCAATCAATTAATCAATCGATGACAGTAAAAAAACAAACAATATCTTCCTTTTATAATATTTATTGCCTCATTTGCACAAAATCAGTGTTATTTTTTTATGGGGAAAGTGCTAAAATCCAGATTAAAATTTGTTGCTTTTTTACAGCTAGGTTTCCGTAATCTTTTTATTTCCAAGTGAACTATAACCTAAACTGACGATTATTTACAAGCCAATTGAATAAAATGTTATGTTGAATGACCAGTTTTCATTTGCGACATGTATTAATTAACAAAAAATCAACAGTATCATCAGTATTTTACAATGTCATATGTTTTCGTGACTTCTGCACTTGTTGTCCTTCTTCGTGACTGTAGACAGGAAACGTTTACATGGAACTGACGTTTTATTAATTAATATTATCATTTCTGTTTATTGTTGTATCAAACTGTCCATTATCAAGAATATACTGCAGCACATTGATGCATTTATCAGTATGGGCTTTAGACTAGGGTATAAGGGGTACCCTCTGTTGAAGGGCCGTAAAAAAATCGCCCTCAGTCCTGACAGTGGCATCATGCAATTTTGAACTCCCAAGGCTCTAAGCTTTAATTTGGTATATGTTGCTGCTTGTTACCCTGTGGGGACCGGTATGTGTCACAATATGGTGGGTCTGCTGCAGCACTAGATCATGCCTTGTCACACTCTAACTAACAATAATATATAACGTACCTGCTATTGTAGTAGCCGCTGATCCTATGCCTTGTGACGCCCTGGCTAACAATAATGGAACAAAAGATTCCGCTGCTGCAAACACTATAAATAGAAAAAGAAAATGATGCAAAATTCTCATTCACACAAACTCAATTTTAATTTGTCATGAATTTCACCAAATTAAAGGCACTAGGAAAAACAGACACTTTCTGTGTGAAACAGTTAAATCTAGTCAAAATGTGACCTAAAGTTTATGTTGTTTATTATGGAGTTTACTACCGACTTAGTCGTCATAGTCATAAGAATATCATATGCTTTTTGTAGCTACAAGAGATAGGAAGGGTATGATATGCCTATCATTTAGTGCTTATCATTATACAACCAACTTTTTTTTCAGTAATAAATGAAATACCATACAGAAATTCCTTGGCTGGTCATAAGTAGTCAAACATTATGCAGATCAAGCAGGGTATGCCTGCTGTGCATGTCATTCATCAAAATACAAATCAGATATAATTTTATCATGCAGAACTCCTCGGCCTATGTCATGAAATCTAGACCTCTGATGTACAATTTGGCACTACATGATCACATGATAATGATTCTAAGACAATGATATGATTAATTGCAGTGGCAATAAATAGCTACGACATGACATGATAACTCCGTAGAAAGGATAATGGCATAGTGGTATATTATGTACACGTTTTAAGCTGTAGATAAACATCTATGGGAAACTAGAATAATAGATTTTTAATTGGGCTGATAACAGGTGCTATAGAATTAACAGGGATGTAGTATGACGGGATTTTCGAATTATGTTTGCTGTTTGTATTGTAACACATAGACTATTAGTAGCTATGATCAGATAGTATAAAGGCTATTTGTGCTTGTCCTTTTGATGCTTAAGTTGAAAGGCTGGCTTGAAATATAGGAGAATCGGTATTAAGACAAAGAACTGCGTTTAACTCCTGTCAAAGTAAGAAAGGCGGCAAAGATCTGGAACCGATACAATTAAGTAATACACCTGACCCAGGATACCACATGGGCACAATTTAGCATTCCTGGGGTATGGTAAAATATAAAGTAAAATCATTTGTGACGTATTTCTAGTGTAGTTTACTTACGTGTAGAAGAGAGAAGAAATACCCAGGTACCAAAGAAGAGTAAACTCTCATAGCTACATCTGAAAATATAATGATATGAGCCGTGGCATGGGATTTCCAACAATGTGTTATGTACGACTAGCAAAGCCTCAAATCAGCCTGCGCATACGCACAGTCTGATCAGAGCCTTTGCTAGTCGCTTGAATAGTCTATGAGTGTCAAGCTACTACTGACTGAACATCATTTGGAGTTTCTTAACTTAAAAGGAGGCTGCACAGGCGCGTCTGAGTCTACACATGTCAAAATGCCACATTGTTGGAAATCACGTGTCACGGCCCCTTTGCAAAGCATAATATATTGAAATGGCATTTGAACGTTTATTTCCGTTTTTTGTGGTGTCGTTCCAAGCGTCCTTTTAAGTTTGGCAATTATCTCGTTAGAAAGAAAGAGAGATTCTTGTCAAAATAATCATGTTTCTCTATATGTTTGCATCTGTTTCAGTGTACTAGTGTCACTTTCTCTTAATGCCACGCATTGGGCTGTAATTTTGAATTATGGCATTTCCTGGTCATATTATATGTTTGTATATTTTAACTGTTTTGCAGGAGTCAAATGCAATGTCCCACCTTAATTCTGGCTCATTTGTGAGATAAGAAGCCCGTCTTAGCGTTAGCGGTGACTCGCCTATTTTCTAAGTGTTTAATGCTTTATTAAAGGTTAGAACTGATGAGTTGTGAGTGAGCTTTGTTTGAAGGAGTTAGGCACGGGTGCCATTTTAAGCCACACTTTTCCCTTACCACTTAAGGCTGTGTACTCGAAATGTGGTGCAATATGGTCTGTTCATGTTGAAAGGGTAGTACTTTAAAGTGTATGTTCATGGTTTTGAACATTTTATTTAAATCAAAAATAAATATTTCATAATGTACTTATATATTTTACATAGATCATCCCCTCATCTCCTAAGTTAATTATGACAGTGTTCATTGCCTTAATCTAAACATCTGGGGGCTGCCATATTACAGTAATGGACATTAAAAGATGGACATTAACCTCTATTTCAGGTCAGCTAAATGACTCATGAAATCACCTTGCTAGTGGTTCCATACATTGCTTCATTTCAATATTGGATAATTGATATTATGACATTATGATATATGACAGTAGTCCTACAATAGGATTCACCATTAACTGTACGAGTGCCTTGGATGACAACAACCAGCCAACTTTACTGTTCTCATCTGCTACAGTAACTCACCTATATGACAGTAGTCCTACAATAGGATTTACTATTAACTGTACGAGTGCCTTGGATGACAACAACCAGCCTACTTTACTGTTCTCATCTGCTACAGTAACTCACCTATATGACAGTAGTCCTACAATAGGATTCACCATTAACTGTACGAGTGCCTTGGATGACAACAACCAGCCTACTTTACTGTTCTCATATGCTATAGTAACTCACCTATATGACAGAAGTCCTACAATAGGATTCACCATTAACTGTACGAGTGCCTTGGATGACAACAACCAGCCAACTTTACTGTTCTCATCTGCTACAGTAACTCACCTATATGACAGTTGTCCTACAATAGGATTCACTATTAACTGTACGAGTGCCTTGGATGACAACAACCAGCCTACTTTACTGTTCTCATCTGCTACAGTAACTCACCTATATGACAGTAGTCCTACAATAGGATTCACCATTAACTGTACGAGCGCCTTGGATGACAACAACCAGCCCACTTTACTGTTCTCATCTGCTACAGTAACTCACCTATATGACAGTAGTCCTACAATAGGATTCACCATTAACTGTACGAGTGCCTTGGATGACAACAACCAGCCAACTTTACTGTTCTCATCTGCTACAGTAACTTACCTATATGACAGGAGTCCTACAATAGGATTCACCATTAACTGTACGAGAGCCTTGGATGACAATAACCAGCCGACTTTACTGTTCTCATCTGCTACAGTAACTCACCTATATGACAGTAGTCCTACAATAGGATTCACCATTAACTGTACGAGCGCCTTGGATGACAACAACCAGCCCACTTTACTGTTCTCATCTGCTACAGTAACTCACCTATATGACAGTAGTCCTACAATAGGATTCACCATTAACTGTACGAGTGCCTTGGATGACAACAACCAGCCAACTTTACTGTTCTCATCTGCTACAGTAACTTACCTATATGACAGGAGTCCTACAATAGGATTCACCATTAACTGTACGAGAGCCTTGGATGACAACAACCAGCCAACTTTACTGTTCTCATATACTACAGTAACTCACCTATATGACAGTAGTCCTACAATAGGATTCACCATTAACTGTACGAGCGCCTTGGATGACAACAACCAGCTAAGTTTACTGTTCTCATCTGCTACAGTAACTCACCTATATGACAGTAGTCCTACAATAGGATTCACCATTAACTGTACGAGCGCCTTGGATGACAACAACCAGCTAACTTTACTGTTCTCATTGATAAAGTAACTCACCTATATGACAGAAGTCCTACAATAGGATTCACCATTAACTGTACGAGCGCCTTAGATGACAACAACCAGCCTACTTTACTGTTCTCATTTGCTACAGTAACTCACCTATATGACAGTAATCCTACAATAGGATTCACCATTAACTGTACGAGCGCCTTGGATGATAACGACCAGCCAACTTTACTGTTCTCATCTGCTACAGTAACTCACCTATATGACAGAAGTCCTACAATAGGATTCACCATTAACTGTACGAGCGCCTTGGATGACAACAACCAGCCTACTTTACTGTTCTCATCTGCTACAGTAACTCACCTATATGACAGAAGTCCTACAATAGGATTCACCATTAACTGTACGAGCGCCTTGGATGACAACAACCAGCCAACTTTACTGTTCTCATCTGCTACAGTAACTCACCTATATGACAGGAGTCCTACAATAGGATTCACCATTAACTGTACGAGCGCCTTGGATGACAACAACCAGCCAACTTTACTGTTCTCATATGCTACAGTCACTCACCTATATGATAGGAGTCCTACAATAGGATTCACCATTAACTGTACGAGTGCCTTGGATGACAACAACCAGCCCACTTTACTGTTCTCATATGCTACAGTAACTCACCTATATGACAGTAGTCCTACAATAGGATTGACCATTAACTGTACGAGTGCCTTGGATGACAACAACCAGCCGACTTTACTGTTCTCATCTGCTACAGTAACTCACCTATATGACAGGGGTCCTACAATAGGATTCACTATTAACTGTACGAGCGCCTTGGATGACAACAACCAGCCTACTTTACTGTTCTCATATGCTACAGTAACTCACCTATATGACAGGAGTCCTACAATAGGATTCACTATTAACTGTACGAGCGCCTTGGATGACAACAACCAGCCTACTTTACTGTTCTCATATGCTACAGTAACTCACCTATATGACAGGGGTCCTACAATAGGATTCACCATTAACTGTACGAGCGCCTTGGATGACAACAACCAGCCCACTTTACTGTTCTCATATGCTACAGTAACTCACCTATATGACAGTAGTCCTACAATAGGATTCACCATTAACTGTACGAGCGCCTTGGATGACAACAACCAGCCTACTTTACTGTTCTCATATGCTACAGTAACTCACCTATATGACAGTAGCCCTACAATAGGATTCACCATTAACTGTACGAGCGCCTTGGATGACAACAACCAGCCCACTTTACTGTTCTCATCTGCTACAGTAACTCACCTATATGACAGAAGTCCTACAATAGGATTCACCATTAACTGTACGAGCGCCTTGGATGACAACAACCAGCCTACTTTACTGTTCTCATATGCTACAGTAACTCACCTATATGACAGTAGTCCTACAATAGGATTCACTATTAACTGTACGAGCGCCTTGGATGACAACAACCAGCCTACTTTACTGTTCTCATATGCTACAGTAACTCACCTATATGACAGAAGTCCTACAATAGGATTCAACATTAACTGTTAGAGCGCCTTAGATGACAACAACCAGCCCACTTTACTGTTCTCATCTGCTACAGTAACTCACCTATATGACAGGAGTCCTACAATAGGATTCACCATTAACTGTACGAGCGCCTTGGATGACAACAACCAGCCAACTTTACTGTTCTCATCTGCTACAGTAACTCACCTATATGACAGGGGTCCTACAATAGGATTCACCATTAACTGTACGAGCGCCTTGGATGATAACAACCAGCCAACTTTACTGTTCTCATATGCTACAGTAACTCACCTATATGACAGTAGCCCTACAATAGGATTCACCATTAACTGTACGAGCGCCTTGGATGACAATAACCAGCCGACTTTACTGTTCTCATTGATAAAGTAACTCACCTATATGACAGTAGTCCTACAATAGGATTCAACATTAACTGTTAGAGCGCCTTAGATGACAACAACCAGCCCACTTTACTGTTCTCATCTGCTACAGTAACTCACCTATATGACAGTAGACCTACAATAGGATTCACCATTAACTGTACGAGCGCCTTAGATGACAACAACCAGCCCACTTTACTGTTCTCATTTGCTACAGTAACTCACCTATATGACAGTAGTCCTACAATAGGATTCACTATTAACTGTACGAGCGCCTTGGATGACAATAACCAGCCAACTTTACTGTTCTCATCTGCTACAGTAACTCACCTATATGACAGGAGTCCTACAATAGGATTCACCATTAACTGTACGAGCGCCTTGGATGACAACAACCCGCCAACTTGACTGTTCTCATCTGCTACAGTAACTCACCTATATGACAGAAGTCCTACAATAGGATTCACCATTAACTTTACGAGCGCCTTGGATGACAACAACCAGCCAACTTTACTGTTCTCATTGATAAAGTAACTCACCTATATGACAGGAGTCCTACAAGAGGATTCACCATTAACTGTACGAGCGCCTTGGATGACAACAACCAGCCAACTTTACTGTTCTCATCTGCTACAGTAACTCACCTATATGACAGAAGTCCTACAATAGGATTCACCATTAACTGTACGAGCGCCTTGGATGACAACAACCAGCCTACTTTACTGTTCTCATCTGCTACAGTAACTCACCTATATGACAGAAGTCCTACAATAGGATTCACCATTAACTGTACGAGCGCCTTGGATGACAACAACCAGCCAACTTTACTGTTCTCATCTGCTACAGTCACTCACCTATATGACAGGAGTCCTACAATAGGATTCACCATTAACTGTACGAGCGCCTTGGATGACAACAACCAGCCGACTTTACTGTTCTCATCTGCTACAGTAACTCACCTATATGACAGTAGTCCTACAATAGGATTCACCATTAACTGTTAGAGCGCCTTGGATGACAACAACCAGCCAACTTTACTGTTCTCATCTGCTACAGTCACTCACCTATATGACAGGAATCCTACAATAGGATTCACCATTAACTGTACGAGCGCCTTGGATGACAACAACCAGCCAACTTTACTGTTTTCATTGATAAAGTAACTCACCTATATGACAGTAGTCCTACAATAGGATTCACCATTAACTGTACGAGCGCCTTGGATGACAACAACCAGCCAACTTTACTGTTTTCATTGATAAAGTAACCTACCTATATGACAGTAGTCCTACAATAGGATTCACCATTAACTGTACGAGTGCCTTAGATGACAACAACCAGCCATCTTTACTGTTCTCATATGCTACAGTAACTCACCTATATGACAGAAGTCCTACAATAGGATTGACCATTAACTGTACGAGTGCCTTGGATGACAACAACCAGCCAACTTTACTGTTCTCATCTGCTACAGTAACTCACCTATATGACAGTAGTCCTACAATAGGATTCACTATTAACTGTACGAGCGCCTTGGATGACAATAACCAGCCAACTTTACTGTTCTCATCTGCTACAGTAACTCACCTATATGACAGTAGTCCTACAATAGGATTCACCATTAACTGTACTAGCGCCTTGGATGACAACAACCAGCCCACTTTACTGTTCTCATCTGCTACAGTAACTCACCTATATGACAGTTGTCCTACAATAGGATTCACCATTAACTGTACGAGTGCCTTGGATGACAATAACCAGCCAACTTTACTGTTCTCTTTGATAAAGTAACTCACCAATATGACAGTAGTCCTACAATAGGATTCACCATTAACTGTACGAGCGCCTTAGTTGACAACAACCAGCCTACTTTACTGTTCTCATTTGCTACAGTAACTCACCTATATGATAGAAGCCCTACAATAGGATTCACCATTAACTGTACGAGCACCTTGGATGACAACAACCAGCCTACTTTACTGTTCTCATATGCTACAGTAACTCACCTATATGATAGGAGTCCTACAATAGTATTCACCATTAACTGTACGAGTGCCTTGGATGACAACAACCAGCCAACTTTACTGTTCTCATTTGCTACAGTAACTCACCTATATGACAGTAGCCCTACAATAGGATTCACCATTAACTGTACGAGCGCCTTAGATGACAACAACCAGCCTACTTTACTGTTCTCATTTGCTACAGTAACTCACCTATATGATAGGAGTCCTACAATAGGATTCACCATTAACTGTACGAGTGCCTTGGATGACAACAACCAGCCTACTTTACTGTTCTCATCTGCTACAGTAACTCACCTATATGATAGGAGTCCTACAATAGGATTCACCATTAACTGTACGAGTGCCTTGGATGACAACAACCAGCCAACTTTACTGTTCTCATTTGCTACAGTAACTCACCTAAATGACAGTAGCCCTACAATAAGTTTCACCATTAACTGTACGAGCGCCTTAGATGACAACAACCAGCCTACTTTACTGTTCTCATTTGCTACAGTAACTCACCTATATGATAGGAGTCCTACAATAGGATTCACCATTAACTGTACTAGCGCCTTAGATGACAACAACCAGCCAACTTTACTGTTCTCATATGGTACAGTAACTCACCTATATGACAGAAGCCCTACAATAGGATTCACCATTAACTGTACGAGCGCCTTGGATGACAACAACCAGCCAACTTTACTGTTCTCATTGATAAAGTAACTCACCTATATGACAGGAGTCCTACAATAGGATTCACCATTAACTGTACGAGTGCCTTGGAAGACAACAACCAGCCAACTTTACTGTTCTCATCTGCTACAGTAACTCACCAATAAGACAGTAGTCCTACAATAGGATTCACCGTTAACTGTACGAGCGCCTTGGATGACAACAACCAGCCAACTTTACAGTTCTCATTGATAAAGTAACTCACCTATATGACAGAAGTCCTACAATAGGATTCACCATTAACTGTACGAGCGCCTTGGATGACAACAACCAGCCAACTTTACTGTTCTCATATGCTACAGTAACTCACCTATATGACAGTAGTCCTACAATAGGATTCACCATTAACTGTACGAGCGCCTTGGACGACAACAACAAGCCTTCTTTACTGTTCTTATATGCTACAGTAACTCACCTATATGATAGGAGTCCTACAATAGGATTCACCATTAACTGTACGAGCGCCTTGGATGACAACAACCAGCCAACTTTACTGATCTCATATGCTACAGTAACCTACATTTATGACAGAAGCCCTACAATAGGATTCACCATTAACTGTACGAGCGCCTTAGATGACAACAACCAGCCAACTTTACTGTTCTCATATGCTACAGTAACTCACCTATATGACAGTAGTCCTACAATAGGATTCACCATTAACTGTACGAGCGCCTTAGATGACAACAACCAGCCAACTTTACTGTTCTCATATGCTACAGTAACTCACCTATATGACAGAAGCCCTACAATAGGATTCACCATTAACTGTACGAGCGCCTTAGATGACAACAACCAGCCTACTTTACTGTTCTCATTTGCTACAGTAACTCATCTATAAGATAGGAGTCCTACAATAGGATTCACCATTAACTGTACGAGCGCCTTAGATGACAACAACCAGCCTACTTTACTGTTCTCATCTGCTACAGTAACTCACCTATATGATAGGAGTCCTACAATAGGATTCACCATTAACTGTACGAGCGCCTTGGATGACAACAACCAGCCAACTTTACTGTTCTCATTGATAAAGTAACTCACCTATATGACAGTAGTCCTACAATAGAATTCACCATTAACTGTACGAGAGCCTTAGATGACAACAGCCAGCCAATTTTACTGTTCTCATATACTACAGTAACTCACCTATATGACAGAAGTCCTACAAAAGGATTCACCATTAACTGTACGAGCGCCTTGGATGACAACAACCAGCTAACTTCACTGTTCCCATATACTACAGTAACTCACCTATATGACAGTAGTCCTACAATAGGATTCACCATTAACTGTACGAGTGCCTTGGATGACAACAGCCAGCCAACTTTACTGTTCTCATTGATAAAGTAACTCACCTATATGACAGGAGTCCTACAATAGGATTCACCATTAACTGTACGAGCGCCTTAGATGACAACAACCAGCCAACTTTACTGTTCTCATTTGCTACAGTAACTCACCAATATGATAGGAGTCCTACAATAGGATTCACCATTAACTGTACGAGTGCCTTGGATGACAACAACCAGCCCACTTTACTGTTCTCATCTGCTACAGTAACTCACCTATATGACAGTAGTCCTACAATAGGATTCACCATTAACTGTACGAGTGCCTTGGATGACAACAACCAGCCAACTTTACTGTTCTCATATACTACAGTAACTCACCTATATGACAGAAGCCCTACAATAGGATTCACCATTAACTGTACGAGCGCCTTGAATGACAACAACCAGCCAACTTTACAGTTCTCATTGATAAAGTAACTCACCTATAAGACAGAAGTCCTACAATAGGATTCACCATTAACTGTACGAGCGCCTTGGATGACAACAACCAGCCAACTTTACAGTTCTCATTGATAAAGTAACTCACCTATATGACAGTAGCCCTACAATAGGATTCACCATTAACTGTACGAGCGCCTTGGATGACAACAACCAGCCAACTTTACTGTTCTCATCTGCTACAGTAACTCACCTATATGACAGTAGTCCTACAATAGGATTCACCATTAACTGTACGAGCGCCTTGGATGACAACAACCAGCCAACTTTACTGTTCTCATATGCTACAGTAACTCACCTATATGACAGGAGTCCTACAATAGGATTCACCATTAACTGTACGAGCGCCTTAGATGACAACAACCAGCCTACTTTACTGTTCTCATATGCTACAGTAACCTACATATATGACAGTAGCCCTACAATAGGATTCACCATTAACTGTACGAGCGCCTTGGATGACAACAACCAGCCAACTTTACTGTTCTCATATGCTACAGTAACTCACCTATATGATAGGAGTCCTACAATAGGATTCATCATTAGCTGTACGAGCGCCTTAGAAGACAACAACCAGCCTACTTTACTGTTCTCATATGCTACAGTAACTCACCTATATGACAGTAGCCCTACAATAGGATACACCATTAACTGTACGAGCGCCTTGGATGACAACAACCGGCAGCCAACTTTACTGTTCTCATATGCTACAGTAACTCACCTATATGACAGGAGTCCTACAATAGGATTCACCATTAACTGTACGAGTGCCTTGGATGACAACAACCAGCCTACTTTACTGTTCTCATATGCTACAGCAACTCACCTATATGACAGTAGCCCTACAATAGGATTCACCATTAACTGAACGAGCGCCTTAGATGACAACAACCAGCCTACTTTACTGTTCTCATATGCTACAGTAACTCACCTATATGACAGTAGTCCTACAATAGGATTCACCATTAACTGTACGAGCGCCTTGGATGACAACAACCAGCCAACTTTACTGTTCTCATTGATAAAGTAACTCACCTATATGACAGAAGTCCTACAATAGGATTCACCATTAACTGTACGAGCGCCTTAGATGACAACAACCAGCCTACTTTACTGTTCTCATTTGCTACAGTAACTCACCTATATGACAGTAATCCTACAATAGGATTCACCATTAACTGTACGAGCGCCTTGGATGATAACGACCAGCCAACTTTACTGTTCTCATATACTACAGTAACTCACCTATATGACAGGAGTCCTACAATAGGTTTCACCATTAACTGTACGAGTGCCTTGGATGACAACAACCAGCCTACTTTACTGTTCTCATATGCTACAGCAACTCACCTATATGACAGTAGCCCTACAATAGGATTCACCATTAACTGTACGAGCGCCTTAGATGACAACAACCAGCCGACTTTACTGTTCTCATCTGCTACAGTAACTCACCTATATGACAGGAGTCCTACAATAGGATTCACCATTAACTGTACGAGCGCCTTAGATGACAACAACCAGCCAACTTTACTGTTCTCATCTGCTACAGTAACTCACCTATATGACAGTAATCCTACAATAGGATTCACCATTAACTGTACGAGCGCCTTGGATGATAACGACCAGCCAACTTTACTGTTCTCATCTGCTACAGTAACTCACCTATATGACAGGAGTCCTACAATAGGATTCACCATTAACTGTACGAGCGCCTTAGATGACAACAACCAGCCGACTTTACTGTTCTCATCTGCTACAGTAACTCACCTATATGACAGTAATCCTACAATAGGATTCACCATTAACTGTACGAGCGCCTTGGATGATAACGACCAGCCAACTTTACTGTTCTCATATACTACAGTAACTCACCTATATGACAGGAGTCCTACAATAGGTTTCACCATTAACTGTACGAGTGCCTTGGATGACAACAACCAGCCTACTTTACTGTTCTCATATGCTACAGCAACTCACCTATATGACAGTAGCCCTACAATAGGATTCACCATTAACTGTACGAGCGCCTTAGATGACAACAACCAGCCGACTTTACTGTTCTCATCTGCTACAGTAACTCACCTATATGACAGTAGTCCTACAATAGGATTCACCATTAACTGTACGAGTGCCTTGGATGACAACAACCAGCCAACTTTACTGTTCTCATATGCTACAGTAACTCACCTATATGACGAGAGTCCTACAATAGGATTCACCATTAACTGTACGAGCGCCTTGGATGACAACAACCAGCCAACTTTACTGTTCTCATTTCCTACAGTAACTCACCTATATGACAGAAGTCCTACAATAGGATTCACCATTAATTGTACGAGCGCCTTGGATGACAACAACCACCCTAATTTACTGTTCTCATTGATAAAGTAACTTACCTATATGACAGGAGTCCTACAATAGGATTCACCATTAACTGTACGAGTGCCTTGGATGACAACTACCAGCCAACTTTACTGTTCTCATATGCTACAGTAACTCACCTATATGATAGGAGTCCTACAATAGGATTCACCATTAACTGTACGAGCGCCTTGGATGACAACAACCAGCCTACTTTACTGTTCTCATATGCTACAGTTACTCACCTATATGACAGTAGTCCTACAATAGGATTCACCATTAACTGTACGAGTGCCTTGGATGACAACAACCAGCCTACTTTACTGTTCTCATATGCTACAGTAACTCACCTATATGACAGGAGTCCTACAATAGGATTCACCATTAACTGTACGAGCGTCTGGATGACAACAACCAGCCTACTTTACTGTTCTCATATACTACAGTAACTCACCTATATGACAGAAGTCCTACAATAGGATTCACCATTAACTGTACGAGCGCCTTGGATGACAACAACCAGCCAACTTTACTGTTCTCATTTGCTACAGTAACTCACCTATATGACAGTAGCCCTACAATAGGATTCACCATTAACTGTACGAGCGCCTTAGATGACAACAACCAGCCAACTTTACTGTTCTCATCTGCTACAGTAACTCACCTATATGACAGTAGTCCTACAATAGGATTCATCATTAACTGTACGAGCGCCTTGGATGACAACAACCAGCCTACTTTACTGTTCTCATTTGCTACAGTAACTCACCTATATGACAGAAGCCCTACAATAGGATTCACCATTAACTGTACGAGCGCCTTGGATGACAACAACCAGCCAACTTTACTGTTCTCATATACTACAGTAACTCACCTATATGACAGCAGTCCTACTATAGGATTCACCATTAACTGTACGAGCGCCTTGGATGACAACAACAAGCCAACTTTACTGTTCTCATCTGCTACATTAACTCACCTATAAGACAGTAGTCCTACAATAGGATTCACCATTAACTGTATGAGCGCCTTGGATGACAACAGCCAGCCAACTTTACTGTTCTCATCTGCTACAGTAACTCACCTATATGACAGTAGTCCTACAATAGGATTCACCATTAACTGTATGAGCGCCTTGGATGACAACAGCCAGCCAACTTTACTGTTCTCATTGATAGCTCGTACAGGACGTCTTAGAGCTATTTCCATCCAACTATCTGTTTGGCTGCTGTTCGACCATAAGTCAATGCGTTGTCCTGTGTCCTTAATAGCTGATCGTGAGTAGTTGACACCAAGTAGCCCTATCGTTGTGGTGTTCTCTGTAAATGTCTCGCTGTCCATGGAGTCCATTGCAACCAGGTACTCAGGGATAATAGGAACTGTGAAGTTAAATTAATTAGCGTTATGTAGAGATCAATTAATCGACGGTGTTTGTGAAGAACATTGGTCCAGCCTGATTTCATTCGATTTGATTTTCTTATACCTAATATCTAATAACTTAATACTTTTTATAACTGTCAAAATTGGTGAAGAAGTACAGTGTTTTAAGAACCAGATTACGAAGCGACATAAACAGATATTGAGAATTCGTAAGCATTTTAACCTTTAAATAAACTCTGGCTCTGAACATGGAAAAACATTGCTTCAGACAGTTGAAAGGAAAAGAAGTAACATTTATTGTTTATTCGCGTTAGGAAGTATACATCTATCTTTGTATTTAATATTTTATTGTTTTGGTTTGTTTATTTCTGTTTGTTGAATATTGTTTTGTTGTGAGTTTTTTGTTCGTTTGGGGTTTTCTTTGCTTTTTTCAGAAACCATTAACAATGAGCTGATGTAGTCGAATATCTAACACAATGAAGCATTCATTGTGCAGCAGGCGGATTAACCGATCGTGTTATCACTTATTGTTATAAGACTCCTATAAAAGACCTCTTCTAATTGGCTGAAACTAGCTTTCACTGGTTCTGACAGTATACAGTTGATGCATTCTTTTGAGGTTAACATCAGGATTAGTCAACCCCGGAAAGTGATGTTCACCTCGGCTTCACCCAGGAACAGAAATGTCACCGAGACGAAGCCGAGGTGAACATCACTTTCAAGGGTTGACTAATCCTGATGTTAACCGAATAAGAATGCACCAATTGTTTTGTTATATGAAACTGTCTCTCTTTTCCTAGTTTTATACAAAGTATTTTCATATTTATAAATTCAGATACTACTTGTGCACTGAAGACAGGATTATTTCAACAATAATATGATTGCTTTTCAAGTTTCTAAAATTCTAATGAGGGTTGCAATAGAGTTATATTGTTTAAATTACTGTTCTCGTAAAATGAACAAATTCATAAGTCATAACATTTTACCTGTGAAACATACATATGAAATCATGCTATTTTTCAAATACTTATTTTAGCTGTCAGGTAGCAGTGAAAAAAAGTCATGTCTACCTGCCCTGAGCTGAATTTAGTTCAATCTAATTTAGTTGTCTGTTAGCAGTGACAATAGTGATGTCTACATGTCCTGGGATCACTGGTAGACATCAAGATTCGTCACACCCAGTGTAAGCTAGTTTCCGCCAATCAGAGAGGGTCCTTTATATGCGTCATATAACTAACCTTGATGTCTATCAGTGGTGAACTTAATTTAGCCCAGGACAGGTCGACATCAGGATTTGTCACTGCTGCCTGGCAGCTAAAATAGATATTGGATTTTTTAACTCAATAGTGGGGGTGAAATAGACTACCATATTTTCTTAATATGTATATTTCACAGGCCAAATATTTTGAATTAAGAATTTGATCATTTTATGAGAACAGTACTTAAAAATGCAATTCTTTTGCACATCTCTAAAGAGTTTTAGAAACTTGAAAAACAATTGTTGAAATAGTCTTGTTTTCAGTGCACTAAGAAAATCTGACTTGAGTAAATTAATAAATATGAAAAGACTTGGTATAAAATTAGGAAAAAAGAGACAGTGTCATATAACAGAATAATTGGGACATTATTTTTCGGTTTAACATCGGGATTAGTAAACGTTTAAAAATGATGTTCACCTCGGATTCACATCGGTCTCGGGTGACAAATCCTAATGTTAACCTCAAAAGAGTGCATCAATTGTATACTGTTATCATATTAGATATATCATGAGGTATGTGAACAATAAAGACACAGATTAGCCTACAGATCTTCAAGAAAAAATTATAGTTATTCATTCTTAATGCACAATTCAGGATTAATCAAGGCCCGGAATGGTGTGGTTTTTAGAGTAAATACAGTACACGGGTGCTTCATTACCCCGTCATTTGTAACTTGATATTATGTGACAGAGCGGGTTAGGTTACCTAGCCCAAAGCAGGACATTTTATGAGAATAATCTGGAATCATTACAACAGGACTAAAATGGGCTTGAATGCCCGGGTGTTTGGATTAATTGATATGACTACAAGAACAAAGATGATTCCATGCAGTTTACGATTTTTTCCGTGCAGTGTATCAAAATTTCCTCACCCTAGTAAGGAAAAAATATATTTGCACCTTACCTGGTCGCAATCACAGACATGCGCGGATCCAGAGTGGGGACCGGGGGTCCGGACCCTCCCCGTGGAAAACAAAAAAACAATACTTGTCCGGACCCCCTGGAAATGCACAACGCTATCAAGCCAACATTCAATGTTGGGCCATCATCACCCCTCAAGCGAAACGCCATTTAAATGGCGTTTCGCTGGCGGGCCGATGGTGGCCCACTTATTTTAGTGGTATTTGGATCCCATCTCTCCTCATCAACTAAACAATATTGCCAGAGTTGGACCCACCCTGACATAACTTTCTGGATCCGCGCATGGCAGAGGACGGAGGTCCATGTGTACGTACCTACAGTTGTGAGAAGAAGATAATCGAGAAAGTTGGTAAAGATGACGATTACTAGCACTACGGTCCGAGACTGTCGAGCACGCAATATCCAGGGAGCCCACGCTGTGCCTACAAAATAGAAATAACAATTACTAACACTACGGTCCGAGACTGTCGAGCACGCAATATCCAGGGAGCCCACGCTGTGCCTGCAAAATAGAAATACCATTTACTAGCTCTACGGTCCGAGACTGTCGAGCACGCAAACTCCAGGGAGCCCACGCTGTGCCTACAAAATAGAAATAACATTTACTAGCTCTACGGTCCAAGACTGTCGAGCACGCAATATCCAGAGAGCCCACGCTGTGCCTGCAAAATAGAAATAACATTTCCTAGCTCTGCGGTCCTAGAATGTCGAGCACGCAATATCCAGGGAGCCCTCGCTGTGTCTGCAAAATAGAAATAACATTTACTAGCTCTACGGTCCTAGAATGTCGAGCACGTAATATCCAGGGAGCCCACACTGTGTCTACAAAATAGAAATAACATTTACTAGCTCTACGGTCCTAGAATGTCGAGCACGCAATATCCAGGGAGCCCACACTGTGCCTTCAAAAAAGAAATAACATTTGCTAGCTCTACGGTCCTAGAATGTCGAGCACGTAATATCCAGGGAGCCCACACTGTGCCTACAAAATAGAAATAACATTTGCTAGCTCTACGGTCCTAGAATGTCGAGCACGTAATATCCAGGGAGCCCACACTGTGCCTACAAAATAGAAATAACATTTGCTAGCTCTACGGTCCTAGAATGTCGAGCACGCAATATCCAGGGAGCCCACACTGTGCCTACAAAAAAGAAAGGCGGAACGGTCATTAAAAAAATCAACTGGAGGGCTCAAACTAGTTTTATGGTATCAACCTCTCACCCTTATTTCTGATATACGTAAATACTGTATTAAATCTTGAAAGAAAAGATAACTTTGTTTGGAGGTGTTTAATGTATTCAGCTCTTAAAACATTCATTTAGCCAGTTGTGAAGAGCCTGATCAGACGCACTGTCGTGCAGCTTCTGTTCTGGGTCTGCCCTTTTCTCCCTTGTCCCATAAAAAGGACACTAGGCTTATACGGGTATGGTGATGACCTATCTATCAGCTATAGATTTCATAGTATTTTAAGGTGCGGTTACTTTTTTCCATTAAATCTAAATATGTGAACCAATACAAACAAAAAAGTATACAGATATATTTTTTTCACTCTGATTGGTGTAAAAATCATATTACAAGATGTGACGTCAGCTAAGATTCACTAAATAAAAGCAAAACTGGAATTGATATACAATGTATATGAATCAAATTGCAGGCATCTGAAAGGAGGAAAGCTTACGTTAATATGTAAGTAGAACTTAGAAATAAAATAACTTACTAGTATTGGCGCCAAACTGAGAAGCCATAGTCCCAGTTCCAGAGCCGTCAATATTGTCTATTAACAAATGTTCTCCTCTGCGAAAAGCACGACATACGAAAAAGTACCTTCATCGTCAAAAAGGGTCCTTCTATTGTAGGTGTGTAGGGGTATGGGTAATTTGCGTATATTGCGTCTCGGCTATTTAGCTTTATTACAATAACGTTTTATTTTACGGATGTTCGTGAAGGGATGAACGTAATGGGTTCTATACCCGTAAGGTTAAATGCCTTGGGTTCAGTTCAAAGTGAGTGGACCTCAGGAAACAGGAACCCATCTCTTAAACACATTTTATAATAAATATCCAATCTATAATTGAAGATGGGTTAAAGTTTTGCTTTGAAAACATAAATATTTATATGATGGGAAAACGTTCATTAGAAAAATATAAGTCCATCACTTATATGATAGAATTAAAACATCTTTCAAAATATAAGAGGTAAATGTTATTTATCATATTGTATTAGCGAACAGGGCAGACATGCAGTCAACTAGGGTAAAGAGGCTGTGAAGCTCGATTCACATTGATTTATCAAATTGGTCAAAAAAATTGTTATGTTTTAGGAAATAATTCCCACACAATGCAGACATTAAAGATTACTTATGTACATTGTCGAATCATGCTGAAGTCATATTTTTTTGATGAGACAACAAAGCCACTGATCAGTCTGTGTGTCTGCTAAGTCTGATTGTTATTTACTGATTAGCTGCACTAGAAACATCACCATTCTCAATATTTAGCTAGTCCATGTAGCTAACATGTAACAGACTGGCTTGATTCACTATCACACCTTATCGAAAGGCTCCCTATCATGCGGGTACATTTGGGCCACGACGCGAGAAAACGACTTCGGGGGGTTGCGAACACTTAAGGCGCAGACCAGCCTGCGCATATGCGCAGTCTGATCAGCGCCTTTGTAGTTCGTTTAACGGAAAGAATAATGTCTAGACATTCTACAAGCGAAATTTCAATGTTCTAGCTTGTCTCTATAGCTGAACAGGCTAATTTGAATATCACTTTGTCGGAAACCCCGAAGACAGGTTTTGTCCGCGACGCGGCCCAAATTTAATCACAGACAGCATCTCGGACCACTATCGGTGGGCCAATGGTGGCCCGCCGTTATATGCTTACAATGATGTTATTATTCAAAGTAAAACGTATTGCCATTGTACTGTCTAGGATTTCAACTACATTGGTGCTGGTCAGACTATGCACATGCGCAGACTGATCTGTTCTTTCGTTCGCATATTGTATTACTCTGTTTTCTAATTAGTTGACTCTTTTCGATATAGGAAGTATTTGAGCCGCTTATATAGGATGGGGAACCTTACCTTGAAAGGTCCTTTAATGTACTAATGAATTCTTCCTTCTGGTTTGATCCCATGATTTGATACAAGCTTGGGATGGTCCATTGTATATATCGACGGGACACAGGTTAGAATTTTCAAATAAAATTGCAATTTGTTTTCTCTGAAGATCGTTTTTGTCATAACGAACAGTGTAGACCCCGATGAAATGTCACAGTGTGCGGCAGGGAGTTAAGGGTCTATATTATAGAACAGAGCAGAATATTTCCAGATATTTTGTTAATGGAGTAATCAGTGAACTCGTCTATCATTGACACCAGTTCGACACTTCCAGAATTGGATTTCTAATCAGTTTTCATGCTCATTGCTCTTTAATTAAACAATGATGAGACGTTTTAGAGTAGCTGTCTAGTACAATACAAGAAATAGTATTACTCCTTTTATGTTTGGTGGAATCCTCCATACATTATAGTACTTTATTTTAGCAATCAGCGCAGACCCCGGTTGAATGCATCCCGAGAATGCATCGTTCTGTGTGATCTCATCTCGGTTTAAACTGTTTGTCATTGTGCCTGATTATGGGTTTCTATTTCGGAATTTTTCGCGAGGGTTTTATTTTCGCGAAACTTCGCATTTGTGGAATTTCATGAAAAATAAAACCGTCGCGAATTGGCGAAATCACTCTGTCGTTTATTGATGTGGGTAAATCAAGCCTTAGTTTATAAATATGTCTTATGACGCATTCGCGCAAATAAAATTATCGCGAAAACTTCCGAATTTACAGTAGGGTGAGACATAGTGTATCTAAACCCTGTGCCATTGAAGTGTTCAAGAAATGCGATTTGTAACTTTTGAAAAACACACAACAACAAAAACATCATTATTTTTTCTCCAGTAGCCTCTTAATCCACCAATATCAGAGACGGCGAGGCTCTACATATTTAGAATGGCGTTTTAGGGTTAGGGTTAGGATTAGGGTAACGGCCCGCTCTTCATAATTCGAATGACGTTTTAGGGCCAGGGTAAAAGGCTAACCCTAACCCCGATAATGGCCCGCTCTTGGTCTCTCGGCGTGAGAAAACCTGGAGTATTTTTGATTTTTGAAATGAGTAGTATCGAAGGCGTTTCATTTAAATATATTTAGGCTTATATTTGAATCGTTTATCAAGCCTTCTAGAATAGACCGTGAGAGCACCCTCATGCGACTTTGTGGTGTCGACGTTAAACCCTGTGTATTTCAAGAAACTGTCGCAAAGTTTAGGGAAATTTTAACAAATCTTACATATAAAGCGATGAAATGCATATTCAAAATTGAAATACACGCTAAAATATTTAAAATATCATGTGCATCCACCGACGCTGCCTGGGTATATAACAGTCCAAGATTAACGTACATAGGCCTACGTATAAAACCATGCATCCATCTGTGCCCCTTATACCAAATCGGTTGTTGCACGGATATTGTCGGAAAAAGACAAAAAATATAATATAATTATATTGTTATTTCTTTAATTCTTATATCCCTAAGGCGCCTCCCGAGGAGCAAAAAATAAATCGACTGATAAACAGTATAGTCCCGGGACAAAATGGAAGACTTGTGTGCAGAAGGGGAATACCCTTGCTGGAAATCCCCTAAACACTCATCGTTTCACTGGTTTGTACTTAAATGACGATAAATAGTATTGGGCGCGGGAACTCGCGATTTTTGCAGTTTGAAATGTTTGAAAACGTATTATTTAATGAAATTTTGTACAGCCTTCATCCAGGAAGTTTTATTGTGTCTGGGTCATACATTTGCAAGACTGCATTTTTTAATATTTTCCAGCTTAAACAACATTGAAACGTTTTCTCATTTTCAAAATCTTTAGATTTAACGAGTTCTGGCAATGATTGCGAGTTTAGAATGCATTATGGATGACTTGCAAACAACTGACTTTTATAATCGAGGGTAGCGAGTTCGATCCACCATGCCGCTTTTTGAATGAAATGATAATCCGCGGTCCCTGGTCTCTACATGATCATATTAGGCCTAACTATTTGCCTGTCAGTGGATAACCTTTGCATACAATTTGAATCTAGATCAGACCCGAAAGCCCTTCTCTGGTTCCAAACTACATGTATTTGACAAACTGGTATTTATGTTCCTGAAAGTTTTTCTTTTGAAAAAAAATCATTTTGAAAAATACCCATAGCGAAAAAAGGACCCAGCATGCAAAGAGTTAAATCAGCCAGCTGATGAGATTTGGTTCCTATGTGATAGGCAACCAGCTTACTCATACCCATCTTACCCACCAGATCCCTCGCTGCTCGCATATAAGAATGACGATCTAACTTTTATATCGAAAATAAGTTTTCGATTGCCAAAATGCTATGTTCCAGGCTAACATTTTCCCCATCTATAAATGTTTAACATTTCTATCTGTTATTATAAATATTAAACATTTCTACCTGTTATTGGTGTAATTACTCTCCGGGTCAATACATTTGACGCAAAAATGCACTTTTTTGGCAATCGAAAGCTTTTTTTTTCTATTTTTTTTAGGGTGGGGTGCGTGGGGGGCAAAAAATTTCAGACGCAATTTTTCTGAAATAGTTTTGCTCAGCCTAATGTAATTGAGCCGGACCTCTAGGTTTGGGACATATTACTCACTCACACTAGGTCTCTTTTACATGGTAAACATTGGGTGACAGGAGGCTGTTAGCATATAGCTAAGTGTAGGTACGGAACGGTACACATTTTGAGGTTGAATGTTGCTTTGGATTTGTACAGCGACGATCCGTCCCAAACAGGCCAATCGCACAGCTGCGGTTTATTTGTTCTCACATTGGATCCTTTCTTTTTCTTCAGATAATCAGAGAATCATGTACAAAATGGTTAAAACGACGTTTGAAATATCTTTCGCTGGAAAGAACAAGAGATTTGCTCGTCGACATGTCAATAATACTAGCTGTCAACTGACAGTTCACAGGGGTCGCTTCCATACACTGTGTACATCACAAGGAGATCAACTGACAATTGGAAATCTACCATTGTTCAGAGGAAGATGTAACTTCCGTCACAGAGTCGCGTGGACAGGCATATCTGGAGTACCTTTGCATCACACTAGACAAAGAATGATGGCAGACTGGTTCGGAAGGAATAAAGAATGATAACAGACTGGTTCGGAATGAACAAAGAATGATGACAGACCGGTTCGGAATAAATAAATACAAATATTTCATTCACTCAGGATGACAACACGTAACCAGCATGAGGTTCATAATCTTACACATATATTTTATTACAATAACACAAAGAATGATGACAGGCTGATTCGGAACGAATAAAGAATTATGACTGAGCTGTCACCGCTTTTGGTGTAAACTTATACTTGCTTTCCTACTATAACAGTTTGAGGCCAACATTTCTCTAGTGATAAATGTTAAAACATTGCTACCTGTTAGTGTTGTAGTTATTCTCGAGATCAATACAATCGAACAGAAAAAAAGCTTTTGATAACAGATGAGAGGTTACACTAAAATCAGTGACAGTTCAGCTGCCACCAAATTTGGTGTAAATTTACACTTATTTTTACAGTGAACTATTAGTCTATTTAGCTGTACAGTCTGACTAGTGCTTTATTTACCTGCCAAATCTGACAAGAGCATGGGATCCTTAGGCTCAGTTTCAATTTATTCATAGTATTCAGTCCAATTTTATCATGTAAGTTGTGATAATGAAACTTATGGTCTGTTTGGAGGTTTTCAGTGGTCTTGTTTATCTATTCGAATGAGGTCCTAGCTTGGGGTGGCTGGGGCGGGGGTTAAGGAACAATGAGATTTTTCAGGAAAACAAGGGATTGATTTGAAGGGGAAGTAGAGAACAAACTGATAGTTTATTAACTGATAGATACATCGTCAAAATAACGCCTGTTAGTGTTAACTGCACAGGAATTGTGACAGGTGTCTAAAATGTAAAAACTTCCATCAAAGAGGTATTTAATGCATGTTTAATACGTGTTACAACTTTTTAACACATATTTCCCCTAAAGTTCAAACCATAAATGTGAAAATAGATAGTAGTTGCGATATTAAATGTAACATGGGAGCAAAAAGAACCAAAATTATGCAGAAAAGAATTTTACTTTTAGCATTTCACTTACCTATATTTGTTTTCACATGGGTGGTTAAACTGTTAAAGTGGCCGCGTACCCTCGCATCCACATAGTCCTACCAGATCCTTTGCTGTCTACTTAGAAGAGCATTTGGCCACGTGGAACTTCTGTCAGAGAATAAAACATGAAACCTTGTGCATACACGCTGAAATACTGCCAGTATGGACAGATAGGGAAAGCAACTATTTAAACCGTCATTTGACAGACAAATATTTCGAAGAATATTTTGACGGATAGTTTCGACGAATGTTTCTTAAGAGATTTGCATAATTGTACTCACAGCAGAATGGTCGAACATTAACAAGAAAACACAGCAGTGCGTTCAGTATATTTAATTCTTTCTTTAATGATCAGATGAATAGAAGAAATAATGTCATATGTATGGTGTATTGTTAACATCTTGGAAAGACATAAAATATTGCCCGGCTATTTATTTATTTATTTTAGTTGCTGACAGTAGAAATGGTAATTCTGTCTTATGGTAGATCAATCAACAATTGTGTCTACTAATTTTAAAATCATGCAGCAGTTGTATCTGAATCCTGTACAAAAATTGCCCAGGTCAAACAGTAGTTGAAAATGACATAAACAATTGGGCCAGTGCATGAGATTTCCAACAATGTGGTATGTGCGACCAGAAAAGCCTCAGATCAGCCTGCGCCTACGCGCAGTCTGATCAGAGTCTTTGCTTGACGCTTGAATATTCTCTGACTTTAAGCTACTGACTGAACATCGTTTGGAGTTTCTAAGCTTAAAAGGAGGCTTCACAGGCTCATCTGAGTCTACACTTATCAAAATGCCACGTTGTTTGAAATCACATGTCACTATTACAACTTTTCAGTCACAGATCGCCCCTACTCGTTACATGTCTTTGACAGCAGATCCTACACCCGTTACACTCCCACAACTACCGGATCTTTTAATCCATTGCTGGACGACTCCTGTCGTCTGCTGATAATCTTGTCAAACAGTTTGGACCCAATTCAGACACGATGGCGTCGGTCCTGATCTGGATCCAAACCGTTTGACACTCTGGTAGACTTTTTAAGAAGTTAATTTTGAAAAAAAGTTACCGATCATGCAAAGAGATGCGACAGTTGTAAGTATTGGAGCAGCAATTTTCAGTCACAGCAGTAGTCGGGTCAGTGTCATCCTTTTTCAGTCCCTTTTGAGCAACTGAAATGTTATGCTCATAGGTTGAGGTGATTATAAAAATTGTTTTATAATTACGGTTACCTTATATATGCTGACAGCTGACTCAAAAAAGTACATGAATGATAAATGTAATCATATTTTGTAGTTCTAAGCTAATAAAATGCATAAATAATCACATTTTAGATATATAGCCCGGGTCCTAAAGTGCTTTCGACCACGGCGAGACTGATTTTGTTTGCAACGACCGCGACCACTGCCACTGATAAATATGGTCGCCTATAGTTCGGCGATAGTTTTGTATTTAGCCGGATATCGGTCGTCGACTGATCGGCAATCTGCGAACAGTTAGCGACCGATCGGCGATTTTGCAACTTTGCTTCGCTTACAGCAAAATAAAACGTAACGGTGATCCTCTACCCAAAAGCTAACACTTTCAGCATCTGACATTTTCCAATTCATCCTCAGAATCAGGTGCAGTCTTCTATGTCACATAGGCCTATTGCAAACACTTTCAATGCTTGTGGTGAAATGGTGTCAGGATGGCAAGATAGCCTTTTGTTAAAGCTGGCACCGCAACCGACCAGTCGCCGATCGGCCGCTGATTAGTCGCCGATTTGACAGTCTCTGTCAAAGAGTTGTTGAAATCGGTCGGTGACAGATCGGCGACTGATTAGCGACTCCTATATTATCTTTGCAGCTAGTCAGTCGCGGTTAGTCTTTTGTGCATGCTCAAAATACTGGCTAGTCATTTGTGCATGCTCGAAAGACTGGCGGCGACTGATTTTGATCGGCGACTGAAACGGCAACCTTGTTGCGACTTCCTGCGTAAAACCTTACCGCGATGGTCACTGGCGCTTTTTATTCGGTTGCAGCAAGAAGCAAGGTACCATATTTAGCATTCGTGTTTATAAGTTTGTTTGTTTGTTCTTCTGAATTCAATATATAGGCCTACCGCTATTGAAAACAGAGTTTAAAAATTCAAACGAATTGTTGGAAACCTAATTATGTAATAGTTATACCATGTGTTGTCCGCCTGTACGTGGATTATCTTACGTACAGGTCGACAAACATGGTATAATTATTTTATACCACCTACATCAGTGTATACCTTGCACATCACGAGATATTTCGTGTTAAAGCTGGTCGGGGTGGTATAAAGATGCGACAGTCTGCAATCACGGTTTATAGCTATGGTTTCCTCTTTAATTGCACGACGGTGGGTCAAGCCTCAGACTCTATGACGGCTTTGACGTAAAGCTTAAATCGGAGGGTTGGTGCCTGATGCTTATCTGTAGCTAGACCCACCGTGGCTCAACTGGAGGGTTTCTTTAGCTCTGACTTCCAGGGTGGGGGGAGGGTACTCTGATATTTTCATACATACGTAGGCTCGGGTCATTTTATTGGGTTCAAAATTTTGAATTTCAATATTTTTTGGAGTTTTCAGAAAAATAAATATTTTTTTGGGTATGAAGATTTTGTGGTAATTTTTTGGGGTCATCACAAAATTGTGACATAATAGCCCTTTTCACCTGCTCTAAATGACTGGAACACTGTTGAAAGGTAAAGGGACAAAAATGATCAAACTGTTCTTGATGGGACCTAAAGTCACTGTAGTTGATGGGCAGCATTCAAATTGAATACTGCACATTAATTATTCCTGCAAGAAAAGATGATAAAATTGCTGCTATCGTATTTCGAAAGGCTGGCATAGGAGTCCACCTGATGAACTTTAAAACTAGCTAAATGCATATGATCTTTTATATTGGCATTAATTCAAATCATTGTTTAAGTTTTCAAATATCAATAGATCGTGTGAGGCTGGCATCACATGCTTCTACATGTACAAATACTTATTTGCTCTTGCACCTTTATTCTGCATGTGCAGTTCAATAAAGAATATTCTGTGGGCCTGAGTAGCCTAGGGGTTGTAGCTTCGAACCACTGGATTCACAGGCCTATGGATGATATTCTAAGTTGAGAATCAGTCCCCACAATAGCTAGCTGTTGTCAGGATATGGGCTCAAAAGTTAAACTTCACGATGGTAGTAGTTAGGCTGGATTAGTGCCCAGCTATGAGCTATATTATGAAGGAACCTCTGTGGCTGCATATTCTGTCAGGTGATGGAAAGTTTCCATCGTGTGCATACTTCTCCCACGTAGTCAGCTGATCACACCCCAGGAGACAGGTGTTTGTGATAAGGTCAGCCATCATTCCTTGTCATAATGTTCTCAGATTTTACTATATAAACTGCCCGTCGTTACCATGTCGTTAGAGAGAGAGAGAGAGAGATCGAGACAGTGATCAGATTAAGCTTGCTGATCAGTCATGATCATGTAGACTGTATAGCGTTATTATCAGCTCGAACCTGGGTTGATTTGCATAATAAACCATTATTATGAACTGTTGTTTTTGACTTTGAAAAGTACTACTATACGATACAGCCCCGACTATGTTATAGAGTCGTTTTGGCTGCCGTTCGCAGGATAGTCAGTGTCTACACAGTTTACTTAATCGTTATTCAGGACAGGACAACACCAGGACATGGAAGGGAACAAGGTAGGAACAGTTTTCTTCTTCTCTTTTGTTTCGATGTATGTTTGCCATGATTCTACCAATTATTAGGCAATATAGTTAGTAAGAAAAAGAAATGAATATTTTATTTTCAATTTCACTTTATTAATAATATTTTTCTAAAAAGACTAATTTCAATTTTTTTAAAATAAAATGGCTGAGGGACAAGAGCATGCACAGGGTCAAGGCGTAGATCCTGTCATAACTGCTTGGCAAGCAATGACAGCTGAAATCGCACAACTAAATCACGCTTTTACTACACAGGGCATATCCTCCACTGTTCAAAAATTTGACGGAAACCCTAAAAATTTCAGAGAGTGGGTGAAATCAATTGAAAAATATGCAATTTTAGTAAATATGCCAGATCACAGAAAAAGGTACATTGCATACCAAACTTCAGGTGGCGCGGTATCTGGTTTCATTCAACGGTATATACATGCCAATCCAGATAACACATGGCAGCAGTTAAAAGATCAACTTTCAGTCAGGTTTTCTGACGTCACGGACAGGCAAATGGCATTGTCACTTTTGCGGTCAGTGAAGCAGAAGACTGGCGAAACGATACAAGTGTTTGCTGAAAGAATTTTGTCTCTAGCCGAAATGGCATACTTAAATCAGGGGGGAGACGCAGTAGAACGCCAGTTAATTGATATTTTCGTAGATGGAATAACAAATGACCCACTTAAAATGAAAATATTAAGGGACCAGCCCCACACCTTGCAGGGCGCCATTGCTATTGCCACTAATGAGCAAAATTTGAGGGTAAGGGTACAAATGACACACAGCCATGCCCAGTCAAGCCATCATGAGCCCATGGAAGTTGACCACTCCAGAGGTCAGAGGTTCAGAGGTCAAAATCACCCCAATAGGTTCAATAGAATAAACAGTGCAAACCCTGCACAGAACTTTAGGCAAATAAAATGTTGGAATTGTGGTATGCTAGGACACGTAAGTAGGGACTGTAGGCCAAAAGATAAACCAAGACCGTCTGTAGGTCATGGTAGACCACGACAATCAAACTATAATCAACAGGAAAACTAGGTCACTCTTTGCGTAAAGAGGTCAATGCAAGGAGTAGCAACAACATAAAAGGAAATTCACCTCAAGAAAATTTTAAAATCAATGTTTCAGGCAGTCCTAATTCTTGTTTGTTAAAGATAGGAAAACAAAGGTATAGAACTCTTGTAGATACTGGAGCGGAGTGCTCTTTGATGCATCGTCGTATCAATGATCAATTAAAAAATAGACCAAAGCTTGTAAACAGAAAAGTTTGTTTACAATCTGCAAACGGTACTTAATTAAGATGCGATGGTTGTGTCATTGTGCAAATATCTATCGGTGGAACCGAAATGTCTCAAGAGTTTTATGTGATCAGAGATTTGAATAGAAATTTGATACTAGGATTGGACTGGCTGAAAAACAATAATGTTAGGTTATATTTTGATTTAAAATGTCTCAGAATCAATGGTAAGCACTATGTTAATTTAGAAGAAGACATACATATAGCATCTACAGTAAGAATGAAAAAGACATACTTAATTAAACCACAAACAGCTATGATATGTAAAGGTAAGGTAAGGGAAAATCCAGATCTACCTGTAGGAAAAAATTATGAAGTTTGTCAAATTGATAAAGGCTTTATTGTAAACCAACCTGGCCTTCAAATAATAAATACTGTCTCAACCTTGGCTAAAGATAGGTCATTGCCAATATTAGTTGTAAACAATACAAATAAGTTCATTAAAATTCATAGACATGGTTTACTTGCTAAAATATCAGGTATACAAAATACAGTTATGCAAGTAAACTCAGCCATGCAACAGGAAAATGGTGACAGTAAATTAAATTTAAGTGACTTAGATGTATCCCCACAATATAGATCACAAATTGAAAAACTAATTATTAAAAATCAAGATTTATTTTCCAACAAAGACTCTGAATTAGGTCACACTGAAACTGTAAAAATGCATATTGACACAGGAAATAATGAACCAATAAAAATGAGACCTTATAGAACACCAATTAAAAATAGGGAGGTAATTGACAAAGCAATTAACGAAATGATAGATGCTGATGTAATAAGAAGATCAAGGTCACCTTGGTCATTTCCTGTGGTCATAGTGGATAAAAAAGATGGTAGTAAACGCTTCTGTGTAGATTTTAGAAGGTTGAACAAAATAAATGTAAAAAATTGTTATCCATTACCTTTGATTGACGATATTCTTGCTTTACTTGGCAAAGCAAAGTACTTTACGTCCTTGGATTTAAAGAGTGGTTATTGGCAAGTTGCCATGGATGAGAAAGATAAACATAAGACTGCTTTCACGTGTCATAAAGGGTTATTTGAGTTCAATGTGATGCCCTTAGGCCTTTCAAATGCACCTGCGGTTTTTCAAGAGCTTATGGCTGTTGTCTTACATGACTGTCAAGGTTTTGCAACTGCATACCTGGATGACATAATGATCTTTAGTGAAACTTTGGAAGAACACTTCGAACACCTAAGTATTATCTTTGATAAATTAAGATTGCATAGATTAAAGTTGAAACTTAAGAAGTGTAGCTTTCTAAAACGGGAGACACATTATCTTGGGTTTATAATTAGTGAAGATGGCATTAAGCCAGATGAAAATAAAGTTGAAGCTATTAGATCTTTGCCTGTTCCAACTTGTGTCAAAGAGGTCAGATCATTCATTGGCATGTGCTCATATTACAGACGCTTTATTCCAAACTTCAGTCAAATAGCTGAACCCATAATTGCTTTGACTAGAAAATATGCTCATTTCAAATGGTCTGATGTACATCAAAAAGCTTTTCAATATTTGAAAGATAGTTTGACCTGTGTTCCACTTCTGTCTTACCCAGATTCAAATGCACCTTATGTGCTTTACACTGACGCTAGTGACACATGTATTGGTGCTTGTCTTACTCAAGTGTGTGAAGGTGAGGAAAAGCCAATCTATTATCTGTCTCATAAACTTAGTAGAACTCAATGTAAATGGTCAGTAGTTGAGAAGGAAGCGTTTGCTATTCATTTTGCTCTCCAAAAGCTGGACTATTATCTCCACAACTCTAGTTTTGTTATAAGAACAGACCACAAACCACTAAAATACTTGCTTGAATCTCCAATGCAAAACAAAAAGATACAACTTTGGGCTTTAAGTATGTCAGGTTATAACTGTTCAATAGAATACATAGCAGGTACAACTAATACATGTGCTGACCTACTTTCAAGACATCCAGATAACATAAAGAAAAATTCAGAGTTGACAGATAAACATGACAACAATGAGGGGACAGACGAAAAGGAACTTGATGTCAATGAAAATTTATTTCAAATAAATGTACTTGACTCAAATCAATTTGAACCTAGAACTTTTGCTAGCTGTGAGGTTCCAAATGAAGAATCATTTGAAAAATGTGACTGCTCAGACTTCATTAAAGTTGGTTTGGATATGAAACTTGAACAAACTAGAGATGAGGAAATTTCAGAAATTAGGTCAATGATTACCAGTGGTAAAGAAAACAAAGATGTTCAAAAGCATTATCTTTTGGTTGATAACTTAGTATACTATATCTCTAATGTGAATGATGACCCTTGTTTAAGACTGTATGTTCCAAAACATCTCAGATCTTCAGTAATCTTACAATATCATGATCAGAATGGACATATGGGTATTCAGAAAACTTTTGATTCCATACGTCAGAAGTATTACTGGCCAAACTTGTTTAAGGAGATCAATGGCTATGTTTCAGATTGTATTACCTGTAAAACTAGATCAATGCAGAAAATAAAACCACCTTTGCAGGAAACTGATATACCACCCTATCCTATGGCAAAAATAAGTCTTGATCTTTCTGACCCATACCCCACAACATTATCAGGAAACAAATATATTATTGCTTTTGTTGACTGGTATAGTGGGTGGCCAGAAGCTTTTCCGGTTCCAGATAAGACAGCTGATACAGTTGCTGACTTGATTATTGAGCAAATCTTTCCACGGTTTGGTTGTCCTTTGCAGATTGTTTCTGATAATGGATCGGAGAATGTAAACAAAGTTGTTAAAGAAACGTTGGCAAAACTTAAGATAGATCATATACTTACAAGTGTTTATCACCCCCAAAGCAATGCAAAAGTTGAAAGATTTCATAGAACCTTACATGACATTTTGGCAAAAATGGTAGCAGATGAACAACAAACTTGGGATTTGTGCTTAAATCAAACTTTGGCAGCTATAAGGTTCAACATCAGTGAGTCATCCAAATTCTCACCTTTCTATTTACTGTACAATAGGGACATAGTCTTACCTGTAGACAATATATTAAAGCCAAGAAGAAAATATTTAGGTGAAGATTATCATCAAATTGCCTTACAAGAGCAGCATAAATCATTTGTACATGTGAGAAACCACTTAAAGAAAGCTAAGAAAAGACAAGCAAAATATGCAAATAAGGGTTCTGAGTTAGTTGAATATCAAGTAGGTGACCCAGTTTATTATAAAAAACAAAGACATGGGAAAATAGATCAAAAATGGAAACCCTTCTATAGAGTAATTGAAAAGACTGGCCCCGTATCCTATGTCATTAAAAATCAATTGGATGGTTCTTTAAGCAGAGTTTATACTGGAGATTTAATGTTAGCAAATATAGATAACTGGCAGATTTCCAAACATGAAAGTAATAGAAAGTTAAGGGATGCCGCATATGTAATTCCACCCCAACCTTCTGAGTCAGAAACAGAAAATGAATCTAATTCGGAAGACAATGCCCCTTTTGCAAAGGTATCCAAGAAATACAGACAAGAAAGGGAAACGTCTGAAGATGAAGACGATATTCCTTTAATGGAACTAAGAAAACGCCTTAAGCACAGAAAATTAAGACAAGAGCATAATTCAGAAACTGAAGCTGGGGAAATGGGCATTGATGATATTTTATCTGATAATCCTAGCTCCCTATCTTCAGTTGAGTCCAGTGAGAATGAGCAGGAGATGGATTTGAATCTAGTAGATTCACGACAGCGCCATGCTCCTAACATAGTAGAACAGGAGAAGCCTGTTAAGGTTAAGAGTGGGTCTCGACAGCAGGGAGACGTAAAACAATTATTGAGGTTAATTTCCAATATGTTGTAAGATGACCTCGGTTTAATTCATTTGAGGTAAATTGTAAATAGTTTGTAAACCTCATGCACTGTTAGAATAACAGACTGAATTTTATTTTATTTTGTTTGTTTCAGATGAACATGAAGTACCATGTTATCTTATGGTCAATGTTCATTAGCCAAACGTTCGGACTCTTTACATCTGAAAATGTAGTATTTCAAAAGACTAATGAAGTCTATATAAATGATGCGTATTGGATAGTAACTTTTGTCCATGACCTAAGACCTTTTACAAATCTCATCAATCAGATCAGCAATGATCTAAGCTTTACAGATGAAATCATAGGGGTAATAACTAAATCTTATAGGACCTCGAATATGACTGGATATTTAGCAACCTTTGAAAGCTTACATGTAGAAGTCAGTTTATTGACAGACACATACATGTCTGTTTTCGATAGTTTTCAAGAATATAAAGCCCTTTCAATGAATACAACAATGCATAAAAGGTCCATTTTACCAATTCTTGGTGAATTAATGCACACTTTAATTGGCACTTTATCTGAAAAAGACCTAGAAAACATAAATAATAACATCAACGTTTTGGCCACTAACCAAGAGCGCATTATTCATGACCTTGACATAAGCTTATCTGTGTTGAATTTAACTGCAAAACAAGTTGCTGAAAATAGAAGATCAATTATGGATCTTGTCAAAGTTATTCAAAAACTAGATAGCAAAATCAGACAGCTTCAACAATCGTTTGAGCAAAAGTTTGTAAGGCTTGAACAGTTTATTCACACCTATCTGCAGTTTCAAATGATACTTGACGAAATAAGAATAACCACACAAGATGCCGTGTTTTATCTTCAAAGTTTAAAGACTGAATTGAATATGTTATCCATGCATCATTTTTCAACAGACACTATTTCTCCCCATAATCTCAAGAAATTGTTAATTGTAATTGAATCCAAATTACCAAATAATGTTGAATTGCCAAGAAATCCACGCAAGGACATTTGGTACTATTATAAGACACTTGCATGCATGACTTACCTGCAGAGTAAGGAAATAAGAATTGTTCTTAAGATTCCATTAATTAACACTAAAGAATCGTATGAAGTGTTTAAGGTACATAACTTACCATTACCTTCAGATAGTATAAACTCAAATCAAACTGGTGTTCTACTGAAATATGAGCTTGAAGCAGAAATGCTAATAGTATCCAAAGATAAGACTACATTTTCAATCTTGTCAGATTATACATATCGAATGTGTACAAATCACCATTATCAGTTTTGTAATCCGGAGACAGCATTCTATCAGACAAACATAAACAAACTTTGTATTATGGCATTATTCATGGAAAACACCCATGATCTTAAAGCTTTGTGTAAAATGCAGGTTGTCTTTGAGACCCTTCCAATCACAAGACATTTGACTCATGGTATCTGGATTGTTACTACTGATAAACCTTTGACCTTTACTGTTACTTGTAGGTCTAATGAGCTAAAGACTAATGATTTAAAAATCAAACCACCTTTTGGCATTATTAAATTAAATGAAACATGTAAGGCGTCAAACAAGTATTTACAACTGCCTGCATATTTTGGTCAGAATAGTTACTTTGAAAGAATCGATCCTTTACAGGCACTTTTGAAATTACATAACTTATCAAAGTTCTCTGTTGGAAACATTACTGCAACAGAATCTTCCAAGTCAGAGAAAATTAATATACCCTCTCATCTGATTAGTTTAAAAGAGGTTCCATTACAACATTTTCTTAAAGAAACAAGACATTTCAACGTCTTAAGGTTGAACAGTGGAGAGAATAAAATTAACTGGACATTTGTTATAATAATATCCATCGCATTAATTGTTTTTGTAATTTTAATTATATGGTTAATCATGCGTAAGGGTACGTGTCTTAATCAAATAATTGGTAGAAAATTGGCTAATGTACATGGCTCTGAGAGAGAAGAGGCGAAACAGTCGCCTTCCTTCGAGGATATAGAAATGTCCACAATGGTTAACTCCAAGATCGTCCGTAACGATTCAGAAGGTCAATCAACATCCTTCAAGAGGACAGATGCCATGATGGCATGGAAATAATTGGATCATGATAACAATTATTCTATATGAATGTTACAGCTGTTGTATATAAACTGTAAATATTGTGTCCTTAATTGAATTAAAGTTTAATATGTTCGGTGAGATAACTGCACGCGGTGCCTAGCATTGATCCTAAAGATCAGCTTGCACGAAGATTTTATTGACTTTTTCTTGTTTGACCCTTGAGGTCATGCAAGATTGATAAACTTTCAATCATATAAAGCCTTTAAGTATGAACCCTAAAGGTTGTACTTAAAGTGAAGATTTATTATTAAACAGATTTATTATTAAACTACGGTTTTAATGTTCCAGATTAATGATGTTCATGACAGGAGGAAGATGGCTCAGTATTACAATGTTCCAGTGCCTGTGGTGTCACCACAGCCCGTATATATGTTCACCAACGAACATCATATACCAACGGTAGCCGAAGACAATGTGTTTGTTCCGAGTAGGCGTTTTCGGTGTCCAATGGTGGCTATACCTCGAGTGAGGACAGTTCTGGATATGAAGATTAATACTGTGCAGATGTGATTGCGTCATGAACATTCTTAAAAGGACAGTTAATCATGACAAATGACATTTTGTTGAATATCATTGCTTTGGCAAGTTTAATCAGAAGTAAACACTTGTAGACCCTTCTTAAAAGCATTAAGATGTGGTCCGCAAGCGTAGACTTTATTAATTAAGGGAAATGTTTGGGAAAAAAAGCCAAATTGTTATGAAAACTTGTCAATGTAATGGTATATATGAATTGTTTTGCATAAATATATACAAAGACGGCGTGGTCAATAAAGATAAGCATTTATATTGCTTAACAACTATACGCACTCATTAATCATTGATTACTTATAAAGTGATCGATCATTGATTGGTAGTGTATTCTGGTTAATTTGAGTAGAAATCCTGGTTATTAACATTTTTTTATATGTAGCAGGGACAAACCAACAATTGCTTAGTTATTCTGTCCTATATTATGTCATATCTTTGTTTTGCATAAATCAATTTGTCTTTTTTAAGGACTACTAAAACAAATTGATTTCTTAAAAGTAAGGGAGGTTTGTGACATAATAGCCCTTTTCACCTGCTCTAAATGACTGGAACACTGTTGAAAGGTAAAGGGACAAAAATGATCAAACTGTTCTTGATGGGACCTAAAGTCACTGTAGTTGATGGGCAGCATTCAAATTGAATACTGCACATTAATTATTCCTGCAAGAAAAGATGATAAAATTGCTGCTATCGTATTTCGAAAGGCTGGCATAGGAGTCCACCTGATGAACTTTAAAACTAGCTAAATGCATATGATCTTTTATATTGGCATTAATTCAAATCATTGTTTAAGTTTTCAAATATCAATAGATCGTGTGAGGCTGGCATCACATGCTTCTACATGTACAAATACTTATTTGCTCTTGCACCTTTATTCTGCATGTGCAGTTCAATAAAGAATATTCTGTGGGCCTGAGTAGCCTAGGGGTTGTAGCTTCGAACCACTGGATTCACAGGCCTATGGATGATATTCTAAGTTGAGAATCAGTCCCCACAATAGCTAGCTGTTGTCAGGATATGGGCTCAAAAGTTAAACTTCACGATGGTAGTAGTTAGGCTGGATTAGTGCCCAGCTATGAGCTATATTATGAAGGAACCTCTGTGGCTGCATATTCTGTCAGGTGATGGAAAGTTTCCATCGTGTGCATACTTCTCCCACGTAGTCAGCTGATCACACCCCAGGAGACAGGTGTTTGTGATAAGGTCAGCCATCATTCCTTGTCATAATGTTCTCAGATTTTACTATATAAACTGCCCGTCGTTACCATGTCGTTAGAGAGAGAGAGAGAGAGAGAGAGAGAGAGAGAGATCGAGACAGTGATCAGATTAAGCTTGCTGATCAGTCATGATCATGTAGACTGTATAGCGTTATTATCAGCTCGAACCTGGGTTGATTTGCATAATAAACCATTATTATGAACTGTTGTTTTTGACTTTGAAAAGTACTACTATACGATACAGCCCCGACTATGTTATAAAATTGGACTATATTTAGAGGTCATTTCTATGCATTTTAGGGTCGATTCTTAAGGTCATGGTACAGAATGGGGATATTTTTTTGGGTTGCTAAAATTTCAAATATTGTTTTGGGGTGCTTGAAAGTCCTGATATTTTTTTGGAGTGAAGGGGATGCTGGGCCCGAGCCTATGTATGCAGAAAATTGAGAGTACCCCTCTGGGCTCTGACTATCAGGTGAGCCCTTTTCTTTGTTTCATCATAGTGTGTTAATTTGATTAGAGTGTTTCTTCATGATGATACATTGCATTAGTTAGAAGGCTTCCATGCCAGCTGAACATTTCTTGTACTTCAACAACAGCAGCATCTAGGGCGAAGATTTGGTACCAGTAAAATGCATTTAAGCCCCCCCCCCCCCCCCCCCCCCGTGGCTAAGGCTGCTGCCCGTTCTGTTGTTGTTGACTTTTGTTCAGCCTGTTGTTACTCCCATGGGGGGGTCTGTATTTGTTCTATGTTTTTTTTGTACGTTACTTTATGTCCATTCTAGTTTTGCAATCATCTTGAAGGGGAAGAGAAAGCTGGTCGCTTTGCTTAGTTTGTCTTCCTGGTGTCTCGTGATTCCTCGCGGTGCCATGGGTCTGTCTGCGGTTTGTGATTGTGGTATTTCCATCTGTGGTATTTTCTGATCATTGGGAGCACAGTGGCTCAGTGGTAGAGTTCTTGACTCGAGACCGAGGGGCCGCGGGTTCGAGCCTCACCAGTGCGTTGTGGTCCTTGAGCTAGACATATTTATCCTAGCTTAGTGGAAGACCCGTCCCTACGTAACTGAAAGATTGTTGACGGGACGTAAATTTCCAACAAATTTCCTGATCATACTCACTATTTTTATTGCGAATCCATCCATAGATGCGTGCCCTTAATATTTAGTTTACGGTATTTTGCATGCCATTTTCCTGCCAAATGCATTAATGTATCACACAGCTGATCAACAATGATTTCTAGAGAGGGTATATCCGGATTCAGCAGCACAAGGGGTAAGTGGGCATGGAGGGTCCTTTTCTCGTTTACAATTTTATCAACCAAATTCCTTGCTGGTGCCCCATTAAAAAGATAAACAACGACACGTGACTGATAATAAACCTTGAACTTGCAGCATGTCAAGCTGTCATTGCACCGGTTTTCACCAACAGTCTGTGTTTCAGTCGCCTTGTCAGTGTTTACCATGGCAGCCCGAGGAAGCTTACGTCTTCTACAGACTCTTCGACCTGCAGTTACAGGTGAGTGATTAACCGTTTGTTTATAGATCTTGCATCAAAGTCAGGTATATTGATTGTTCAATTAAGCCTGTCCTATATTCGTGCGTAACATAAATTCGTAATGGAAGGTATACAACAGACTACAAATGTAAGTTTTAAAAGGGACTCTAACCTTTATTATGCTGAGTGCAGGATATATCATTCTGTGAAAACATTGTAGATCATCCAGATCAGCTGGCTTCTGAAAATTCTGAGCCAGCTGATCGGCATTTACAGTGTTTCACACTCTGCTTGTAGTAACAAAGTGAGTTGTTGATATTTTCACCAAAATTTTACATGCAAATAGAAGAAGAATTGATATGAAACAGATCAAACAATAGTTTAGTTTCCACTGTTCGCGTTCCAAACATACTAAGGCCTTGGTCCGATCCCCGGGTTGGGCTGAGGTCAAAAATAAACTTTGCTGTATATCAAATTAAAGGGAATGAAATGTAAAACAAGATGGAAGCACATATTTTGCCCTTAGACAAACTCTCAGCCCCTGGGGTTGGGTCAAACCCGGGGGTCAAAAGGTCAAAACATTTTTTTCTGAAGGTGGTCATGTTGCATATCAAATTAAAGGGAATGAAGCATAATGAAGGGAATGAAGCATACATGTACATGCATACAAGCAAATTGTTTGCCCTTATACACACCCTCCACCCCTTGGGTGGGGTCAAAAGGTAAAAACCATTTTTTCTGTCATGTTGCATATCAAATTAAAGGTTATGAAGCATAGAACAACTTGCAAACAAAAGGTTTGACCTTACATACACACTGACATCCACACAGGTGGACTTGGGGGTAAGAGAAATTGGAATTCTATTTTGAGTTCAACTCTTAATATAAACCTTCCTTGGGAGATAAAAATTGGACAAATTTTCCTTGTTCAGTGACAGTCCATCAGTGCATCCATCTGTCTGTGCGCTCTTCCAGGAAATATTGAGCATACAGATACTCAGCAACTACTGATCAAATTTCAAATAAACTTCATGTGAAACTTCATGTGAATCTTCAGTATCAAAAGAAGATATGCATATTGTTAACATATTATGGTTGGATGATTTTTACAGCATTTTGACAAAATTATGTATTAATTACCACCCATTTCATGGGCACAAACAGAATGGGTGAGTGGATTTATGGCTAGATGAAGGTTTTAGCTCAAGATGGATGGCAGGTTGGATGAATGGGTTGAGATGGGATGGAACACCTGTCACCACAGGTGGTGTTAGAAGTAATCTGATAGCTGTATACAGTAAGCCTAAATTCATTTTTGGGCTATTAAAAGATCAAATATATTGTAGACATGATACAACACCTATGCTTTTGTACACAGTATTATTTGGAACATGATAACTCAATTTGCAATGAAAATATCACTTTCAAAATACACTAAACAATGCAAAAAAAGAAAGAAAAAAAAAGAGATGGCACAGATTTGTTACAGGTTTTTTTTCTGATTTATTATATTTTGGGGGGAAATCTAATGGCTTTTACCATTTTTGTGCTAGTAGATAGTTCACATGAAATATCAAGCCTTATATTTTTGATAAAAGTGACAGAATTCAAAAATGTCTGCTACAAATTCTGTGGGAGTTTTATGAGTTAAACACACATGTGCAGCTATCTAGTGGGGCAACGAGTCTGATTTTTGTCTGAGCCTTCGGTTTGTTCCATACTTTGAGTAAGGCCAAATAAAAAATAAGTGTGTTTCGGGTAACGGGTCTGAAAAGTTTAGGTAAGGTAGGCACACATATTTTGTTTAATTATAAAATGCCTTTCAAAATGCATGAAATAATATTTTTTCCAGAAAACGTGAAAAAAATTCTAGGTGTCACCAGTCAATTTAGGTCGGGTCGGGTCAGGGGTCGTGTTACCCTAAACACAGGTATTTTGTTATTTGGCCTAAGTGAGCAGGGAAGACTCTGGCAAGACTGTGCATCTGTGCAGGCTTGTCTGTGCCTAATAGCTGCTCACCTGTTTGATAAGTATCAAAGTCTCAAATTCTTGCTCCATTGTTATCCAATTCTGTTCCAGTACAGACCAGAGGAGTCTCCTCCAAGATATCTGGAAGTAAGAAGTCTGCACTGCCCTACCTGTTGGGTTCCCTGGCTGTTGGGGCTGGTGGGTACTGTGTCTCTTATTCTTGCTCTATTGTTATCCTATTCTGTTTCAGTACAGACCAGAGGAGTCTCCTCCAAGATATCTGGAAGTAAGAAGTCTGCACTGCCCTACCTGTTGGGTTCCCTGGCTGTTGGGGCTGGTGGGTACTGTGTCTTATTCTTGCTCTATTGTTATCCTGTTCCGTTTCAGTACAGAGCAGAGGAGTCTCCTCAAAGTTATCAGGAAGTAAGAAGTCTGCACTGCCTTACCTGTTGGGTTCCCTGGCTGTTGGGGCTGGTGGATACGGAGTCTACAAGTACAGAGGCAATGGGTTGATGAAGGAGATTCAGCATGTAGTCCAGGCTGAAGCTAGTAGGATCATTCCTTCCGTCTCAGCTGCAGCTCCTGCAGCACCTCAACCATCGGTAATGTAAATTCAGAAATTTTCGCAAGGTTTTATTTTTATTAACCCTAATCCTAACCCTAAAATTTTCACCAAATAATCTACTCATTATCCTCTATCAGCTGACCAAGTTTGGAGTTCCTATCTGTAGTTGTTTTTGAGATATCTTAATAACAAAATTTCATTCTGACCCTTAAAAAGAGGCATAACTCCACAAAGGGAGACAATTATTGCTGTTTGCAAAATTGGACATTGAAAACTTGTAATAAAGATATCTCAAAAATTATTACAGCTAGTAGCCTCAAATTTGGTCAGCTGATAGAGGATGATGAGCAGATTACCTGGTGAAATTTATTTTTTTTTTGTTTCGAGTTATTGCCCTTTGCAAATTTGGACATTGAAAACTTGTAATAAAAATATCTCGAAAACTAGCCTCAAATTTGGTGAGTAGATTACCTGGTGAAATAAAAAAAAAATAGTTATTATTATATTTTTTTCGAGTAATTGCCCTTCTCAAATTTGGACATTGAAAATTTTTCATAAAAATATCTCGAAAAGTTTTTTTTATTTTTTTCAAGTTATTGGCCTTTGCAAATTTGGCCATTGACAACTTGTTAATCCAGATATCTCAAAAATTATTTCGGCTAGGAGCTTCAAATTTGGTCAGCGGATACAGGATGCTGAGTTCAACAAGTTTATGGTTGGGGGCATAGTGTTTCATAAACACAATTTCTAGTTTCCAATTTAAGATTGTTTTGCTTTCTCTGAAGATCATTTTTGTCTTGGCAAACAATGTAGACCCTGATGGCATTAAGTGGCATTTCATCTGGATCTACACTGCTTGCCAAAGTACATATTAAGGAGTCATTAGTATGCAAAGGGTTAATTGGATTTCTGTTGGTATTTATATACCATCACTGTTTCAATTAACTATTGTACATCTACTTATGATATCAAATCTCTTGGTAAAACTATTTGATTAGTTGTGATTGATAGAAACATTGTCATTTAGGCTTTATGGCATGTGGGATAAGGCCATCTTTAAAAAAATTGTTTGCTGTCACCCTACTCACGATTTTTCAGGTGGGTAGGTAGGTAGATATTTATTTTATTTATTTTTTTCATTGATTTGTTAAAAAGATATTAAAAAAAAAGAAAAAATGCCTACAATTAGCATAAAAAAATTGTTTATCCAAAAGGACCATATTTTTTTTGATAGGTGGCATTTTGAGTGATTTAAGCCAGGGCTGTGGAAATACCATGCCCGACTTGTCCGACCTGGTCCCATTTCAATCAGGACAAGTTGTAAATTTCTATTTACTTGTCCTTGGACAAGTAGAAATGTATTAAGTTAATACATATCTGTATTTCATAAAATTTGATTAATTATTACGAGCTGAAGAAGCTAGCTGATCTGGATCTACACTGTTTACAAGAGAAGCCAGCTGATCAGGATCCATATTGTTTTCAAGAGTTGATATATATCTGGTTTCATACTGTTTTTGAAAGAATGAATTGTTTAAGCACTGTAATAGGTATAAGCTAATTTGTTCTTTGGGACAAGTAAAATTTTCTATGGACAAGTACATTTTGGCTTTTTACTTGTCCCTGGACAAGTAGAAAATATTACTATTTCCACACCCCTGGTTAAGCAAACAAACAATTTTTTAAGGATGGCCTTGAAGTCCAAAGTTCTCATGTACTGGCCCATATAGTATTTGTGATCATGTGAGTTTATTCCTGCAGGTGTTTTCTCAAGGCAAGGATCACGCCGAGTACCTGTGGATAGAGTTGACTCCCTCAGCTAACCCTAAAGAAGTGGCCAAGGTGTGTGCTACTCTATAGTAGATGGTGGATAAAGTTATTATATAGTGAGTTTATTGTTCCAGGTGTTTTCTCAAGGCAAGGATCACGCCTTGTACCTGTGGATAGAGCTAACTCCCTCAGCTAACCCTAAGGAAGTGGCCAAGGTGTGTGCTACTCTACAGAAGATGGTGGATAAAGTCACAGACCCTTCCATGAAAGATGAGGCTGATGAGATATGGGCCGGGGTGGGATTTGGGCCAACCTTCTTCAAACAGGTAAACTTTTACTCTTGTTCATTTTGGAATTTTGAAAGAAAAATGGATGTTTAGCGTTGAATTTCTAAAATGGAATCATTCAGTTGATGATCTAGACTAATATATCCCAGTTATCAATAGAAAACTGTATTCGGGGTTCCCAACCCGATCATACCCAAAACAGCCTGCTCAGCTACAAAAACCAGCTAAGGCCTAAATGAAATATATGTGTGGTTCCTGTTGCATACCAGCAAAATTTAGGGTAGGTAGGTAGGGAAATTATTAAATTTTGTTATAACATTTAACAAAGAAAATAGTGACAAAATCTGAAAAAGTGCCCATTTTAGGTATTTTTTCTCCAAAGACCATTTTAATGTTTAGGGTAGGGTTAAGAAATTAGGGTAGGTAGGCAACAGGAACCACACATATAATTCATTTAAGTATAAGCTAGAACATTGAAATTGCTCTTAAAGCAAGTTTAGATAAACTTCTTTTTCTATAAGCAAATAACAAAGTTGCTGGTCATACTGCGCTGATGCGCAGGCTGGTCTGCTCCTTTGTTGTTAGTAAACCCCGAAGATAGGTTTTCTTGCCGCAAAACATTCAGACTGAAAAGAAAACAATGAAGGTTGTAATCAAAACCTTCAGACTGAAGAGAAAACAGTGAAGGTCGTAATCATAAACTTAACACTGAAGAGAAAACAGTGAAGGTTGTAATCAAAACATTGAGACTGAAGAGAAAACAGTGAAGGTTGTAATCAAAACATTCACACTGAAGAGAAAACAGTGAAGGTTGTAATTAAAACATTCAGACTGAAGAGAAAACAGTGAGATTGTAATCATAACCTTCACAGTGAAGAGAAAATAGTGAAGGTTGTAATCAAATCATTCACACTGAAGAGAAAACAGTGAAGGTTGTAATCAAAACATTCAGACTGAAGAGAAAACAGTGAAGGTTGTAATCAAAACATTCAGACTGAAGAGAAAACAGTGAAGGTTGTAATCAAAACATTCAGACTGAAGAGAAAACAGTGAAGGTTGTAATCATAACCTTCACACTGAAGAGAAAACAGTGAAGGTTGTTATCAAAACATTCAGACTGAAGAGAAAACAACGAAGGTTGTAATCAAAACATTCAGACTGAAGAGAAAACAGTGAAGGTTGTAATCACAGGGCCGTCGCCGCGTATTTAAAAGTGGTCCGGCGGAGGAAGCCATCAAGTGCCGAAGGCACGATAATGGGGAGTGCACGAGAGGGGGGTTATTCTCCCTCTCTTAAGGGGGGTTTGGGGGGCCTCTTTGAGAAAATTTTTGAATTTTGAGCGCTTCTATGTGCGTTTTTAATGGGGTTTTATGCGTTTGGGACCGGATTTTAGTCGTTTTGGTCACAATTTTTTGCTAGAAAAGATATTTCTTGTCGCATGAGAAACCAAATTTATGCTGGACAAAATTGTTTTCAGACAGTCACATGGTATTTTACTTTTTTCTTCAGCATGTTTCTTTGACATTATTTCATCTATGTACCCGCAGGTTTTGGCAAAGTACTTTTAGCACTGATCCTTGGTGGTAATTCAAAAAGTCGTGTTTTCGAAAAGATATACACTTAGTCTAGCGTCTTTTCAATTAGAACACCCGTTAGATGAAGCCTGCAGCTTCATCTAGATTTTGGCTTCGGTAGGCATAACATGAGATCGTTTTCTTCGTTGTAATGGAGCCAGGGCCTACTGCCAAACCACGACGGCTAAACACTTCTCTGCTCAGGCTTCTTAAAGACGAATGCACGTTGGGGGAACCATAAGTTTTGGGCTGAATTGGAACAGGCGGGACATGTATATCCGTAACGGAATGCATTGTAGTAACACAGGCTCACGATCCTCATATATGTCAAGTCAAAATGTGTCGCTCAACATGTTAATTATAAGGGAAAAAACAAATTGTCAATTTGAGGGAAATGAAACTGGGTCATAAAGAATATTTGGACCTCAACGAGAAGACCTGTTTTCAGGCTTTCAGGCAAGGCTCAAACCAACCTACTCAGTTACAGAGATTAGCTAGAATGCTGAAATTTTGCGTGGAGCAAGTTTATCAATTATACTTACCTGGGAGCGAACAACAAAGCCGCTGATCAGACTATGTGGATGTGTAGGCTGGTCTGTGCCTTTGATGTTCGCATGCAGCTATGTTCGGTTTTCTCTGGACACGCTCCATAAGTTAAGACCATCCAATTATGAAATTAATAAAGAGGGTGTCACAATAATTTTTCAATGTTTTCACACTTTGGCTAGGTAGGTCTATTGATGATACGTGCAACGAGCGTTATTGATAATTGCATCAATAAATTGTGGCAGATTGAATAAAATCAGAAGTAAAATGTAAAATGAGCCGAAACGAGAAAAAAGGAACACGGCGGAAAGCATACTCGACCCAAAAAGTGGTCCGGCGCTCGCCGCCCTGTCAGACCGGCGACGACGGCCTTGAATCAAAACATTCAGACTAAAGAGAAAACAGTGGATGTTGTAGTCAAAACATTCAGACTGAAGGTTGTAATCAAAATATTCAGACTGAAGAGAAAACAGTGAAGGTTGTAATCAAAACATTCAGACTGGAGAGAAAACAGAGAAGGTTGTAATCAAAACATTCAGACTGAAGAGAAAACAATGAAGGTTTTAATCAAAACCTTCAGACTGAAGAGAAAACAGTGAAGGCTGTAATCAAAACTTTCAGACTGGAGAGAAAACAATAGAGGTTGTAATCAAAACATTCAGACTGAAGAGAAATCAGTGATGGTTGTAACCATTCGATGTCTTATGAGTTAAGTGGTCCACTGCACAATTATTCAGTCCCATTAAACTCCTGTTTTGCAGATTTCAAGTCTCTGCATTTTTTCAGAACATATTTGTTTTTTTCTGTGAGTACCAAGGTATGTTGCCTTTCCAAAAAGCAAATTACCTACCCTGATAATCTCATTTTCAGTGCATTTTCCATACTTTGACAGACAGTCAACCAATTCAAGCAGAAACCTGACTGGTGTCATACATGTGGTAGTTGTGGTTCCGTTGACTGACAAAGGTTCACTTTTCTTCATTAGCATGACAAATACACTTAAATGCTTAATCTTATAAATGCAAATTTACAGTCAAACAGAGCACATATTTACCAAATAAAGGGAACAGTAATTAAAAGTGCCAAATTGAAAAATCTTTTTATTGGTTACCAAACCTGACATTTTTAATTGTATACCAGATGCTGTATTTCAGGTTGGAGGAAAAGCCAAGCAGGACTACACCTATGCTTACAGACGGGGTAGTAATGGAGAAATGCCTAGCTCAGGTACACTTCCACAACCTATCAGATATATCATATACATGTTAATGATTAAGCTAATATGCTCCTATAACATTATGGTTTGTTTACAGTATATATTTAAGAAATGAATTCAATTTTTGGAATGTTTAGGGATGAACACTTCGGGTCTCTTGCAAAGTAAGTGTTCGGGCTTTATGTTAACATTTCAAGAGACTGGAAGTATTCATGATTCCATAAACAGATCAAAAACTAGATTTATTGCTTATATTTACATTTTATTATAAATATATTTGAAATATATAATAGCATGGGCAAGTGAGCTTGGCAGCTGTCAATCAAATTTGTGTAATTCATGAGGCTATGAACTGTTGCAAAAATCTTAAGATTTATTAAAGGATTGATTCGAAAATGTTGATATATATGAGGCGCAACATGAGATTTCCAACAATGTGGTATGTGTGACCAGCAAAGGCTCAGACCAGCCTGCGCATACGCACAGTCTGATCAGAGCCTTTGCTAGTCACTTGAATATTCTATGAGTGTTTAGCTACTTACTGAACATCATTTGAGCATAAAATAGTGAATATTTTCTGACCCATCAGTGTATACTAAGTTAATTTTTTATTACACACTCTCTAGCGGACTAATTTATGTTAATCATCCAACTAACTTGGGATACAGATTCAAATAAGTCATTGGACTTTCTTCTGAATCCCATTTGTATAGCAGTTGTATTGTTATCGTTTTCTGTGTTGCTTTGTATACTTGTCATATATTATACAAATAAAATAAAGTTTAAACTAACTGGGCTCAAACCTCCATACTCAAATATGGGCTAGAGGAATGTAGGGATTGGCTGTGCAACCCTTGGTTTTTAGGTCATGACAGTATCTATGGTCTGTCACAGTATTGTAATATGGTTCAATCATAGGACATACAATTTGTTGAAAAAAATGTAACTGGTTCCACTAGTCCGTCTATCTGTCCATCAATCAGTTTTGCTTGTAACTCAAAAGCCTGCTTCATTTTTAAACCTAAACCAAGGGTGATATATTTGGCATGATGATTAAACCAAAGGTTTCAGATCACTGACATATATACTTAAAATTTGTCTTACGGCTCAAAGAAGAATATCGTCTTTATTTCTTTTTGACATAGGGTGTTCATATTTGACACACTGATTGCTTATGGTATGTAGTTGACAAAGTAGGTCACCAATATGACCTTGGAGTCAAATGTCAAGGTCAAATATACTTAAAATCTGTGTTACAGCTCGTAAAGTAAACTCTTTGGGCAATGGTGTTCATATTTGGCACAATGATTGCCTATGGTGTATAGATTACAACTAAGGTTACAGATCTTCAATATGACCTTGGAGTCAAAAGTCAAATATGTTTAAAATCTTTCTTACAGCTCATATCTCCACTTTCATTTTTCCACTCATTTTTTGATGAAGGGTATCCATATGTGGCACAATGATTCCCTATGGTGTGTTGATTACAGTGAAGGTTTCAGATCACTGATGTGACATTGGGGTCAAATGTCATGTTTATTTAAAATCTGTCTTATGGCTCATAATGAGAACTCCTCTTTTATTGTTCATATTTAGCACACTGATTGTCTATGGTTTTGTAGATTACAGCAAAGTTTTCAGATAACCAATATGACATTGGAGTCAAAGTTCAAGGTCAAATGACCTAGGAGTCAAAGTCAATGTCAGATATGCTATAAATCTGTTCATAAGGCAATCTCTTCTTTCATTTTTTGATGTCATGTGTTCATTTTTAGCACAATGATTGCTTATGGTGTGTAGATTACAACAAAGGTTTCAGATCATTGCTGTGACCTTAGAGTCAAAGGTCATGGTCAAATATACTTAAAATCAGTTTTATGGCTTGTACAGTATTTTATGGAGGGTATTGGTATTTGGCATAATGATTGCCTAGGGTGTGTGGATTACTGCTTATGTGTTATATAAATTAAAATAATCAACTGTTATATCTGAAAGTTTGTAAATGCTCAAGTGAACTGTTGTATTCCAGGTGGAGATGTGTTTGTACATGCTAAGTGTAATACTCCAAGTAAACTGTTTGAACTGGCCCAGATGTTCCTCAACCGTCTACCAGCGGGATCTGTCAAAGACTTTGAGGATATTTATAGCTTTGTATACATGAATGGTAGAGATCTCTCAGGATTTATAGATGGTAAGATCATCTGTTAAATTCTCACTTTTTAGATAGGAAACCTGTAAACAAGAATTTTGTTTGCTTAATACAAAGGTGATTTTCTGGAGCAGAAATTCAATGGAATTTCGAAATTCTAGTCTCATAATTTTTGTGACCCCTCTACATATAGTGGAACAGCCAAGCTTTAATGTATTGAACTGGAGGGAAAAAGGATAAAATATAAAATCCCCACCAATCGTCACAATTTCACGAAGGTGAGATGATTGTCATACTATTATTGTTTTATGTGATTGATGATACTAGCATGCAAACTTTATGTTACAGAGGACATGTAGCCTTAAATTTTGGACATGTCTATCAAAGCCTTTTATTAGATTCAGATAAACAAAATATTTCATCATAAATTTGTGAATATTTTATTTCCGTCAGATTCAATCTTTGTTTTGGATGCTGAAGAGTACCCGCAACATATCTTTAGAAAATTAATTTTTTATTTCACTTTTACTCTTATCTAGAGGCATGTTATCTTAAATTTTAGACATGCCTATGTCCTTTTGCGATCATAAGATTCTGTCGTCCATCCGTCCTTCGTCTGTCAAATATGTGCTTTATACAAATCGGCTCCTAAATTACTTGGTAGAATTTCACCAAACTTTACAGGAATGATCCTTAGATGGTCCCCTTTTAAAGGTGCTAAAAGATTTCGATTCCATGTGGAATTCTGGTTGCAATGGCAACCAAAAGGAATAAAAGTCCTCTTTTAAAAAACTACTGGGTTGATTTGAAAATAATTGTTAGGATTTTCCTGATCCATGGAAAAACATTGCAGCCAGGAGGCCTGGCTGGTTTTTACTATGTTAATAAAGGGGAAAATTTAATCTTCTGGAAAGTAAGACTTTATAATTACCAGTGGTTTGCTTTCTTTATAAGTGGAAAAAAGTAAATAGATAGTTTACTCCTGCGATTCTGTGTAGGTTTTTGAAGTGAAAAATAAATAAATAACAGGAACATTTTTCTTAAAATATTTTAATGTTTAATTCACTATTCTTGAGCTAAAAGTAGCCCTGTCCTGGGGGTCACATGTTTTACATAGGCATATATAGAAAAAAAACGTTAAAAGTTCTTCATGTATGAAACCATTAGACCTAGAACCTTGATATTATGTATCAGCACCCTAGATAAGCAGCGTATTTGCGTAAATATGCAATTAAAATTCTCAAAAAAGTAATTAAAATGAAATGTGTGCGTACCGAAAAGCAATTCTAACGATCGGTATGCAATTACATGCGACGTCATTACGTACCATTTGATCCATTTCGTTTCCATTCGGTTAATAAACAAATGCCAGTCTGGTATTGATTTTTTTTTACTAGCGAGCGCGCAATATCACTCCAGTAAATGAATAAAATATCGGTGCCCAGTCCAGTATTTCATGGAAAAACACTATGATGAAAGTGAAACTTTGCAAAGTGTACATGCTGGAATGTCAACAAGGGGATGAGATTTGCTTCAGGTACAATTAAATACGCTAGTTTGATACTTTAGAAAGGCAAACGATGGGAGTGAATAAATATGCACGCCCATTCCCGATGGCTTCATGCAATAAGAAAACGTTTAATCACAGAAAAAAACGTGGCGTAAAAAAAATATGAAAATAGGCAATTGTTTTTGCAAGTACGCAATTGAGGATAACCAGGTTGCGTAAATACCCAATTGACCCAAAAGCTTATCTAGGGCGCTGTGTATGTAGCATCATCTAGTGAACCTCTACCAAGTGTGTTCAAATCATGTACCGGGGGCCATTTTCGCCCCCATGGGGTCACATGTTATACATAGACATAATGGAAACTTTCCCATGTAAAGTCTTAATGAAACTGCTGATCTATCAAAATTCAAAGCTGGACTTTGGGAGGAGCTATGCTTTCCTTTATAAACAGCCATTCTCAGGTGAGTGACCCAAGGGCCCTCCTGTTAATTGTGTCTTTTGTCATTTCATTTAGTTAATGACTTATATTTATTAGCCGGCTTCCTTACTGACCACTTGTAGACAGCTTGCACACATAAAATAGGAACATATAGCTGAAGGATCAGGCCAAGTTTAGGACTCTAGTGGCTCCAGTAGATAGCTAAGAATGCATATTTAAATACTGACATTAGGCATTATGTTTTACCTACACATTATTGCTGTAGTAATTGATCTGTTGGGCTGTATCACATCAAGTGGATAAGCTCATATCATAGGATCTCAGGCCTTTAGTTAAGACTGCATACCGAAATATTAATTTTCTTTTTTCTTAACCAACACATATGTTGTAGGTTCTCAAAAGAACCATCTCATTGAGATGGTTCTTTTGAGCACCCAAAACATATGTTAAAATGGATGGTAATTAAGAACATATTTACAATTTTATGCTCAACAATTTCGTAAACAATGCATCTAAATCTGTGGATTGTACTAGACACAGAGGGTCGAGATGTGATCCGAAGAAATGAGATTATCCATTCGACATAAAATTTGAGGTAAAATCAGCAAATCTATCCCCACATCTGGACCCTTATCCAGAAATCCTGGATCTGCCCCTGAAGTTTGTTATGGATAATGATCACATGACTGTTTGATATAGAAATGGCAATTCTGAGACCTGCATTAATGATAGCTATATAATAATAATAGCTGTAACTTTTGTCATCTACTGATAACCATTGCAAACAGTTTGGACCCAGATCAGGCCGGACAGAACGTCGGTCCTTATCTGTATCCAGACCGTTTAGCACTCTGATAGTGTTCCTGAGAGATTTTTTTAAAATTAGCTAATTTTGAAAGTCAGCTGATGACAACAAAAGAATTGAAAAATTACCAGCATGCAAAGCGCTAATTTGCACTATGTTGATTTTATTGATGTAACTCCACCATATTACTCACAAACAGAGTGATATCTCAAGTTTATGTTGAGATTGTAAGTGATTCACTGATAATCACAATTTTATCCTCTAAAATGTATGCTTATCTTTATACTTATATGGCTTTATTCATTTCAGGCACAGAAAATCCTGCTGATGATGAAAGTCGAGAGAGAGTAGCTGTTGAGAAGGAAACTGGTGGAAGCTATGTGGTCAATATTTTTTTTTTTATTTAATTGGATTTGGGTTTGTGTTAATGTGGCTATATGGTCGAGTATTTACTCTTAAGGCTATGCTTATGGTGGGGGGATGGGAGGTTTATCTCACTGGTCTGGATATGCATGGCCTGATATAATTAGCACCAGAGCTAATATGATTGGCCTCCTCAAACCTTAAAATTTTATAGAGATTAAAATTTGAATGATAGGAGAACTATAATGGCTTGAAATGCTTTGAGGTATGATTGCTTTTGAAATAGTAAAGATTTGTATACAGGTCAATACCTAGAGGTCACAATGGTACTTTACATTACAGGTTTAGATAAACAAATAAATTCAGTGCAAAATTTTCAATATTTTATTACCCATAAATTTTAGCATATCATTTGGGTGCTAAAAAGAACCATCTCATTAAGATGGCTCTTTTGAGTACCAGCAACATATGTTTTGGTTGCCAAATAAGAAAATTATTGTTGGGGTAACTAAAGGCCTGTTTACATGTAACCCATCATGGTATATGTACCAAAGAGCTACATGCATTAAGTGGATATTTTGGCCCCCTACGAGGCCAAAACACAAAATTGCTTTTCACCTAATTATTCTTCTAAGTTTATTAGAACAATAGCCCAATTGTAAAAGTCTGGTTTTAATTTGACTTTTACCACTGCTATAGTAACAAAAATTGCCACCAAAATAGGTTGAAAATAGGAAAATGATCATTTTGGAGCAAATTTGAGACATTTGACAGAGAAATGAACATAGAGCACAAGCCAATACCAAAAAGATATTTTAACAGATGATGAGAACTGTCAAGGCACACAAAATATTAATAGTTGTTTTGGTATTAAGCTGTGCTGATATCTAATTTGTAAAAAAATTGTCCTCCAAAAGCCTTAAATTTGGTCCAAAATGGCAATTTCTCTATTTTAAGTAAGTAAGGGTGCAAAGATCAGGAATCGATACAATCAAGTACCACACCTGACCCAGGATACCAATGGGAAAGTGACAAACTCACAGTTAGATACCACAAACCAGAGCCAAGAGGTCAGCCCTTTCCCTGCAGGTGACCACAAAGCACATATAAACAGAAGCGCACAAAGACAGCAAACACAAGTCAGAAAAAAACATAAAAGATCCACAAAAGAAGTATCGCCTTGGAACGGTCAGTAAAATATTTTACTGGAGAGCTTAAACCTGTTTAACGGTACCAACCTCACCCTTAATTCAGATGTGGATCAAGACACATAGCTATTTGGTTTGCATGAAAGACCCCTAACTTATCAATGCATCATCTCCTAAAACATATAAATCAAGATATAACAAAGAGATAAAGTAAAGATAAGCCTATTTTGATGGCCATTTTTGTTACTATAGCAATGGTAAAAGTTAAATAAATGCCAGACTTTTACACTTTGGTTATTTTTCTAATAAACCAATCAGAAGAAATTGGTGAAAAGCACTTTTCAGTTTTGGGATTTAGAGTGGGGCCAATTAGCCCCTTAATGCACGTAGCCCTTTTCCACTTTTGTTTTTATCCTGTAGTATGAGCTTTTAGTGTGACTTTAAAAAACTTCTCCTTTAACCAAACATCAAGTTACTTACAAAGGGGGTCAGTGTCTCTGCATTATTATTTCATAGGCATAATAGCTCCAGTACACACAGTACAAGTATGCTTAAAAAGCATTTAGTGAAGACAGCCTAATATGGATTTTTTTTTTGGCTTGGTTTGATGCCAAACGTCCTAGTCAACAGCTACGGTCATGTTGAGATTAATTTATTTTCCATATTATAAGTGATTTCTGTTGAAGGACACTTAAGAAATTGCTTCTACCTGGACCATATTCTATTCTTTTAGAGATTTAGCAATGGTAACTATTGAAAAGGCATCTGCTTATTAGTAGGTACTCTCCCTTTTATCTTTGTATCTTATCTTTCTGGCTACACCATTGAATGTAAACAAAATTTATTTATGCTCGAAACTCTTCACGAAATGTAGCAGACTCGCGATGGTGGGGCTGAATCTGCTTAAGGGAGAATGGTCAGTGTGGGTGTAGGGAGAATGGTCATCTTTAACAGCCATTTTGTCTCCTCTAGTGAGAAAGTTTAGTAAATTGTTTTGTGTATTTTCTTTTCAGATAACCCAGAAGTGGATCCATGATTTAAAACTCATTAATTCTCAAAAAGGTAAAATCTGTTATAAGTCTACTCTTTCTCCTTTCCAGTCTTTATGGCCATTTTCAATCACCATAATTTAGCCTTGATATTTTGACATCTCATCCTCTCACCAAACTGATCCTTAAGTTTGACTGTGTCAACTTTAAAAACTCATGACTGGCAAAGTGGCAATAAAACCGGACTTCAATGTTACAGAAATGCATTTTTTCACTTCAGAACAGCGGAAGAAATATCATGCATGGTCTTGTCAAAATGTATGTGATGCACTGATCTTTTTGTTGGACAGCATTTTTATACAATTTGGCACTAAGTTGTAGGGATTACTATGGGCACTAATTGTGCTCCCATGGTTGCGGATTCATTCTTGTTTTGTTTTGTCCTTGGTCAGGTGTGATACTTGATTGTATTGATTCCCGATCGTTGCCTTCTTTCTTACTCGATGTTATAAACTTTTTTCATGCTCAACTGAGCTGTGCTGAGCCTTTAGTGTATCCTGCTTATCTCATCAATTAGCAACTAAGGCTTTGGTGAGTCTGCGCAGACTTTGAAGATTGTTCATTGCTTGTATACACAAAGTATGGATATAGATGAAGACTAGGGTCAAAATTTAGAGCTGTAACCTCACTAAAAATGTCAGCATGGGCATTTAAAGGGTTTGGGGGGGGTTATATGGTATTACTATTAGTACCAAAATCTCCTGCTGGCCCATGTTGTTTTATTTTGCCACAATGAAAGATGGGTTGCTACTGTTACAATGCAGATATGATAATGGAAGGCTGGGTTATTACTGTTACAATATGTATGATTGTTGTTTCAGACAAGACAATGGAAGGCAGGGTGATTACTGTTACAATATGTATATTTGTTGTTTCAGACAAGACAATGGAAGGCTGGGTGATTACTGTTACAATATGTATATTTGTTGTTTCAGACAAGACAATGGAAGGCTGGGTGATTACTGTTACAATATGTATATTTGTTGTTTCAGACAAGACAATGGAAGGCTGGGTGATTACTGTTACAATGTATGTTTGTTGTTTCAGACAAGACAATGGAAGGCTGAGTTGTTACTGTTACAATATGTATGTTTGTTGTTTCAGACAAGACAATGGAAGGCTGAGTTGTTAATGTTACAATATGTATGTTTATTTTTTCAGACAAGACGATGGAAGGCTGGGTGATTACTGTTACAATGTATGTTTGTTGTTTCAGACAAGACAATGGAAGGCTGAGTTGTTACTGTTACAATATGTATGTTTGTTGTTTCAGACAAGACAATGGAAGGCTGAGTTGTTAATGTTACAATATGTATGTTTATTTTTTCAGACAAGACAATGGAAGGCTGGGTGATTATTGTTACAATGTATGTTTGTTGTTTCAGACAAGACAATGGAAGGCTGAGTTGTTACTGTTACAATATGTATGTTTATTTTTTCAGACAAGACAATGGAAGGCTGGGTGATTACTGTTACAATGTATGTTTGTTATTTCAGACAAGACAATGGAAGGCTGAGTTGTTACTGTTACAATATGTATGTTTATTTTTTCAGACAAGACAATGGAAGGCTGGGTGATTACTGTTACAATGTATGTTTGTTATTTCAGACAAGACAATGGAAGGCTGAGTTGTTACTGTTACAATATGTATGTTTGTTGTTTCAGACAAGACAATGGAAGGCTGAGTTGTTAATGTTACAATATGTATGTTTATTTTTTCAGACAAGACAATGGAAGGCTGAGTTGTTACTGTTACAATATGTATGTTTGTTGTTTCAGACAAGACGATGGAAGGCTGGGTGATTACTGTTACAATATGTATGTTTGTTGTTTCAGACAAGACAATGGAAGGCTGGGTAGGCAGGACGAGAGAAGACAGTACAGAGATAGCTAAAAAATCAATTTCATCACATGTGGCTAGAATGACAGGAGGTAAATTAACCCTTTATGCACTAATGAATTCATCCTTCTGGTTTGATAAAATAAATTTTGCATGTTCCATTGTATGTATCGAGGGTCACAGGTTTTAACCAAATAAAGTTTGATTTTCTTTCTTTGAAGATAGTTTTTGTTATAGCAAATAGTGTAGACCCTGATGCATTTCATCTGGCTCTTCACTGTTTGCCAAGGTACATATTTAGGAGTCACTAGTTTACAAAGAGTTAAAATTGATTGATGCTTATTTCTTAATATTTTAACCATCTTTCAGCTACATCACCAGCCATAAGCAATAACTGACTGCATTCTTTAGTTATTAGTGATAAAATGGCTAATATGTTTAACAAGAACTTATTTGAATTTTATATGCTTAAGATTTAATAATTCATCCAAAAAATCTAAATTGTACGCATTTTGTAAAAAATGCTTTTAATATTAGTTACCAAGCAAAGGGCTTAAGTTTATTCCTGATAATGAAGAGTAAAGCTTTCAACTCAAAGTACTGATAACTTGGAGAAAATCCTCTTTTTGTTATGTTCCCGCCATTTTCAATGGGGGATAAAGCATTACCTTGTTTGTATGCCTCTTCCCATATGGAAAATTGTTTCCCTGAGAATTCTAGGAAGACTTTTTTCTCTTACAATGGCCCTGGGCAGGGGCATCTTTTTCTAGTTCAAATTATTACGACAAAGAGAAAATCCCCTTTAATCTCAAACTAGTACTAATAACCATGATAAAAACATCATCAGGTTATGTAACTCAAAGCTATAAATAACTAAGAAGAAAACTCTTGTTTTATGAACTTTTGAGCTTACAAGTCAACTTGGTAGTAGGATACATGTATAATATTTCTTGATCTTATTACAGGAGTTAAATTAGATCAGCCTAAACCATTTGAAATAGTTCGCCAGTCTATGCCATTTGGAACTTTGAAGGAAGGGGCAGGCTTGTTCTTCATTGGCTACAGTGCATCCCCAGATAACCTCAACTATATGTTAGACATGATGGTAGGGGCTGGTGGTGACCCCTACAGTGATGACATCATGAAACTCAGCAAGAATGTTAAAGGGACCTACTGGTACTTCCCGGGAGAAGAACAGCTAAAGAATATGGCATAGGAACAAACTTTCATACAACAGACCAGCCCCTGAGATAATGGTTCTTATTACATATGCAATAACCCTTTTCAATCTGATGGGTTATCCCATACATATTGATACACATATTGATACAATTAGTATGGAATTGTCCATTTTGTATTTGAGGGGTTGCTGGTCAAAATTTATATAAAATATTGTATTTTTGTCCCTGAAGATTGTTTTTATCTTAGCTAACAGTCCAGACCCTGATGAAATGTCGCCTTGTTTGCCAAAATACCAGAATGAAAAGGGTTGAGACATTCTTTACACCTGTATGTCCCGCCAGTCAGTCTTTACCCCCAGTCAGTGTGGCTAGAGGATGTTTTTGGTGTGAGCAATGAAGACTGGGGTGACTGGACATTTGCAGTTCCTTGCTCCACTATGCATGGGTGAAAGTTCAAGATTTCCAAAATCCTGAACTTTAGAAATTTAAATTTTTAAACCAGCTAGATGCCTACAAAAATAAATAATTCCATGTTTAAATGGTAAATTTTGTTTGGGTAATCTAAAAATTAATCAGAGAAGCTACTGTAGTCTCCCTAATTCAGCATTTTGAGGCTGACTTTCTATGGAAAGTCAGCCTCAAAATCCTGAATTCAGGATTAATCCTGAAAACTTTCACCCATGACTATTTGATAAGAATGAACTCTTATTTGCTGGCTCCACTATCAAATTTAAACTAAATATTTGAACAGATAGGACTAATCAAACAGCGTAAACCAAAATCAGACTGCAGGTTTTCAGAATGAAGAGGGTTAAGATGCAAGAATTGAGGGATAGAAATTATTTATTTTTCTTGATGACCACCACTCAAAAGCTGGCTATCCCATCTTACAAATTGGATGAATGATGTTATTTTCTTATTAAGTTTTACACAATTTGCAAATATCCTTTCTGTGAGACACGTTCTCCCACAGAGAAGTTAGTTTTTGTAAGCTGTCTGTCCGTGCTAAATTTCTAAATGGCAAATAATATACATGATAAAAGAAAATATTTTTTTACATAATTATATCTATCACTTCCCACAAATAAGATCTCATATCCTGTATTTAGTTCTTTTTGTATGCTTTATGCTAATGTGTTCCGATATTCAATAGCCATTAACATTCTTTTGTTTATATATGTAGTAGGAGGTTATAAACCTTGAGTAGAAGGCAGATTGCATGACCATTTTTTAAAAAAAAGTGCCATATTTGCTCAAGGTAGATGGCTCAGCCAGAAATGTTGAAGACATTTTAGCCTTCTGCCTAGCTCTTTTAATGATTAGGCTGTAGTAGTAGAGTGCTTCACATAAGATTCTGGTTAAAGGCACTGTGTTGTGTCCTTGAGCTATCCTGTGCTTAGTACTGGTTCAAACCGAATTATGTCTTGATATGACCACAACTTGTTGACGGGGAAATTAAGCATCAATTCAACAAACAAAACATTACACCTGTGACACCTTCCCTTCATTAATATTCATGCTAAGCTTCACCCACTATGAATAGTTAAATACATGAACTTTCATGATTATACATAAAACAAAAAAGCAAACAGACTGGACCCTGATCAGGCAGCTCTTGATCTGGGTCTGCTCTGTTTGCAAATGTTAAAAGGCATCTCTATGAGGTAAAGGGATAACATAGGTTGGCCAATGATATCTTATTTGATCTAATAAGCACATTGTGTTCATAACTTTTCTCAAAATTCTAGACCCTCTGTGGATCCACATTCATGGTCAATTTCACACACTGAAACCGTATAAATAATTAAATCAGTTCATCAGGCCTTTAGTTAAGAGTGCTTACCAAAAATATATTTTTCTTATTTCTCAACCAAAACATATGTTGTGGGTACTCAAAAGAACTGTCTCATTGAGACGGTTCTTTTGAGCACCCATTACATATACTAAAATTGATGGGTGAGAAAATATTAACAATTTTACGCTCAAAAATTTTGCTCATCTAAACCTGTGAGTTCACAAAGCATTAACAACCCATAAAGTTAGGAGCATGTGCTTTTATTAAGTCAAATTCAGAATGTAATCATAGGTCCTTTTAACTACACACTCTTTTCTAAAGGCCTTGTGTCGCAGGTGCTGAGACATGTTTTTCTTTTTGACTTTTAGAATATAAACTTGTATGAAGGAAATAGAAGGAATAATATTGTTGATTTAAATGTTAGAACTGGTGAATTGTTAATTTTATAATAAAAATTTATCTACGCAGAGTACATTTTCTTTTTTAATGGAAACCAGTTTCAGCTTCACAAGTTTTGCTGTTTACTGTTCAGGACATGTCAGACCAACCAGCTACATTTCTCTGTTCCTTGACATACTGCTACACAGTTCTGTTTAAGTACACTCTAGTCAGTAACTGCCAGCTGTCATTAGTCAATCATCAGTAAGGATGTGGTCATAGTCATTACTCCATGCAGGTCCGCAAAGTGAGCAAGACTGGTAATCTGACTTTTTTGGACTGTGATAAGTGGGAGCACAGTGGTAGAGTGCTTGTCTCCCGATCGAGGGTTTGCGGGTTTGAAACCTCGCTGGCATCACTGCGTTGTGTCCTTTAGCAAGACACATTATTTAGAAAGACACATTAATCCTTGCTTAGTACTGGTTCAACCCAGGGAGACCCATCCCGACAACATTGAAAAATTGTAGACTGGGACTTAAAAAATCGAATCACACAAATGTCATGATAAATATCTGACCATGTGTCTGTTTGGCAGATGTCACATGACAAACATTTACAGAAGCATGTTTATTTTGTACTGAAAACACATTAACAATTAGCCTTTACCATACATAAAACCAACAAGCAGTTATTTTGACAGTTCAGACCAGACTATCTCTGTCACAGAATGCAGTATCTTATCTGGGTGTACCCTGCATTGTAAGATAAAACAATCAGAAACATTTTTTTCTTTACCTGTGACCACTAAAAATATAGAATTTATCTTATTGTACTGAATTGGCAGTAATTCTGTTAACCCTTTCCTTCATGAATATTCATGCTAGGCTCCACCCACTATGAATAATTATAAAAATAAACTTTTATGTTGGGACATAGAACAAAGAAATTACTTGTCAGGTCCACTAGTGTAGGATCAGCTATATCATATTTCCATAAGCAAACAGAGTATATCCTGATCAGGCAGCTCTTGTAAGAGCTGCCTGATCTGAGTCTGCTGTGTTTGCAAAAGTGTTAAAAGGTGTCTATGAGGTAAAAGGTTAAAGATGCCCCTGGTGTAACTAACATGTTACTACTGTCCATTCATGTGAAATGAAAGAATCTATCAACATGTTCTTAAACGTTTATTTTCAATGCTGCTATCCTACCACATTGTATTTGTTGATGTATGTATATATATGCTAATAACTTATTGCATTAAAATAAATATTACTATATACAGTATAATGACAACTTATGTAACTTAATAGCTGACAAAATGACTATTTATAATAACAAATTGTCACAAAATAACCCTTTAAATACCATGCTAGACCCAGATATATCCCGTTTTGAACAGCATAAATCCAGATTACCTGGCTTCTGAGAAGCCAGCTGATCAGGTTCCACACTGTTTATCACTTTGCTTGTAAATACATGCTGATAACTTGAAATCCTGTGAAGTAATGGGATAGAAGTCGTAACATGATAAAGGATCAACTAATATTTACAAATGGAAAAGTTAATTACTACATGTACATGTATTGCACCAACCTATTTACATGGTACACTGAAAAGTGTTGTAAACTTTTTCCCCTCCTTGTGCTCACAAAATGAAAAGTACCTTTGCAAGTATTTGGGACCCAGATCAAGCCCAACAAATCCAATCCGTTTGGACCCTGATCAAGTCCAAAAAATCATTAGCCTTGATCAGGATCCCAACTTTTTGACACAATGATGGTATTCTTTAAAATGCAATTTAAAACCACCCATACATAAAACCCGCAGATGACAAAACACATGCAAAATTACTCTACATTCAAAGAGTAAACTTCAGACAAAGCTATAAACACAGTCACAAATCCATCTCCTTCATCGCACATACCAGTTGGATTAAACTTTCTGTTTCCGTATTTTGAGAGCAAAATTTAGAAATCAGGCAATGCTGTTCGATGAGACACACATTAAACTTTTCGACACTGATATTGGTTTTAAGAGGATATTCTGCTTGACAGCTTAAACTATTTTGTAATGAAGAAAAATTACATTTTTTCAACTTCAACACATATTCTAGAATCAGTTTATGTGCCAGGGGACACTATTTCAGGTATGTTGAAGGTAAATGACAAGGCCATCGAATAGCATTTTCCGATTTCTAAAATTTTGTATTGTTTAGAGAAAATAACGATTTTGCCGAATTTATGGTCCATCTCATTCATAGGAAACAAGTCTTCTTCATAACGCAGTATTGATTTTATGCGATGAAGGAGATGGATTGGTGGCCGTGTATAAACCTAAAATGTATCAGCGAAACTATAAACCTAGTGAGTTTAATTAACTATACTGAACAAAAATAGAAACTTTACACTTTTAAATAGTAATCCACCAATACCTATCCTATGTAAAAAAATAAATCATATCAAATTAAAGTGTGTTCAGCTCTCAGTTGATCTGTGTATTGAAACACAGATGTAACATCGTGTGTTTGACTGGTAGCATTCGGAATGAGTAATAAAAAACACACACATCAAAAATCATTTGTTGGGATTCTTGTTTTTATCATCTGTTATGAAACGTTGAGGTGTGTAGCATCTACAGTTACCGGCTAGATGAGCGTACATCGATACGCGAGTGTAAATTAACGGTTTTGTCTTGGTGTTGTTTTCTAAAGACGCGTCGATCCTGTGCATTGACAGATTTTCCTGTCTACTCAAACTGTTTCATGAGGCTATGACCAATAACAAGACCGCAACCAAACATCTTTGCTGTGCATATTACTCTTGGTACAGTGGCGATTTGCCAAGAGCCTTCTTACACTCATTTTGACGTATTAGTTCAGTATACTTTGCGGACATCATTTGCTGATTTTCGATGTTCTGACCCGAAAGACTTGCAAATAGTGTGTTTACATATTCAAAATATCGTAATGATAATCTTCCAGACTTAAAAATGCTGTTTGCCATTTTTTCAACATTATTCATGAACGCCTGATCAAGTTTGACACTATTTTGCATGGTTGTCTTGTCAGACATGCGGCCTTTAAATGCACATACTTTTTAAAGTAATGAGTTTGCATAAAATTGGTAAAATTTCTATTAAAAAAATGTAGTTTCCATTTTTGATAAGTTTATATCTTGACAGCAATTCTATTACTATACTATTAACAGTGTAGACATGGGTGCATACCTGTCTGTCAAGTCTCCCCCATCAATAGTGACTTTGGGAGGCATTAACTTTCTCTCTTCCTTTTTCACTAAATTGAAGTCATCTACCTATTTCCTTTTTAAAAAGAGAAAATGGTAGGAAATTTCAAAAATCTCCCCCATAGAAATATGCATGACTTCAGTGCACACCCAGATATGCTTAAAAAACACAGCACTAAAATTAGCCATTTTCATGCTGTCTCCCCCATGGAATTCTAAAAACACTTAACAGATACGCATGGATGTGATGTGTTACACAGTTATTCTATGTTTTTCACATCTTACAAATTTTTTTTATAAATAATGCATGTCAGATTAAAAGTCCTAAAACCCTGATAAAATCGAAAAACGGTCAGTATCCTCCCAATTTAGAATAAAGAGGGTAGATGTCCTAAGAACCCAAAAGCTAATAGATTATGCCTTAATTCAAAATTCTGAAATAAAAAAAACTTTGAAAAAAAATTCACTCCTGAAAATGTCATGGTCATGAAGTCTAATCTGATATTCCTTTCAACCATTTCAATGCATGTTTAGTACATGCCTCTTATAACACACCTCATTATAACATTGATTTGGATACAACACTGATTTGTGGCTCCCAGATTTTCTTACAATGGAATTTTACAAAGAACCATGACATGGTTATTTTCTTATAATTCCTTTATAACATGGTACACTTAAAACACAGTCCATTCTTATGGACCCCATACATGGCATTATCAAGACTGTATTACCATAAATTATTTTCCCTAAATATCTCAGTAGTCCTTGTAACAACCTCATGAGGTGTGTTAAAGGCGGTCATGAAATAGAAAAGTGTAAACCGAGGTCAGACTGATCCTTCTCAAGGATAACTGACTGTCATGATGACTGAAAAATTGTTGAAAGTAATGTTAGGCTCCAAACAAATAAACTAACAAAACAGCAAGCATGGTCCAAAACTGGTGATTCACTCAACAGATAGAGCATAGCCAAGAGGTAATCCTGAAGCAATCAGCACCAATGATTTGTATCAAATTTGGCAACATCATTTTGGCAACATATTAATACTGTCCTGACAACAAAATGATTAAGAGACACACTTACAAAGACATAGTAAGACTCACATAGCAACATACACCTTGCACACAAGCAGTGAGAATATTCTTGGTACTTTGTCAACATTCCCTGGTGAAGCAGGCCTCCAGATAAGAGTGCATAATAATTTTTTTTCTTATTTCTCAGCAAATATATATATGAGCCACAACATGTGATTTCCAACAATGTGGTATGTGCGACCAGCAAAGGCCCAGACCAGCCTGCGCATACACAGAGTCTGATCAGAACCTTTGCTAGTCGCTTGAATATTCTATGGCTGTTAAGCTAATGACAGAGCATCATTTGGAGTTTATAAGCTTAAACAGAGGCGGTGCAGGCTGGCCAGTCTACAATTGTCAAAATATCACATTGTTGGAAATCACATGTTGTGGCTCAATTATGAGATGGTTCTTTTGAGCACCCAAAATATATTTAAATATTCATACTTTTATGCTCAAAACTTTTGTTTATCTTGACCTATGGTTAAGTTTTCTTGAAGAGTTATCCCTCTACAGTTGTGACCATCTTGATATATACCCTTCAGTAGATGATCTAATGTATTATGTACTTGACTTGCAGACAACTCTTAAATTTTGCACAATATGTGTGCATGGATGCTATTATAAAATACTATATTTTGGCTGCTAATCTGCGCCTTTGTTGTTCGCAACCCCCCGAAGACGGGTTTTCTCGCATCAAGGCTCAATTATTTTCATCATTTCCTACCAAAATCTATTCATAAGAAAAATCTTTTAAGTATCCAAAACTTGTGATTTATTATAGGGGACAAATATGTAAAAATAAATCAGAAAAATGCCCTCTGAAGTGAAAGTACCTCAAGTTTAGTTGGACATAAGGGGTACTCTGAGCTGTCAGAGTTTGAGCTATTAATCTTTTACTGTATAACAGCACCTATGCCTACACATCTTCTTTGGCAAAATGGAACTAAAGTTGACTGTAAAAGCAAAATAGGCTGCACCACTGTATATCCTCCAAGTAGCTGTGTAACATTTCATTATAGTGATACATATCCTTACGGTAGGCGTGTAACATCCTACTATAGTGATAAATATCCATTCCTTCAAGTAGCTGTGGGTTGTGAAGTCAAGGTGTCACTGGAGCAACTTCACTCAGAATTTTCTGGTGATCCGCACTTAAGTCCCCTACTGATTTCCGAACTTCTGTAATTATTGATCGTACCTATAAAACACAAAGTAGCTTTGTAAGACAAAGCATCCATAATGTGTTGTGCATATTGTTAATGAATCAGTGAATTACACAGAAAAATTAAAATACTACTTTTCCATTGACAACAACGGTGACATTGTCCAAATATTGTCAATAAAATCTTGCAAAATCTTTACCTCCCAAATTTCTCTGTGTATTACATTGTTTTCTCTGTGTAATTGTGAAATTTCAGAGAACAACTCAAAAATGGAAGATTCCCACTGGCAGTTATTTGTTGCTTAATATATCACTGGCTGGATTTCAGCCGTTTAAATTGATTATTTACATTTCAAGCAAGCGTTTGATGAAACTAACGTTCATAACCTCACGAAAGACAAAATATGATTGTCAACTGCCAAGCACAATTGCCAGTGCAATTTGCTTTGAACATCAAATTCATTCCCCAGATGTAAGTGACACTGTTGACCAATGTAAGTGTAGAGGCAAACTGTGGGACCAGATCAGATGGCTCATACAGGAGCAGTCTCATCTCGGTCCACATTGTTTGACGAAGAGGCCTCCAAAACACATATATATGAAAATATTTCTCTTTGTATTACATGCACTCTTTTACAATGCATAGCTCATTTTGTGTTCATTCCTTGTAATCCATTATCAGCTTGCTGGCAGACTAGACAGGCTTCAGATTGTCACTCTTAATGGGCAAAATCTATTCACTTTATGCTGTATTACTTTCTCATTAGATTCTGTTAAGACATTCCCTCTCAAAATTTCAGTCAGCAGTTTGATTTTCATGATGTCATCTATCACATACAGCCTTGTAACGTTGACAATAGATGGCATAACATAGTTTTGACAACTAATGGACGTTCAAAATGCACATAAAAATACATGTTTCAGTCCAAACAAGAGTTGTGAGAAATCTTAACGCTCTGTTCAAGATTGCAGACTTGTTATAGACTCTGACGGTTTTTTTCATATTTCTAACCTTTTTGTGTGTTGGAATCAAAATAATTTCCCGCTGGCTTTGATTTGCTGCTTAATATATTATATGTCGGTCCATCGTAAGTGGATAAATTGCTCTTCATCTATTTCTTAAATAACAGAACAACAACAAAGAACCAATGGTGGGGCATTGTAATCATAAACAGTGACTCTAGCTTGTTTTTAGAGCTCCACAGATTGCTGATATAAAGTATAATTTTCTGATATTAAGTATAATTTTCATGGCTTATAAGTAATTTACAAGGAGTAATTTGCAATTTTCAAGGACAAATACTGGATAAAATAAACTTATGAAAATTCCAGGACATCTAGATATGTGCTAAACCCAAAACAGTGTAGAGTGATCAGACTTGGCAAGTCATTATTGGGCATATCAATGGTTTTGTCATGCAGGGACAAATCATTTATGCTCTACATTTTATAAATCAAATCCAAATAATTTTGCAGTCAACTTTTTGGAGAGAGTACTTAGATCCCCAGTCTAACGCTCTATGCACTGAGACACTGTAGATATTGAATAGGAAAGCAAATTATACCAGTTGTGTGAAGAATGCTGTTTCTTGAGGTTGTTCTGAGTATCTCTCAAACTGATCCAAGCTGTCTTGAAGTTTTAGGGTTAATGTATCATAGCTGGCACGCACCACTTCTAAAACCTAGAAAAAAGAGAGAAAATAATTGGGACATATTTTATTAATCAATTAAAGTGATAGGCATTTCAAAATATAGACCAACCCCACAATCTAAAACTTGTTTATCTCCAAAACAGTTATTATGCTGAAGTGATATTCCACTCCCAAATCTTCCTCTCTATAATTTATTGCAGTTAAACCATGTTTATGTCAAACTCAGTTATCACGAAGACACAGCTATATCGTAGTGATTTTCATTCAATAAAGTAGTTCTCTGATAGTTTACCGCTGCTTATGTTAAAGTCTTGTGATTTATCTTTAATTCATTGAATAAAGCTTTTAAATGAACTTTATTAATTGAGTAATCTCCTAAAATGCATGTATCAATACATCCTGGGAATATTTAATTGACGAGCTGAGTTGGGTAATCTAATTGACCTTCAAATGTTGTAATAATGCATTATCAAGCAAGTAAATGTTCTAAAATTTCTAAAACTTCTCTCGATCTGTTCTCAAATAAAATGTTGGTTTCCTTGACTGGAATTCAAAAAATGCTTGTCAGAATAGCAAACAGAGAATATCCTGATTTGGGTTTGCACTGTTTGTCTAGGCCTTTTTGGCAGACAACTTGTATTAATTTTTTTAGAATACTTAATGTAATCCATATAAAGGAGACTGGCTAAATGACATATTTCTGATCCTACCTGATCTTCAGTAAATGATGATAGGCGATTTACTGCTGCCCAGTACATTTATCTTAGCTTAGTACTGGTTCAACCCAGGAAGACTCGTCCCTATATAACTGAAAGATTGTTGATGGGACGTAAAGAATCAAATCAAACAAAACAAAACAAAAACTGCTGCCCAGCTGTCAACTTTAGGACTGAAGTGTTTATTATAGCATTATAAAGAGATTGAATTGGATTAAGACACACTAAGCCTACACAATTCTGAGCTTACCTGATCTTCAGTCAATGAAGATAGGTGATTTACCGCTGCCCAGCTGTCAACTTTAGGAGTGAAGTGGTTTATTATGGCTCTGAAGTAGATAAAATCACATAACAAAGTAAGTTCTGATGAAACCAATAAAAAAATTGAGTCTGCTTTTTTCAAAATTTGTTGGTTCTCCCTAAATCGGGAGACACCTATTTTTCCAGAATATCTAAAGGTCACAACAGCTGAATAAAAAACAGAATAATGCTTAACCCTTTGTATACTAATGGATTCTTCCTTCTGGTTTGATACAATAAACATGGGATTGTCCATATCTAGGGTGTCAGGTTATAATCTAAAAAAAAATATTGTATTCTTTTGTCTGAAGATCACTTTTTATCTTTACAAACTATGTAGACCCTAATGAAATGCAGCATTTTCATCTTGGTCTTCACTGTTTGCAAAAGTACTCGTTTAGGGATTTCCTGAAAGGGTTAAGCTGGTGCTAGAGAGGTGAGTGTTGTTGTACTTTCCATACCTAATGAAGGGACTCAAAGCACCACTTTGCAATTTTCGGATTTTGTATTAAAATTCACTTAAGACAAGTTTTATCACAGAAGCATCTGTTATAAAACCCTGGGTCCATAGTGATTGCAATATAAGCCACCAAAGTACTTATCTAATTTTGGAGAAGGGATGACAACTGACATGAATAGTTAGAAAATGGTTAAAATATAACAAGCTGGTGAAAATGTTGCTTACCTAACATTAACAAGATGGTTGGTAAGCCTGGCAGCTGACTCTTTATAATCACCATCACTAGAAGTGTATCGTAATGCTGAAACAGAATAATAAACCATAGGTCAAAATAAACAATAAACAAAATAATTGGGCGAAAAATTGTGAATATTTTCTTATCCATTAGGTAAAACATGTGTTTTGGGTGCATAAAAGAACCATCTCAATGAGACAGTTCTTTTGAGAACCCACAACACATGTTTTGGTTAAGAAAGAAGAAAATTATTTGTTACCACTTCCACTCACCTACAGACAATGGTAGGGACAATAACTTTTCATAATTTACAGCCCTGTACTTCTGGGACCATCCAATGGGCACTGATCCGCTTTTCACAATGTTTCAACCAAAACATTTGGACAGGAGGCTTTTGGCCTCTATAAATAGATATTTTATAATTGGACTTAGTGGCAGTTTTACATTCCATTATTGTACTGTATGTAACGTCAGTTACTTCAAACATTTACCCATAGAATAAAGGTTATCAAACACTTACCCATAGAATAAAGGTTATCAAATGCTTACCCATGGAATAGAGTTAATCAAACTCTTATCCATAGAATAGAGGTTATCAAACACTTACCCATAGAATAGGGTTAAATCAGACATTTACTCATTAAATAGAGGCTATCAAACACTTATCCATAGAATAGAGGTTATCAAACACTTACCCATGAGACAGAGGTTATCACCTACCCATGGAATAGAGGTTACCAAATGCTTACCCATAGAATAGGGTTTATCCATAGAATAGGGGTTATTAAACACTTACCCATGGAATTAGAGATTATCTCACTGCATTTTGGTTATTGCCTGAAGTATTAACCCGAGACCCCATTATTAGCCCAGAGCTTTAGCTAGAGGGGTGATAATGGTCGTGGGTTGATACCGAGGGCAATAACCAACACCCCGTGTTATAATCTAGGCGTTTGACGTACAAAAATGCAAGTAAAACAGAGGACTGGTGTCAACGTCGCGTGCCGGGCATGATAACCTCTTTTCATTCAAAATGCATGATGTCCGGTTATCATCAGGGCAGACTGATAACCAGTTGGCGGGAAAGAGCTTACCACATATGCAGACTTTGGGTTATCGTGGCAAATATCGTCCTGAATATGTGATAATAGAGGTTACCAAACGCTTACCCATAGAGTAGAGGTTATCTAACACTTACCCATAAATAGAGGTCACCAAACACTTACCCATAGAATAGAGGTTATCAAACACTTACACATAAAATAGAGGTTATCAAACACTTACCCATAAAATAGAGGTTATCAAACACATACATACCCATAGAATAGAGGTTATCAAACACATACATACCCATAGAATAGAGGTTATCAACTACTTAACCAATAGAATAGAGGTTATCAAACACTTACACATAAAATAGAGGTTATTAAACACTTACACATAAAATAGAGGTTATCAAACACTTACACATAAAATAGAGGTTATCAAACACATACATACCCATAGAATAGAGGTTATCAAACACATACATACCCATAGAATAGAGGTTATCAAACACTTACCCATAGAATAGAGGTTATCAAACACTTGGTGCATCCTGATGACCTCATAGTAGAGCTCATCATAGCTGTTTGGGTTCGGCAAAAATGTGTCTCCATATGTGATAAACAGATTGAATATGTTCACAATCTGAAAATGAGAAAAGAGCATGTAAAAGAATTGAGACTTACATTATGGTCTGAGCTTTCATCAAGGTCTCAATAAGAGTGTGTAAATGAAAATTACTTTTCTTATTTCTCAACCAAAACATATGTTGTGGGTACTCAAAAGAACCATTTCAATGAGACCATTTTTTGAGCACTAAAAACATATATTTAAGAAGAAATCGAAGTATAAAAGAGGCTGAAGTCTAAGCAAATATCCATGTACAGGAAGAGGTAATCATAGGTTTTATGGGTTTCGCTAGGAGGCCTGAATTGGACGTAGCGCCAGATGAATGTTACAGTATTGTAATGTATGTGACATTAGTTGCTATGTGAAGCAGGATTCGAGACAGCACCATCTATCATATAAATCATGAATCTCAATAACTCATAATCAGAGCTGTTTTCCATCATTGGGAAATCGTCAAACCACATAATATGTTGCGAGTATACAAAATATAGCAAGAAGTGAGCGAAGCTCACATACCCCCGGGAGTAGCCATCAGAGGTTGTAACACTTTCAGAGAAAAGACAAAATTGTCAAAGATTTCATAATCCTAAATCAAGTAGTTTCTGAGAAATCTTTGACAGAAAAAATGTCCATATGTATTATATAAGAGAGAAAGAAGGAAAAAATGAAAATTTGAAAAAAGAAGGCAAAACGAGGATTAGCATCTTAATTTCCATTTACACAGTACACTTTGCCATCCTGAAGATGTAAACAAAATTTGAAAACACTGGCTCGAATAGGAGCTGAGAAATCTGTGACAGAAATTTCCATTGAAGAGAAAGAAAAATGAATAAATAAAGGGACTGATAAGCAATATGTGGCTGTTCTTTTGTTACACAATACAACTCATCACTATCAAGCTTTGTACCAAATTTAAGAATCCTAACCCAAGTAGTTGCTGAGAAATCTTTGACGAAAAATTTTTCCATTGGAGAGAAAGAAAAATGAACAAATAAAGGGACTGATAAGCAATATGTGGCTGTTCTTTTGTTACACAATACAACTCATCACTATCAAGCCTTGTACCAAATTTCAGAATCCTAACCCAAGTAGTTGCTGAGAAATCTTTGACGAAAAAAAAAATTTACAGACAAACAGACAAACAAACAAACATAATTACAGAAAAAGCAAAAACTATATACCCCCTATATACTTCGTACCGGGGGTATAAACAACCCTCTTAATGGGATGGTCCTTGTAAACACACGTTACATGTTTCTTTGGATGAATTGAGCTTAATAATGCAAACAGGTCAATTAATAGATAAGAGTATGTAATCAAAAATTAATTTTGTATTTCTCAACCAAAACATATGTTGTGGCTACTCAAAAGAACCATCTCAATGAGATGGTTCTTTTGAGCACCCAAAACAAATGTTACAACTGATGCGTAAGAAAATATTCAAGATTGTATGGTAAAATTTTATGCCTATCTTGACCTATGATGAGTTTCTGTTTTTTCCACTATGACCAGTGACTTACCTTAGAACACACATGGAAGATGTTATGCTTCTTGACAAGATGAGATTCATGGGACAATATAAACTTTAGGAGGTTGATTAATGCTGAAAAACAAAAACACAGTGACATTAACATATCCTATTTTAATTAATTATATGTCAGAACATAATCTTTACTTTTTTTATTTTCATTTAATATATTGAGCATGAGAGTTTCCTATATACAATTCTTCATTATACAAGGACTTATTAGAGAATGATAATTGAGCTGGTCTCAAGCAAAAGGTACAAATCTGCATGTCGGCCCATCACAGACTCAGACCAGCCTGCGCATCGCACAGTCTGATCAGAGTCTTTGATGGACGCTCTATGGGTAGCCAAGAATTTACATTTTCTTCAGGCAGAAAACTAAGACTCTAGTCAGACTGTGTGGATGTGCAGACTGATTTGAGTCTTCACTGTACACAAATGCCAACTTGTACCTTATGCTGGAAACCAATTGATCCATTTGTTGAAAGTTTCTATATCCATTGGGAACAATTTTAGTATAATGATCAATACATTCCATGAGCAATTTGATTTTCTATGTAGATTAAAATATTGGCAACATCACATATAATACAATATATACACCATTTTCTCAGTTCTTTACAGTCATAACAGTAAAGAAACTAAAAAAATGTTTTTCAGCAAACAGTCTCCCCATTTCAATAGTCCCAAAACTGGATTATGAAAAATATAAACAAAATATCAATGTATGAGGAATAATTCAGCCAACTTTCAATGTACATATTTCAAAGTTAATACTCTTGCGTTCTGCATGTAATCTCACAGTGGTTTACATTTGTGTATGGTTTCAATAAAATAACAAAAGGGTTTACAGCTTACATAGTGGATATTTTTTGAAACAGACTGACAAATCGACAAACATATTACTAAATGCTCTTAGAAAATTTACCAGTCCAGAGGTATTTCCATGGATATTGCAGTCTGACCCGACATTTCTTCTGGTAACATAATACTCTATGGCAAATACCTAGACACCGTCTGAAATATATATCACAAATAATCAAGCTGATCAATCAATGGGCAGCTATTTTGCATAAATACCTATTCGTATAGCTATAGCTGTTTAACATCATTGTCAAATGTTAGAAAATACACGTTCAAATCAGGAGAATCATATAACAGCAGCGCCCTAGATAAGCTTTTGGGTCAATTGGGTACTTACGCAACCTGTTTATCCTCAATTGCGTACTTGCAAAAACAATTGCGTATTTTCATATTTTTTTACGCCACGTTTTCTTTTCTGTGATTACACCTTTTCGTATTGCATGAAGCCATCGGGAATGTGCTTGCATATTTATTCACTCCCATCGTTTGCCTTTCTAAAGTATCAAACTCGCGGATTTTATTGTTCCTGAAGCAAATCTCATCCCCTTGTTGACATTCCAGCATGTATACTTTGCAAAGCTTCATTTTCATGTTTTTCCGCGAAATACTGGACTGGGCACCGATATTTTCATAAAACTGAAGTATATTGCGCACTCGCTAGTAAAAATAAAATCAATGCCCGACTGGCATTTGTTTATTAGCCAAATGGAAACGAAATGGACCAAATGGTACGCAATGACATCGCATGTAATTGCATACCGATTGTTAGAATTGCTTTTCGGTACGCACACATTTCATTTTAATAGCTTTTTTGATGATTTTAATTGCGTATTTACGCAAATACGCTGCTTATCTAGGGTGCTGTAACAGTGGGCTGCAGATACTCAGATCTGATGCTCAAGCTGACATTGTTTTCATAATGTAACTTTGTGGTTTTGTTGTGCATTAGCTTAATTTATATCATATAAGTCATGAGAATGTAAAGGGCATTATTTCTTTATTGTCTATACAAATTACACAATGGAATATAAGCTCAATGTAAAACAATTTGTTTCTGTGATAGTTTTAAGACAGTAACCTTTTTAAAGTGCATAAACCAAATGCAAAATGATAGTGACCAGTAAAGCAAAATATATTGGTCTAATATTACTTTTACCCTGATAATTAGTCTAGGAGACACCACTGCTGGGGAGTTTAATTGCATTAAGCCATTGACCGTTGCAAAAAACGCAAATCGATAATATTTAATCAAAATGGCCGCATCAGCCTATAGAAAATGGTCGCTAAGGACACAATTTCAGTGTTTTGAGACAAATTTCTCTGACAGCTGGCCGCATTAGACAGGTGCATGCTTAATAGAGGTGCATTGTGCGGGGGTACTCTGAAATGGCTGCTTAAGGGAGGGTCATGCTTAATAGAGGTGGCCGCAACAGCAGGTTTGACTGTACTTACCTTACAACTTTGTGTGTAAGGTCATAGATATAGCAAATGATAATTTAAAATTGAAATTCAGAATATAGCTGTTTAGGCTTCACAGAAATTAAAGAGCATGTTTTCCATTATCCAGTGCATGCTAAAATTCTGAATTTCCCTCCTTAAATATAATAGAACATTCTTATTACTGATAAATAGATGAAGTATTTGTGTACACTTACAGGTTTTGTTTGTTTGTTTGTTTGGTGCTTAACGACGCATCAACCCTTGTGGGTCATTAGCGTCAGACGGTATTAAACTAAACATGATGTGGATGGAAAGAGTAAAAATTTGTAAGATAAAATAAAAGGAATGATGATGATGATTAATTTGTATAATGATAATAAGTTGCAATACGATTGTTGACAGGAGAGACCACATACAATATCTGACAGTTTCAAAGAGCTATTCAGATAACCGTACATGTTCTTTAACTGAACAGGATACAACAAAATATAATCTGTATTATGGTCTGATACAAATGTAAAACAAAACTTGATTTTAAAAATAGCAATTAGATTTTGTTAAAAAGATTTATTTGTCTTAAAAATGTCATAATCCTATCAATATGTATATCTTGAAATAATTCTTTCATGTTATCAACATGGAAGCAATTATTTCTTACTTGTGCAAAGTGTCCACATTCCAAAAGGAAGTGACGTACAGTGAATGGTGCGTAGCAACCAACACATTGTGGCTGCTCTTCACCTTGTAGTAAGTATGAATGAGTGACTCTTGTATGACCTAAGCGGAGTCGAGCTAAAACTACTTCTTCTTTTCTAATGTTTCGAACAACTGATTGATATTCACCCATAGTTGGTTTGATGTTAAGAAGTTCATTTCCAATGCTGTTATTCCATGAAGTTTGCGATTCTTCCAAGATATATTTATTGATAGATGGCTTAAAATTAGAAAATGAAATCTTAAAAGAAGTTGGTTCTAATGAAAGCGATGTTTTTGCTTGCTTATCTACCATCTCATTCCCTTGGATACCTATATGACACACTTACAGGTATAGTTCTAATGGAATGGTCTTCATCATATGACTCATAATGAACTCCACCATCAGATCTGTCAATAAAGAACACAGGCATATATACAAGGGAGATAATATACATGACTCATAATAAACTCCACCATCAGATCTATCAATAAAGAAAACACTCATATATACTCGCAAAATAAAAACATTGGTCTCAAATATTGTGTATTTCAGGTTATCTGACCATGCCAAATTTCTTGACCCGGACCCTAAATTTTTAGCATTTCTACAGGATTTCCAAGGGATTTCCCAGCTCAGCCATACTGTTCCCCCATCTTCCCCACATAAAAATTTTATCAAAATAAAAATATTTTCTTACCTACCAACCTTATTTTAAAATTTCATGTAACCTGAAACACATCTTTTTTTTGGGGCCTAAAAAGAGAAAAATTAATCTATCTTCCAGGTTTGTGACAAGGTCACAATGTAACCAGCCTGCTCAGCTTCACAAACTAGCAAGAATCTTGAAATTTTGTATGTGGCAAATTAAACTTAACATACTTTCCAGTATGCGAATTACAAAGGCGCTGATAAGTTGATTCTCAGGCTAATCTACACCTTAGTTGTTTGAAAACACTTCGTCTAAAGCTTGTTAATAGATGAATGGGTGGATAGACAGATGGACATTTATTAACTCCTTTGCCACACCTGCTAAAACCAGGTGTGCAAAAAAGAAAGTGAAACACACTTACCTAATAAAGCACAGGCTAGAGGTCGGGAAGGTGGTGAGGGCTCAAACTTTACTTTTCTATGTCTCATGGGCTGAAAAAACATATGACATAGGTAGAGATAAACACACATTTTGAGCTTTAAATTTTAATTCTAATGCACTTACTTTTGCAAGGTTTGATTGGATAACGTCAGAAATTTGCGACAGTATATCCTGCAATATACTGTCGGAACTAGTTTGACGTCATTAATTACATCATATTTCGTTGGATGACATGTGGCTTTATGCGTCTCGCAACGCAAAAAATTTGAAAAGTAACTACTGAAGTGTGTTACAATGGGGATAACCATATTCAAAATTTTCATTTGGAGAGTATATTGTCTGATATACATTCGTAAATCGCGTTTTACGGCTCTGCTTGCGCGTCCCCATGAAACTAAATTTATGACTGTATATCCTACAATATACCTCCCCAAATAAAAATTTTGAATACAGTTATCCCCTAAATATTTTCTTATCTATTAAATAAACATAATTTTAGGTACTAAAAAGAACGGTCTCATTGAGACCATTCTTTTGAATACCAACAATAGATTGAGAAATAAGAAAGATAAATTTTAATTACACACTTTTATTTAGGGGCCTGATATAAATTGAGTTTCTCAATATATAAGCCCCATAAGGAAAATCCATGATGCTCAGCTAAAGAGACTAGCTAGATTATTGAAATTATGCATGTAGCAAAATTAGGTATTATTAGGCCTCATGATAAATGTATGTAATGAAAAAATAATTTTCTTATTTGTCAACCAATGAGACAGTTCTTTTGAGCACCCAAAACAATTGTTTAAAGAGAAATGAATTCAATGTTTGGAAGGTTCATGGAATCATGAATATTTCGGGTCTCTTGCAAAGTAAGTGAAGCCCTGTTAACTTTGCAAGAGAACCGAAGTATTCATGATTCCATGAACCTTCCAAAAATTGAATTTATTGCTTATATTTACATTTTGTTATAAATAACCGATACATAGAAATTATTTATAATTTAGGAGATAAAACAATTTTGTATTTAATATTTAATAGTATTAACGGTTTTGTTGGAGTGCAAAAATGGAAAAGCAGAACAGCCAGTGTGAACACGGACAGCCAATGGAGCAAACAAGAAGCTTGTTTTGCAGGTGCATCTCACGTGTGGCTCGCTGTCAATCACAACACCAGTGTCCCATCTTGCAAATGAATTTGATGTTCAAAGAGAAAAGCACGAGCAAGTTAGTTTGGCAGGTGTCAATAAAATTTTGTATAGTTCATGAGGCTATGAACGGTTGCAAAATTCTAAAGATTCATTAAAGGCTTGCATTGAAAATGTAAATATTAAACAATAAGATGGATTACAAAATATTCACAATTTTATGCCCAAGATTGCTGTTTATCTTGACCTATGATTATACTTGCCGGCATGCTAATAACAAAAGTGCTGAACAGGTTGCACCAATGGGCAGGCTTGCCTTTGTCTATGTTTGAACAGATAGCACCAATGGACTGACTTGCTTTGCCTATGTTCAAAAAGATTGCAACGATGGAAAGGCTTGTCTTTGCCTATGAGGGTCCATATATGAATACTGATATTTGAGTATGTGGAAAATTATTTGGCAGGGTTTCATCCCTTATACAGCAATCTCCAAAATTATAATGTCCCTTCTACCTTGCAAGATGGACATAAACTTTAGGATTGTTTTGAAATGAAAATACCCATCTTATAGCTTGATTATGAACAGACCCGCTCTGGAGTTATAGAACTATTTTCATACTCAACTCACCTGAGCATGCTTATAAAAAGTTAAATGCTGAAAAATAACAATACAAAGTTTATTAGCATTAAACATATAGCAATGCTTTTCGCCTAACAACTAATACAATACATGTGAGTGAAGTGTACAGAGTATCTTCCAGATATAACAAGAAAGAGGTATATATACTGTGTATGGCCTATACCCTTATAAATAACTTACTATTCTGTGAAGTGGAACTCTAAAGTTCATGTTGAAGTCATGCATCAGTGAGTTTGCATATTGGTCCTGAAATGAACAGAAATTGTCAATTCTCCACATAAGCAAACACTTGGAGCAAAATTACTTTTTATATTAAGTTAAAACTTGGTTCTGTTGTTGTTGACTTTTTGTTTATTGTAACTCCCATTGTGGGAGTCTGTAATTGTTCTATGTTTTGTTGAATGTTACTTTATGTCCATTCTAGTATTGCAATCATCTTGATGGGGAAGAGAGAGCTGATTGCTTAGCTTAATTTGTCTTCCTGGTGTCTCGTGATGTTTGAGCGGCTCTTCCTCGCTGTGCATGGGGTTGTCTGCAGTTTGTGATTGTGGTATTTCCTGATCATACTCACTTACTATTTTTGGGTCTTTAACCCTAATCTCGCCATAATTTATTTTCCTGAAATGCTGTCTGTTTTTTATGTCTGCTGCATATATTCAAGCATATATTCAAGCATATATTCAGACTAGATATTTTCATGGAAGCAAACAATAGGAGGGAGCTGTCTGATCTGGGCCAATATTATTTGCAATATAGGCTACCTAAGAACATAAGCAGATGAGAGAGCAGGCACCAAAAATAATGACTGGTAGGCTATGGGTTAAGTACTTTTGATTTTAATGCTGTTTATCACCCAAATTCCCATTTTGACGGAAAACAAGATATATTTAATGAGGATCTTACATTTATTATTGAATTCATTAAACACACTTGTATCATGGTTAAGATTTTTTTCTTTGATCTTTTGATAGTATATCTAAATAAACAATGGCTTTCAAGTAACCTACTTTTCTTAGTGGAATAGGTGGAGCTTAAAAATCCATTCAGTTGTATTAAGTCTAAAACTAGACTATACTCTAACAGGGCAATGTTTTTATTAGCGCACGGTGTCATCAAGTGAACAATATTAACCCTTTAAACGCTATCACAATGCATTTAAAATGTCATATGCTTTTCTGGTGTTTTAAATTTGCTTACATTAGTGACTAATGCAATTGTAGATGCAAACAGTGTTGATCCAGATCAGCAGCAGTCTATTCTGTGTCTTCACTGTTTGACCTAGAGGATTTAAAACATTTCCGCAGATGATAAAATGATAAGCGCTATAAGGAATATAGCAAGAAGTGAGCAAAGCTCACATACCCCCGGCGGTAGCCATCAGAGGTTGTAACACTTTCAGAGAAAAGACAAAATTGTCAAAGATTTCATAATCCTAAATCAAGTAGTTTCTGAGAAAACTTTGATGAAAAATTGTCCATATGTGTTATATAAGAGTGACAGAAGGAAAAATTGAAAATTTGAAAAAAGAAGGCAAAATGAGGATTAGCACCTTAGTTTTCATTTACACACTACACTTCTCCTACCTGAAAGTACACAAATAATTTCATAATCCTAAATCAAGTAGTTGCTGAGAAAACTCTGACAAAAACGTCCATATGTGTTATATAGGAGTGACAGAAGGAAAAATTGAAAAAGAAGCCAACATGATCTTTAGCATCTTTATTTTCAATTACACAATACACTTAGCCTACTTGAAGGTGTACACTAAATTTGAAAACACTGGCTCCTATAGGAGCCGAGAGATCTGCGACAGAAAGTTTCATTGGAGAGAAAGAAAAATTAATAAATAAAGGGACTGATAAGCAATATGTGGCTGTTCTTTTGCTACACAATACAACTAATCACTATCAAGCTTTGTACCAAATTTCAGAATCCTAACTCAAGTAGTTGCTGAGAAATCTTTGACAGAAAAAATGTCTATATGTTTTATATAAGAGTGAAAGAAGGAAAAAAATGAAAATTTGAAAAAAGAAGGCAAAATGAGGATTAGCATCTTAATTTCCATTTCCACAGTACACTTTGCCTTCCTGAAGGTGTACACAAAATTTGAAAACAATGGCTCCAATAGGAGCTGAGAAATCTGTGACAGAAATTTCCATTGGAGAGAAAGAAAAATGAACAAATAAAAGGACTGATAAGCAATATGTGGCTGTTCTTTTTTTACACAATACAACACATCACTATCAAGCTTTGTACCAAATTTCAGAGTCCTAACTCAAGTGGTTGCTGAGAAATCTTTGACAGAAAAAATGTCCATATGTATTATATAAGAGAAAAGGATGGAAAAAATGAAAATTTGAAAAAAGAAGGCAAAATGAGGATTAGCATCTTAATTTCCTTTTACACAGTACAGAGTGGATCCAAATCAGGAGCAGTCTGATTGGGTCCACGCTGTTTGCTTTTACTTACATCAGTCATATATGCAGCAGACGACATAAACAGATGACACTCTCAGGTGAACATTTTTACACTGTTTAATGGGCTAAATCTTCAGCAGGAAGTTTGCTGTAATAGATCTGGCAGTCTGTGTAAATTAACCGATAAGGTGGTCCAGTTTAATGAGTGGGAATTTTAAATGCTTGTTTTTGGTTGGCCATGATACAAAATATCTAGAAAATGGCTTGTACTCATAATTGACATAAACCCACTCGGGGGGTCGTGTGTTTGTACAAACCATTTTCTAAATATAACAGATAAAATGCTCAGCTTGCCAGGCACTTTATCGCTTTGTCTTAACGAGTTTTATAAATTCAACAATACAGGAGCACGAATGTTAGATTCTAATTATCATATGACATTAAAATCACTTTCAAATCAAGTTTTTGCCCTGAAAAAGTCAAAATATTGTCATTATGTACATTGTTACAGATGTCATTACATAACATTAATAAATATGTAAACACTGATGGTTTATTGATTTTAATACATATAACTGGACTGCACTGTATTAGGACAAAGTGATAGGCACCATGTCTAAAGTAAGAAAAATATAAGTAGCTTGGTCACAACGGAAATCAGTAGAGTAGAGTATAAAGTGGTCAAAAAAGATATTTCTACAGCTACAGTTGATTGTGGCATTTAAAGGACATACAGTAAAACCTGTGTGAAACTGCCACTCAAAAATAGACAAAACAAAAGTCTAAACGACAAATGGTAGCTTTATAACCTGCATTAAGCGATAATTGGTCTTGAAAGCCATATTTTGTCTTCTTTTTGAGTGGCTGCTTAAGACAGGTTTTACTGTATTCACGGGTCTTGTTTTAGGCAACAATATTGGTCAGTATGACAACCTACCTCAGCTATACAAGTCAGTATGACTAGACATAACTTTGCATTGTTGTATCTTGTTTCATCTGAAAAATGAAAATACTGAGATAAAACCAAGCTAAAAATATCAAGCAATATTCCTTTTTAGGCCAATAACATTTTCCATCAAATTGGATAAAGGCAGAATGATTTATTGTTTCCAGCAGACATAACATTGGATATAAGTCAGACCACAGTATAGTCTCCTTAAATATTGATCTAATAAACCTTACCAGAGGACCTGGTTATTTTAAACTTAACAATAGTCTTTTATTAAATGAAGATTACCAGGAAATAATTAAAAATAGCATCTCTGAAATAGCTTAAATAAATAAAGAAGCAAATTCAAACACAAAATGGGAACTTATAAAAGGTACTGTTAGAAACGAAACAATAAAATATGCAACATACAAGAAGAAAGAGACAATTAAACATGAGAAAACCTTGACAAACGAAATTACACAGTTGCAAAAAGAGCTGGTTGATTCATCCGATGCTAACAGAATTAATTTATTGAAAGATAAGCTAGATGAAAAAAGAAACATACTTGAAAACATTACTGAAACCAAGTTAAATGGGTTAATCATGTGATCAAAAGCAAACATAGTCGAATATGACGAAAAAAATAGCAAATATTTCGCTAGTCTAGAAAAAAAATCAGATCTGAAACGAAATTGATTTCAATACTATCCATTAACAACTCAATAAGCACAAATCAAAGGAAAATAATTACAGAAATTCAATCTTTTTATAAAAATCTCTATAACAAAAGACAACAGAATAACTCAAAATTTAACTTTTTTGATGAGTCAATAAATAAATTAAGTAATATCGACCGAACTAAATGTGAAGGACTAATAACAGAATCAGAATGTTTAAATGCCCTAAAATGTATGAAAAATCAAAAAATCCCTGGCTCAGATGGCATAACAGTAGAGTTTTATAAAATCTTTTGGAACAATATTAAAGAATTTTATGTTAACTCTATAAACTACTCATTCGAAACTGGATCGCTTACAGAATTACAAAAGCAAAGCATAATCACAATTATCCCAAAACAAAACAAAGATCTGACAATACTAGATAACTGGCGACCAATTAGCTTGTTAAATGTAGATTACAAAATTGCAACTAAAGCTATTGCAAACCGCGTTAAACATGTAATAACAAAAATAATTCACAACTCACAGACAGGATTCATAAAGGGGAGATACATAGGCGAGAATATTAGATTGCTTTTCGAAATTATCGATAACGCTGAAACTGAAAATAAACCAGGCTTAATTTTTTTCTCCGATTTCGAAATGACGTTTGATAGTATTGACCATCCATATATAATTAACTGTTTTAAACATTTTAATTTTGGTGAAGATTTCATAAAGTGGGTAAAGTTATTTTACAATGATGCTAAAAGCTGTGTCACTAACAATGGTTACTTATCAGACTTTTTCCCTGTTCTGCGAGACGTTCGTCAGGTATGTCTCCTTTCCACTTATCTCTTCATCATATGTATTGAATTACTTTCAAATAAGATAACAACTACAGAAGACATAAAAGGCATTACTTATGCGAATTACAAATTTAAAAAGTCTCTTTTTGCCGATGACGCATCTTTTATCCTAGATGGTTCACTAAAATCTTTCGAAACACTTATTGATATATTGGATAATTTTAGCTACATTTCTGGACTAAAGTTGCATTCAAATAAATGCCAAGTCTTGCGAATAGGCAGCATGATCCAAAATGAAGTTGTATACTTAAATAAAAGAAAATTTAGATGGAGTTCAAACGAGGCTAGCGCACTCGGATTTACATTTTGCACTGACAAATCTCATATATTCCAACCAAACTTAGAACCCAAAATCGTACTCTTTGAAAAATGTTTAAAACAATGGCAACATAGAAAACTAACGCTTATGGGCAAAATCACAGTTGTAAAAAATTATGCTCTTCCAAAATTGATATATGCCCTTTCGTCTCTACCTTACCCACCCATTGAAACTGTAAAAATAATTGAAAAACGTATGTATGAATTCATATGGGATGGCAAACCTGAAAAAATTAAGAGAGATATACTCATGATGGGATATGAAAACGGGGGTTTGAAAATGATAGATATAGACAATTTTATAAAAGCGTTAAAAGTATGTTGGATAAAGCGGATGATAGAGGCTGATAATGATTCAATAATAAATAGAATATATATCTACAATCTTCGAGCATTTGGCGGTAATCTTTTGTTTGAATGTAATATCTCTGAAAGCGACAATTGTAAATTTACGCAAAATATATTTCTAAAAGATGTTTTTATCTGAGTGGTGCAAATGTACAGCAAATGCAGTAATATCAAGTTACAGACATGAAATTTTGTGGAACAATAGTCATATAAAGGCAGGTGCAAATACAATAATGTTTGCAAATTGGTACCACAAGGGAATTAAGTTTTTTAAGAACATACATGATGACGTAACAAAAAAGGTATATTCATACAATAGATTACGTGAAATAAAAAATCTACCTGAAGGCGATTTTTTAAACTATTACACTTTGATGCACAATATACCATACTCTTGGAAAACCAACATTAAAAATGAAAATGAAAACACGCCAAAGCCAACAACAATACTTAATCAATTAATGAAAACCGAACACACTAATAAATATGTATATAACATACTACAGAAAAACAAAATACGCCCAGAAAAGAAATCAGAAGTAAAATGGACGGAACAATTTAACGAAGAAAATCTTGATTGGAAATTGATATACATGACCTCCTTACAAGCAACGAAGGACATTAAATTCTTAATGCGCATTATTCCAACAAACAGATATCTATTAAAATGTAATATTGGGCATACAGCATTATGTGATTTTTGCTCCATGGATATTGAAACACTGAATCACCTATTTTGGGAATGAATTCATGTACAACATTTTTGGACAAATTTATCCATACTTTTGCAAGAATATGATTTACACATTCAATTTAACTTAAGATATATATTGTTGGGGATAACAGGAAAAAATCGAACAGAAATTCAATTAAAAAACTACTAATTTTGCTTGGGAAATATTTCATTTTCAAAAGTAAATATCAGAAGCAACAACCAAATTTACTTTGCTTTAAATCATATTTATGCCAAAGAATCAATAAAGAAAAACAAATTTATTTCATGAAGGACAGACTTGCCCAATTCAACAAGAAATGAGGTAATCTCAGATCTTTGATGGAGTAATGAAAAATCAATGCACCAAAACACTCTAAAACATAAAAAGGCAACAGTTCTCTCTCTCTCTCTCTCTCCTATACCATGTTATTTATATAAGGAAGAAACAGATGATTGAAAATTTCCAGTGTGCATCCTGCACATTTTTTTTCTTTTTGTTTTTTTGCAATTCTTTTACTTTTTCTTTGGTAATAGCAAAATTTCCCCTTTTTTTATTCAAAATTATTTCTTAACATATTGTGTAGAAGATACAATTGTAAAGTACCAGTCATAGGCAGTATATATTTGGGTTGAATAGCTATGTTAAGTCAGTTATATATCGTTATACATGTATATGTTAGATTCCATTTATGATACATGCATGTTGAGCTATGCTGAAAATGTATATGTTTCAAAAATAAAATAATAAATAATAAAAAAAAGAATGATTTATTGTAGATAATGAGGGCTCTCACAGGTTATATCTTCCAAATAATCTCATATTAATCCCTTAGATTTTTATTCTTACAAAACAGTGCAGTGCAGTGCATTGCATCTGCATCTTCTCTGTTTTCCAAAGCTACTGTTTACAAGTTTTCTTTATACAGATGTTTAATCATGGGCTTAAAGCATACTGCATATACATGTAGCCTCTAATCAGACTGAGTAGATGCTCAAGCTGATCGGAGTCTTCACTAGGGGTATACTCATTTTGATAGATTTGTCATGTCACAGGTCAAATATGCTCTATTCATCACATGGCCATTTTAATAAGTTCACTGGCATTGATATCATGCAATCTCCAATTATTTTGTTTGTTTGATTTGATTCTTTACGTCCACTCAACAATCTTTCAGTTATGCGGGACGGGTCTTCCTGGGTTGAACCAGTACTAAGCTAGGATAAATGTGTCTTGCCCAAGGACACAACGCAGTGACGCCGGTGAGGCTCGAACCCGCGGCCCTTCGGTCTCGAGTCAAGCACTCTACCACTGAGTTGTATTGTCATATTCCTCCTAAAGATTCTTATATTGTAACATTTTATGAGTTATAAAATTTGAAGAAATTAATTTGACTATCTATTGAAGTAGGTAAAGATGAGTGAGAGACTGACAAAGCTGATCAGAGCAGTTTGGTCTGGATTTACACTGTTTCATCAAATCTTTCTGTCCAAACGTTTTGTGTAAAAATGGTATTTAATAGATGTACTCTCTCATGAAAATGTCATGCTAGTTACAATCTTACTGATTCAGGTAAATGAGAAAAAAAATCTGGAGCAAAGGACTCAGATATGCAAATTTTTTTAGCATTAAACTGTTATCATTTATACATATGTTTTGGTTGAGAAATAAGAACTAAATCAAATATTCACTCCTATCTGGAGGCCTGCAGTGGAGTTTGTCCCACAACCATGCAAGGAATTTAAACTTTCTGAAAACAAATTTTTACAATTATTATAACCCCAAATGCACTTATTTTACCTTTGGTATCCTGTATCACAATAGAACTATATTCAAGGAAGGTAACCAGCAAATTGGTAGGCTGGTTACCTGTTTCTGTGGAAGTATTTGGATCAAAGACTGGTTTCCCTAAAAATACAGAAAAGATGCAAAAGAATTTCAGATTGGTAGAGTTAAGAAAAACTTTCATGAAATAGTTATATATAAACAATAAGAGCCGAGATCTGCTAAAGTATCTGTACATGTTTAACATTCTAGCTAGTCTGTGTAATTATGCAGTTAATTTCCAGCCATACCTGTTCATAGACAAGTAGACAGGTACTCTTACGACAAGGCTTATATGTGAAAATACAGACTTCTCGTTCAGCTTAATGCAAATAGTCTGAAAAATATACTAAAAATATTTTATCCCAGAAAATTTTGAATATTTTGATAAACATACACCTAACATTTTAGAGCTTTGATAAACACACACAAATTACATTTTAGTATTCTGATAAACACACACCCTTTAACATTTTAGTGCTCTGATAAACACACACCTATGACATATTAGTGATCTGATAAACACACACTAATAACATTTAAAAGTACTTTGATAGCACACACATATAACATGATAAACCCAGATAGAAAAACTTTACTTACCTTCACTATCAAGAGCAGGTGAGGTAGTTGGGGAGTCTGGAGGAGTAGACTGTACTGATGGAGTGTGTGACTGAAATATAATACCAGAATATTTTAACCATTTCAGTGTTTCCGTGACAGTGTGTTTCTTGCGTTTTTGACGCAATAAATTGACTGCTGACGCACTGACAAATTGTCTGTGCGTTTTTCATGACCCACACAAAAACAGCTGTGAGAACGAAACTCATGTCGTCTTTATGTGCCGAAATCTGAGGGGGCTTCAAGTTTACCTCGATGATAACGCTTCTATAAATATTTTTCCTGCGGAAAATAGACCTGCGCACAAATATCTTTGCTGGGTATTTCCATGACGTATCTGATTTATTTCAAAAACGATGACTGCGCATGTCAAAAGTCATTGGCGATTCGCACAGATGGGGTTTCGTTCCAAATAATTTTGACTTGCTTCGCTCTCGCTGCTATTTTGGGGCATTATACAGCATAAATTTTAAGAAGTAGTCTAGAAAAGAAAGTTTTCTTTGCTCCAATACACCAAAATATATAAGACAACGATTTTAAAAGAAATGAAACCAATGCATCAGGTATATTTTTAGACTGACCATCTGCGCATGTGTAAAGTGCTCAACTGTTAAACAACAATGGCTGCCCGTCATGAAATTGGTGAGCAGAAGCTTTTATTTCTTGTCCTCTGAAGGATAGGGCTTTAACTACAAGCAACAAATCATTGCATAATTCCCATGAAACAGAAAATGTTACAAAAGCCGTCGATCACAAGCCTACCTATAGTAAAACATGCACAGAATTTCAAGACAACCATTATCTTATGATAGGGGACATTCTTCAAATACCTTTATACCGACGCATGTGCAGACAAATAAAAAGTTATTATACATAAAAAAAGTTCTGACCCTCTAAATTTGCCAATGACCCCCAAATTTTCAAAGAAGGGGTCATCAATGACCCGCAAAAATTCTGGTCTTGCAGAAACACTGCCATTTCTGAACGAAAGACATGTAAACAATTACTTTAACCAAGTTTAAAGATGAGATATCATACAGTGCAGCACACCATCTCATTCTGCACAGTTTTCTAATGTGTATGTAAAAGCAATATACAGGGGCAGGAATAAAAATAAATTGTTATAGTATCAGTTGAAAGTCTATTTTTGACAAGACTGTAGAGAAATGCCATCTCAAGTGATAAGATTTTTCTACTTTTAAAAATTCTATTACAGTCCTTGGAAGTCAGCCACACTATACAGACAGCTTCTTACTAAAATGTTAATTTCTTATAACTGTGCCTCTCTGTTTTAAGACTGTAAATGGAATTCCAGGAAATAGCGACCTTTCAGCCAATGTAAAACAATTCTAAATTTATTTGCATTAACTAAATCAGAAATCAATTTTCAGCTGAAAAACTGACTTAACAGGCCTTTAGTTAAGTGTGTACCAAAAAATTAATTTTCTTATTTCTCAACCAAAACACATGTTGTGGGTACGCAAAAGAACCGTCTCAATGAGACGGTTCACTTGAGCACCCAAAACATGTTTAAGCTGATGGGAAGAAAATATTTATAATTTTACGCTAATTTTTTTTTATCTTAACCTATGTTACAATTATTACAGGTCGTTGATATTTTAAAACTGTAAAACAAGGGTGGGCATCAGCGGAACTACTGCGAAATTGCTTAAACGTAAATTTGTTCCATCGTCACATCCGGAACCTTTCGCGGTAGTGGCATCGTCACGGAAAAGCCAAACAAAGGTAGGTTCTCTCGCTTGTTTTGATTTTTTATATCCGAAGAACAAATAAGGGCTGTCATGTACATGTCATGTGTAAAATGCTCTTGTTCTGAGCTAAAACTGGCAAAACATCTGCATACTTTCTTCCTTTTGACATAAAACTGAAGCAATCCCGTTCTGTGTTCGATTTGGTTACGATTCTCATCTCAAAGCAAAACTTTTTTCAGCATCGCGTTTGGCCTGTTTAGCAAGGTAAATCATATCTACATGGAATAGCATTGCCGGATTTTTACATAGTTAGCTCATTCTGATACAAAAAATCAAAACAAGCGAGAGTACCTACCTCTGTTTGACTTTTCCATGACGATGCCACTACCGCGAAAGGTGCCGGATGTGACAAAGGAACAAATTTACGTTTACGCGATTTCGTGGTAGTTCCGCTGATGCCCACCCGTGTAACAGGACAAGCTTTAAAGCTGATACTATAGGTCTTGCTATACCCATGGTTTTCCTTCCTACTTACATGTGTTAATGCAGTGATGAAGTTTCTATTGAGGTGTATTGCTTCATACAGGGCCAGTAAGATAGAGTCATTAGCCCTGAAATAAACAGTTCACATATATAGACAATCTAGTGATGAAGTTTCTATTGAGATGTATTGCTTCATACAGGGTCATTAGAGTCATTAGCCCTGAAATAAACAGTTCACATATATAGACAATCTAGTGATGAAGTTTCTGTTGAGATGTATTGCTTCATACAGGGCCAGTAAGATAAGAGTCATAAGCCCTGAAATAAACAGTTCACATATATAGACAATCTAGTGATGAAGTTTCTATTGAGATGTATTGCTTCATACAGGGCCAGTAAGATAGAGTCATTAGCCCTGAAATAAACAGTTCACATATATAGACAATCTAGTGATGAAGTTTCTATTTAGATGTATTGCTTCATACAGGGCCAGTAAGATAGAGTCATTAGCCCTGAAATAAACAGTTCACATATACAGGGTGCCCACTCTTAGTCTAAAATGAAATTCCCTGACTTTTCACTGACTTTTCCCTGACCAAAATTCATTTTTCCCTGACCATTTTACTGCGCTTTTGCGCAGGCCTCCTCCCCTTCCAGCTGTCTGATACGCCCGCATTTTATTGATACGCCTGCATTTTATAAATACTGACATAAATCAAACTAAATCCTTAAAATGTATGAGTTTTAAATCAGAAATATGTGTTTAAATCAAAAAGACACACAAAATGAAGCAAGCGTGTAAGAAAAGAACATTACACAATTTTGTGTTGTGTAAGATATTTTGTTAATATGTTATACAGCTTATGCCTCGGTTACATTTGCCTTACGACGAGTATACGATGCCTCTACGATGTCCAAATCACCGTTTCCGTGCGGCCTCCGCAGGGAGACCTTGCGATCATCGTACGGATTTACGGGCATCGTGGCCTCTACGATGTTGTTTAACTCCGCACAATGACAAATTTGAAAAAATCGTAAGCCCGTAGCCCGTAGACACATCGCAGTGACATCGTACGACCCCTGTATGGGCACCGCACGGTGATCGTGAGGACAACGCAGGGTTTTAAATTGTCATCTTGGCCCAAAAATGATCGTAGACTCTTGCGATAGTCATAAGGAGCCCACAAGGTCGCCGCACGATGCCCTTGCAGGGCCCATAAAATCGTACAGACATCGGAAGGTCATCCTGCGGTAACCCCAAGGCGATGGCACGATGATCGTGCGGTCGCCTTGCGACGTGTCAACAATTTCCCAGAGACGTTTGTTTCACTTTAATTGTTGTCTTCAGGCGATGTCTCTAATATCACCACTCAGTGTGACTCAATATGGACACAGTTCAGTTTGCTGATGGAAGCAGTCTAATCATGGGCGGATCCAGAGGGGGGGACAGGGGGTCCGGACCCCCACTGTTATAGTTTTTTAGCAATAATGGTCCAGATCCCGTAGAAAATCTCAAAGCTACACATGTACCAAGCCAGCATTACATGACGGGCCATCATCGGTCCGCCAGCGAAACGCCATTTAAAGTGACGGGCCAATAATGAGCCCCTCTTTTAGTGGTATTTGGATCCTCTCTCCCCCTTATCAACTAAACAACAAAAAAAACAGTTGAGTTGGACCCCCTCTGACATAACTATCTGGATCCGCGCATGCTAATCAGGGCCCATAGAGTATGCTTCCATGATAAGATTGTCTGAAGTGCAATTCAAAATATGCACCTAACGTGAAATACATACGCATTTTCAGTATATAAAATGCTGGTTGGATAAGGGGTTTAATAAATTAGATAAGATTAATAAAAAGTCCATATATTTTTTTGTGATTTATAACTCTGGGATTTGAATTTATTAGTATTAATTCAAGGAATAAAATATATGGGTCTCCGAGTGAGAACATGTGACGAGTTCGAACATTGAAATCTGAATGAATGAATGTTCTACAAAATGTATTTTACTGAAAATGATTGACAAATGTGCTAACCAGGCCGAGTGAAAGAAAGCACATTCTGGTCAGTACCTTTGTTGTTCGCATGTAACGACTTCATTTTTGCGTATGACGAAGATTTTATGTGTTGCTGGCCGTAGAGTGCCTTTGGATGATTAAACTGAATAAAACCATAATAAGCGATTTAGTCTACGCTGGTACAATTAAAGCATCTTTATATTTTCAATTAAAGTGATATTTTTCGAATTATAAAAGTGTACTATAAAAATGGGTTGCAATATTCTGTGATTTAAACTTTATGAAAACTGCAGAACGTTGAAATTGACAATTAAATATACACAAACATATCACGCTGTTTCATACCTTGGGACCATGTTCAACTTAAAACACTAGCCTCTTCATAGCACGATATGTGACCACATGACTTTGAAATATAGTTCAAATGGAATGCAAAAATGAACATGGACCATGCACATAATTACACGACAATTTCACAGTTAGCGTACCGAGTCCTTGCAACTTCCGCAAGGTAATCGTACGAGCATCGTGCGATTTATATAGGGAGGTGGTGAAGATAACACGATGATTGTACGATAACCTTGCGGATGTCGTACGATACCCGCAAGGTCTCTGTAAAGTTTTGTTCTAGTTTGTCGCCGAAAGAAATCGTAAGGTGATCGTAAGCAATGTAACCACATACGTTGTAGCTTATAGCCGCCTACGATGCCGAAAAAATCGTAGAGAAAATCGTAGACAAATAAATCGTACGACGACCGCAGCAAATGTAACCGAGGCATTACTTGAGCCATTTTGGGAATTTCGCCAGGTGTAAATGGGAGCAAACGACCCCCAGGACATGGCCAATTCGGACCCCAGGGACATGGTTGGCAAGATTTATGTAGGGGATCACTAAACATTGCTACATATGTGCTTAATATATAAGCTGTGGGCCTCATGGTTTTAGAGGTGTTTTTTTTAATTTATAGTCAACATTAGATAATGGCCCCCAGGGTGTGGCCAGTTTGGACCCCAGGGGTTTGATTGGCAAGAGACCACTAGATATTGCTACAAATTAAATCAACAAGCTGTGGGGCTTATATAATGGCTCCAGCCACTTCAGAGAAGATTTTTAAGTTTTTCCCATTATAAGTGTATGGGAGCTTTATGTTACTCATGGCAGCCTTTCCCCTAGCTACCGTATGTGCTTTACATTAAATTTGATCAGAACTGATATATACTCCTTTGAAAATGGAAGCAGACAACGACAACAGACCATCAATATACTCATTATCATATCTAACTTGAGCCTTTAACTCAGGTGAGTTAAAACAATGTGACCAAAAATTAGGTTTTAGATTATAATAAAAGTTCCTAGCCAAATGATATATATATATTAGCACAACTGGATTGCATACTAAATTCACCCTAACACTATTAAAGTAAGTAAGGGTGCAAAGATCAGGAATCTATACAATCAAGTACCACACCTGACCCAGGATACCAATGGGAAAGTGACAAACTCACAGTAGACACCACAAACGAGAGCCAAGAGGTCAGCTCTTTCCCAGCAGGTGACCACGAAGCACATATAAACAGACTCGCACAAAGACATAACAAACACAAGACAGAACAAAAACATAAAAGATCCACAAAAGAAGTACCGCCTTGGAACGGTCAGTAAAATAATTTACTGGAGGGCTTAAACCGGTTTAACAGCGCCAATCTCACCCTTAATTCAGATGTGGATCAAGACACATAGAAAGTCAAAAGTATTGCAGAATGCTACCCTTAAAGCATTCTGCAATACTTAAAACCTTCACTAAGGGATAATTTGTCTGGAAAACCAGCACTATTAAAGTCATCATCTCATATTTGTTTGTTTAATTTTTGAGGGGTTAACCAAGCATGATTTTAAAATTCCCTGACTTTTCCCTGACTTTTGAAGATTTTCTAATTTCCCTGACCATTTTACAGAATTCCCTGACTTTTCCCTGACCTTGAAGAAAAACCAAATTTCCCTGACTTTTCCCTGACGGGTGGGCACCCTGAATATAGACAATCTAGTGATGAAGTTTCTATTGAGATGTATTGCTTCATACAGGGCCAGTAAGATAAGAGTCATTAGCCCTGAAATAAACAGTTCACATATATAGACAATCTAGTGATGAAGTTTCTATTGAGATGTATTGCTTCATACAGGGCCAGTAAAATAGAGTTTGTTTTTTTGTTTGTTTGTTTTGTTGCTTTACGTCCCAAGTCAACAGCTATGGTCATTACGGGACGGTCAGTTCACCTAACCACACTTTTTCCTGGGCAGGCTTGAACAAGTGGTTAACCAGTAATTCGTGCACATACTTTCGCTTGTAACTGACAACAACCCTTCTTGAATGAATCAGCGGAAGGGAGGGGAATGACCGTAGAAATCATTTCATGATCAATCTGCACGAAAGTATGGGACAGGACCGGGATCGAAGTCGCGACCCCTGGATCTGCAGCCAGATGCGCATCTGTAGCCAGACATGTTACCGACTGCGCTACGCGGCCCGGCAGTAAAATAGAGTCATTAGCCCTGAAATATACAGTTCACATATACTGAAGGACTTTAGAAACGCACCATTTTACAATCACTCTCTGACTTAAGGATGTTTCTTTTAATATTTTTTATCCGTTTACACAATGAACCATGATTTACCATAATTTCGATTTGCGCTTGTGTAACACCGACGTTAGTGTTTTTCAACAATTGTCGTCTGACAACTGTGTGTTTAATTCAATTTGAAAATAAACACTTTGAGCTGGTAGTCAGATGTGTTAACCAATGGAAAAACACAAAAAGTTTAAGAAATAATCGTTTATTTACACTCCCAGTCGCAGCATTTCTTTGCTATACCTAACGTCAGTCTTAATTTTAAAAACAACAATACCAAGCGAATGACAATCGGAATGTCGCGATCCTTTTGTCTTTCATGCAACAGGTTGAGGAGTATCTGATGGCGCTTAAAGATTTTGATTATTCCTGTTCCTTAGAATATAAGCGGCCAATTACGTCAAAAAGTAATGACGTCACGTTGACGAAATGAACGTTGCCAGAAGCCTAAAACTTCATGATTTGCTTTTGTCTTTCTTTTGCTTTCAAGAACAAACAACAGTTTGAAAACTTTATTGCACTCATTATGGAAGGTATTGATACTCTGTGACTTTTAAATTTGGGTTGTCACAGAATAATCGCCACGTCACAGCAACAATAAGCCACAGCGTTTCAATTTTCTTATTAAATGCAAGCTAAATGACGGGACTTGTCAATTTCATTTTTCACATAATTAAAATATTAAATTTTGACAACAAATTAGCATTTTAGCAGGTGAAGCGTTTCTAAAGTCCTTCAGTATATATAATATAGACAATCCAGATATATAGACAATCACCATGATAAACATGTCTTACATATATGTGTATACAATCATCATTTCAAATGTCTTTGTGATATTGTTCTTAACATAAGATATGACAGCAGATCATCAAGACAATTTAAGTTCTTTTGTGATGATTATCATTAAATAGTTTGCCATACTAAGAGTGGACTTTACAAGAACGATAATTATGAAACAAAATTCATCCAAATTTTAAAAGGATATTTGCTGAGCACAACACTGACTTAAAATGTGTTTTCAAAGTTTCAATTTTAACATCCTATTCCTATGGACATTATTGGAAGTTGTCAGAAATATTTCAAATATTTTACTTCAGAATTCTACTCAAATCTAAGAAAATACAGCATTTTGATATAGTTGGACTACTATTTCTGTTCAGTATAGAACTTAACTTCAGCGACGCTAGAAAACCTGTCTTTGAGGTTTCCCACAAAGTGAGATTCTAACCAACGTGCTCAGCTACAGAGACTAGCTAGAAAATTGAAATTTTGCACATAGCAAGTCTAGATATGCTACTTTCCAATAAGCCAATAACAAAGGCTCTGACCAGACTGCACAGATGCACAGACTGGTCTGAGCCTTAGTTGTTCACTAACTCTGAAGGCAGATTGTCTCCTGTCAAGGCCAAAATAAAACAGTGAAAACTCATGCCCTATGGACTGATCATTTAAACAAATTATTTGTTCGAGTTATTGCTTATCATTCAAGTCAACCAGTTATGGCCATTGTAACACAGATTCCTGGGTGATAACCAGTACAAAGTTATGATGATACAGTGCTTTGCTCAAGGATGGACACAACACAATGCCTTTAACTAGGTTCGAACCCGATACCTCTTGACAAGAATATGACAAAACTCACCTGACAGCTTCTATTTGTTTTTCTTCTGCTACAAACATATTTCCCACCTGTAAGTAAGAACAAGAGTGTTGGATTTGGGCTAGCTCACAAAATAATATTACTTGACATGCATGTGTGTGTATTTGTGTTTAACATTCCACCAACAGTTCTGTAATTAAGAACAAGAGAATTTCATTTAGGCTAGCCAACAAAATGTATTACATGTACTGTAAATGTTCTTAAATTTCAAACAGTAGTTGCAAGCCACGAAAGCCTAAACAAACCGTGCAGACCCAGATCACATTGCTACTGAAGAAGCAGTCTGATCAGGATCTACCGTTTGTTTTATTGACAAGCATTTTGCGAGTTCTAGCCCTGATAACCAACATTTTTTTTAGAACATAAAGAGAAATGTGTTTGAAATTTTAGAGCATTTACATACTTGACATCCGTGTGTTAACACTTAAAGTGCTTCCATACATTTGCAGCAGACATTTTAAAAATTTAAAGAGAATACAAAAGATAGACTTGATATTTCATGTGACATGTCTACTGATTAACATGAAATGTCAAACCTTATGTTCTACGAAAATCAAGAAAAAAACAACACAAAATCATCTTCTGCAGTGATGACAGGAAGTTTAAGAGTCAAATTGTTCATAAAACCTGCATGCACAGCTATCCAGTGGGGCTAAATCTTAATTTCTGCTCTGAGCCTTCATTAACTTTCAGATTTTTTGTGTACAAATACCAAAGACTCCTGAGAGGCTTTGTGAAGCACAGATTAGTCTGACTCTCTGGTTGCCTCTGCAAAAACTACCATAATAGCATGAGCAGATTCAAATTATTAACTCTTCTGCTATTAATCACTACTAAATGTTGTCTGCTTTGTCTTGTCTGCTGGTCCTTTTAAAACCTCTCTCAAGCAAACTCTCTGTTTGCCTTTACACTGGAATGAGTCTGATGCAGCAGACAATCTTGGCAGATGACACTTTTATATGCATTGTTTCATAGCAGGTTAAGGATTAAATCATCAGGACTCAAAATACAAATGCTTTCTGATAAGTTTTTTGTTAGATTTCTGCATATGAAAGTTCTTTTAATAACAGAAAACAGAAAAGATAATTTTAAAGGTGTCCTAGATTTTGACCTCTAGCCCCACTTGGAATAATGAAATGAATACCAACCCCTGAGGGTAACTATGGTCTAAATGTGGATACTTTCTGATAAGTAGTTGCGGAGATATACACCACTTGAGAAACAAAATAGAAAAAACACTTTTAAAGGTGTCCTAGATTTTAGCCTCTGGCCCCACTCCAGGGCAAGACCCTGTGGTAGCAAGTCATGAAGTGACTACCAACCCCCAAGGGTAACTATGATCTAAATATAAATGCTTTCTGATAAGTAGTTACTGGGATATACAACACTAGAGAAACTTTAACCAAAACCTTTGTCATAAATTGAGTTAGAGGCCTAGAGGCCTAAGCCTTCAGCTATGTCCCTACTCTGCCTGTGCAAGCAGTAAATGTTTTGAAGGACTACAAAGATATGCCTTTATAAGTGCCTTTTTGTTCATTTCTATTTGTCTCCAATATAAATACACTGCTTACGCCTTAGCACATACACCTACAAACATACAATTGTATGATAGGACAGAGTGATATGAACCCGGAGAGGCTTGTTTTGCAGGTGGTTTTTGGTGGTTCCTTATTGATTTTCAGAACAATGTTTCAACATCTTGACAACCAAGAAAATGAGTCAAAGGCAGGGTGTACCCATACATGTTGTTCATTACGGTGAGGCAATATTTTTTGTGAAAGCTTTAACTTGTAACTCATCGAAGGGAGATAAATGTGAATTCAAACATACAAGGGAAATAAATGCTACAAAAGTCAGTTGGTTATCTCCCTTGATTTTCCACAAAACACCATATTTCATTTAATTAAGCCACTGCAACAGGCCTATTTTGCATAAAATTAATATAAGAACTAAATTGTATTCTTTTATTCTTGAATACAGATAATCCATGAAAAATTGGATGAGCAGTACTTAAACACTTTACAATTTAACACTTTGAAATTTTAAAAATCAAAGAATTATTTAAACCAATTGTTTCTGTCATCATGCAATGATTCATCAAGTTCATTGTGAGTGATGATTGGGGGTTCAGGGCTTGATTCCTGACACATGCCACCCAACTTGTTACGCTAGGCATGTTACCCATCTGACAACAAGTGAACTATCAGAATAAGAAAGTCAATAAAAAATTTTGAAAAGCAATTTGTCTTGTCTCTATGGTACAGCTCAACTACATTAATGACATCTCACATAGATCACTTTACGCCCCAACATACAGCTTTTGAGCAATCCACAGCATGCTTATCAGTCTTTTTTGAAAATGTTTTAATAACATAAAAATATTGAATTCTTGAACCAAAAAACTAAAACATTTTGCTTTTCGAAAGACTGAACTTGAACTACTAAGGAACTTTTGCAAATATTTCAGGCAGCTTTTATCAAAAATAAAAACGTGACTCAACTTAGTTTTCTTTAACTCTGTGAGTTATCTATCACTTAATTGTTTGCTACACTATTAAAGAGTAATTATATTATGTACTAAATCCGAATATCAAAGACTTTTGAATACATCATACAATCATAAAACATGTAGTACCTATCTGGTTACTAAATAGAACAGCACCACACAAAACTGTAGACAATTCTCATGAAATATCATACCTTATTTTTTTTTTTAAATTAGGAAAGATGTCGCAAAATTTGTCATCTGTTGCAGTTGTGATTGGCGCTTAAAGGGTTAAAAGTGTGGATATAGATGCAGGCTCAACCCAAAACAAACATCTTTAGCACAACTGGATCGGCCAGCATAATGTGCTTAACTCTTTGCATGCTGGGTAATTTTGCATGCTTTCTTGTCTGACAGCTGGATTTCTTAATCAAATGTTCACAAATTCTCTCAAGAATACCATCAGAGTGTCGAACAGTTTGGATCCAGACATTTTGTCAGGCCTGATCTGAGTCCAAACTGTTTGAAATGATTATCAGCAAGCAACAGTGGCAGGCAGGCAAAGAGTTTAAGATGATTTTGTGCATATGAGAGAAGTACCAATACCTCATGGATTAGACCAAAATTGAGCCAGTGCATGAGATTTCCAACAATGTGGTATGTGTGACCAGCAAAGCCTCAGATCAGCCTGCGCATACGCACAGTCTGATCAGAACCTTTGCTAGTCGCTTGAATATTCTATGATTGTTAAGCTACTGACTGAACACCATTTGGAGCTTCTAAGCTTAAAAGAAGGCTGCACAGGCTCATCTGAGTCTACACTTGTCAAAATGTCAAATTGTAGGAAATCTCATGCCATGGCTCATATATAAATATGTACCATATTGGCAAAGGATGAGAACCAGCCTGTCTGTTGTTCAGTGTTTCGTACTTTGTAGTTTCTGAAATACAAATCGGCATAATCCATACAGGGCCACCGATCCAGCTCCCTCATCACATATACCAGTTGGATTAAACTTTCCATTCCGGAAATCTGACAATTAGGAATCCTAATTTGGAGAGCAAAATTTAGAAATATCGGGCAATGCTATTTGATGAGGCACTCATAAAACTTTTCAACACTGATGTTGGTTTTAAGAGGATAATCTGCTTGACAGTTTAAAATGTTTTGTAATGAAGAACAAGACCAAACTCTGCTCTGGACCTGCGTCGCCGGTGCACGTCGGTGTGTGAACAGTCGATATGCAAATTTCAAATATACAGGAATGAAATCAGATTATATCCAAATTTCACAATGTAATTTACAGTAGGTGACTTAACAATTTCTAAGTTAAACACTCAAAAATATAATATCAAATGTGCATTAATATAGGGTGTACATCTTCACTGTGTGAACAATCATAACACAAAGTTTGAATATAAAGGAATGAAAACCTGCTTGAAAATGTCTAAGTTCAACATCTGTCAAAAAAGTGAAAAAAAATGAAATTTGCACAAAATAGGAGGTGCACATCTTCAATGTGTGAACAACCATTAAGCAAAGTTTGAATATAAAGTAATGAATACTGTTGGAGTTACAGATTACACAAACTAGGCACCCCCTAAGTATTTCTGATGGAAAAATGTCTAAGTTCAACACCCATCAAAAACAAGAAAGAAAATATGAAATGTGCACAAAATGGGAGGTGCACATCTTCAATGTGTGAAAAATCATCATGTAAAGTATGAATATAAAGGAATGAATACTGTTGGAGTTGCAGATTACACAAACTAGGAACCCCCTTAGCATTTGGGATGTAAAAAATGTCTAAGTTCAAAACCCCTCAAAAATGAAAAAGAAATTTTGAAACATGCACAAAACAGGAGGTGCACATCTTCATCATTAGGAAAAGTTTGAATGAAAAAGGAATAAAAACTTCTGGAATTACAGATTACACAAACTTGGTACCCCTAAACTGTTGCGGACGACCAAATGTCTAAGTTCAACACCCCTCAAAAATAAAAAAAAAATTATGAAACATGCACAAAATATGAGGTGCACATCTTCAATATTTGAACAATGATTAGGCAAAGTTTGAATGAAAAGGAATAAAAACTTTTGGAGTTACAGATTACACCAACTTGGTACCCCTAAACTGTTGCGGACGACCAAATGTCTAAGTTCAACACCCCTCAAAAATAAAAAAAAATTATGAAACGTGCACAAAATAGGAGGTGCACATCTTCAATATGTGAACAATGATTAGGCAAAGTTTGAATGAAAAGGAATAAAAACTTTTGGAGTTACAGATTACACAAACTTGGTACCCCTAAAGTGTTGCGGACGGACAAATGCCTAAGTTCAACACCCCTCAAAAATGAAAAAAAATTATGAAACGTGCACAAAATAGGAGGTGCACATCTTCAATATGTGAACAATCATTTGGCAAAGTTTGTATGAAAAGGAATAAAAACTTTTGGAGTTACAGATTACACAAACTTGGTACCCCTAAAGTGTTTCGGACGGACAGACGGAAGGACGGACGGACAGACGGACGGTGTGGACCCATTACTAGACCTGCTTTCGCTAAAGCGACGCAGGTAAAAATGGCATTTTTCAACTTCAACACAGATTCTAGAATCAGTTTATGCCAGGGCACAATATTTGAGTTAATTTGAAGGTTAACATCAAGGTCATCAAATAGCATTTTCAGATTTCTAAAATTTTGTACTGGTTAGAAAAAATAATAATTCTGCTGAATTTAAGGTCCATGTCATTCAAAGGAAACAGGTCCCTTTTACTCATAATACAGTATTGATTTTATGCAGCAAAGGAGCTGGATTGGTGGTCGTGCCATGGTAAGAAATGTCCATCTTAATTTAAAAAATCCTACATATACAATCCAATTGACAATATTTAATACTGTATCTCTTAATCTGCTAGTGACCAATTTTTGACATCTGCTGATAACTTTTGCAAACACTTGGTCTGATAAATGTTGGGCCTGATCTGGATCAAAACTGTTTGACACTCTGATAGTATTCCTGACATGAATTTTTTTTATATAAAATCAGATTATATTGGGCTTGATCTGGATCCAAAATGTTTGACACTGAAAGAATGTTTTAAAGTCATTTTGAATAAAATCAGCATATGAATTTGCATGCTGAGTAATTTTTCATGTGTGTGTTGTCGTCTGCTGACTTTTTTCAAAATAAACCTTTTCAAAAAATTATTTCAGGAAAACTATCAGTGGGAAACAGTTTGGGTCCAGACTTTCTGTCAGTCCTATTCTGGGTCCAAACTGTTTGCAAAAGTTATGAGCAGGCGACATAAAGTCTCTGCTAGCAAAGAAAGAGTTAAACTTTGGAATGGTAAAAGAATTTGCTTATTTATGAGAAAGAGAATGTTCCAGTTTACAGAGATATGGATGACCAACTATGGACTTTGATTGTTCAGCCATATTGAATACTCTATGAATTAGTAACAATTTCATAGGGCCAGTTAAGCAAAAAAATTAAGCGTAAAATTGTGATTATTTTCTTATCCATTAGTTTAAACATGTGTTTTAGGTGCTCAAAAGACATCTTAAAACAGATTCACATTAACCTCTATTCAGGTTCATAGCAGCACCTTTCAGTGGTTCCATACATATCTTCATTTCAAAATGGCCAGACTCCATGGGCAAGCGAAAGTAATTGATAACAGGCTAATTGAAGAGCCTTCACAAATATTCAATGAGGCATTATTTCTACTATACTGTAAGCTTTATAATAAATGCATTTGAAAAAAGTGTGGATTTTCACTTTAATTTAGGATTAATCAGAATGTGGCTTATCATTAGATTGAGTTTTAATATTGATGATGAAATGGTGGGGATATAACATGGCTATTATGCAACAGTCTTTATGTCTGGTTGTATACCCAATCATGTGTATGAGGAACCGGACCTAAAACCCCAGTTACACTGTCAAGATTCAAGCCCCGATTCACCACGACTCATCCCGATTTGAGACAGATGGTAAAATCGGGATGCATCGAGATGCGTCGGGATGGATAAAAAGAAATTCCAGCATCAATACGATGTCTCACGATGCTCCTACGGTGTCTGCACGATTCATCTACGGATCCACTACGACTCATGACGGCAGCGCTACGATTCATCACGGTGGAGCTACGAATGCTCACGATGCCTCCGCGATTAGATACGGTGCTAGTACTATTCAAGCCGGTAGCGCTACGGTAGCGTCACAACCTCCCACGAATGTGCACGATTTAGTGGTTGTCATGCGACAGTCCTAGGGGGGAGGGGTTACTCTCATTTTTTCTCCATATGTAGGTTCGGGCCCAGCATCTACCGTTCACTCCCCCCCCCCAAAAAAAATGAAAAAAAAATTATGAAACGGGCACAAAATAGGAGGTGCACATCTTCAATATGTGAACAATCATTTGGCAAAGTTTGAATGAAAAGGAATAAAAACTTTTGGAGTTACAGATTACACAAACTTGGTACCCCTAAAGTGTTTTGGATGGGCAGACGGACGGACTGACAGATGGACAGACGGACGGAGTGGACCCATTACTAGACCTGCTTTCGCTAAAGCGACGCAGGTAAAAATGGCATTTTTCAACTTCAACACAGATTCTAGAATCAGTTTATGCCAGGGCACAATATTTGAGTTAATTTGAAGGTTAACATCAAGGTCATCAAATAGCATTTTCAGATTTCTAAAATTTTGTACTGGTTAGAAAAAATAATAATTCTGCTGAATTTAAGGTCCATGTCATTCAAAGGAAACAGGTCCCTTTTACTCATAATACAGTATTGATTTTATGCAGCAAAGGAGCTGGATTGGTGGTCGTGCCATGGTAAGAAATGTCCATCTTAATTTAAAAAATCCTACATATACAATCCAATTGACAATATTTAATACTGTATCTCTTAATCTGCTAGTGACCAATTTTTGACATCTGCTGATAACTTTTGCAAACACTTGGTCTGATAAATGTTGGGCCTGATCTGGATCAAAACTGTTTGACACTCTGATGGTATTCTTGACATATTTTTTTATATAAAATCAGGTTATATTGGGCTTGATCTGGATCAAAACTGTTTGACACTCTGAAAGAATGTTTTAAGGTCATTTTGAATAAAATCAGCAGCTGACTGCATGCTGGGTAATTTTTCATGGGTTTGTTGTCGTCTGCTGACTTTTTTCAAAATTGACCTTTTCAAAAAATTATTTCAGGAAAACTATCAGTGTCAAACAGTTTGGGTCCAGACATTCTATCAGTCCTGTTCTGGATCCAAACTGTTTGCAAAGGTTATCAGCAGGTGACAAAAGTCTCTGCTAGCAAAGAAAGAGTTAAACTTTGGAATGGTAAAAGAATTTGCTTTATCTATTAGAAAGAGAAAGTTCCAGTTTAAAGAGAAATGAATGATCAACTATGGACTGATTGATCAGCCATATTGAATACTCTATGAAGTAGTAAAAATTTAGAAGGGAGATAATTTTTCAATTACTTTCCATTTGACTTAATTTCTTGCAAGCTGTAAGCATGATATTTCACTTAGTATCATTTAATTACCGGATTAAATCTTATTCAACAATATGTTAGCAAGGGTAGTAATTTTACGTTATCTTGGTTGAGTATAGGTTCTATCCACTTTGTTTCATTGCCTTTGTTTGTGTTGGTGCTTTATGTCCCAGTCAACATGTTTTCAGTTATGTTGGTATGTTTTCCTGTCTTTCTGGGTTGAACCAGTACTAAAGCAGAGGATGAAGTGTCTTGCTCAAGGACTCAATGCACTTTACCTTCCTTGAGTCTCAAACTAGCAAACCTTCAATCCCAAGTCTAAAACTCTACCACTGAGCCACTGTGCTCTTCCCACTTATTAAAAGACAGGTTGCTTGCTTAATGCAGGTGGTCGCTAAGTCAGTTTTTGCTGGATAACTTTTTCCTTGCAGCTTTAGAATCTTCTGTATTAATTGAAATCCCACAACTTAATTGGCTAGGAAACAGAAGTAAACATGCCATATTAATTTATTCAGCAAATAAACATTATATTTAACTTGCATTTACCAGTACTTCAATGATTGTATGTAATTAAAAAATCCATTTCCCTCAAAATAAAAAGGTGTTTTGATGCAATCCTGTGAGATGTTTACCTGTTGAAATCTGACAGAGCACTAGACACCACATGAGCATAACCCTACAAGATAAAATATTAGACATGTAATATTTATCAACATATACTTTAATATATCCTCCGAGTATGCTTTTTCACACTACACAATAATCACGCAGTGTTGCCTTTCTGTCCCTCGCGCTGTCTACACATAAACTTGTGACATCACACGGAAGTTTTGGGGGCTCTTAGCACTCTACTTTCGCTCACCTTCATCATGTGGAAAATTACGATTCTGCCGTTAAAATTATTGCCCAATTTATTCACACAGTGTTATTTAGTCATCTTTTTCTTATACCCAAAAGTTTGTAGAAATTAGGTGGCAAACTAACATTTTTTCATTTATCCCAGTTCGTTGACACTTTGTCTGCTGGTTGGCTGACATCCCTACTTCAAATTCACATGACTGTCACGTGGTTAGTTATGGCGGTAAAAAAAGTATAGACCGCCAAGCCTGCCTTAGTTGTTGTGTAAAAATGAGGGAAAATGTGTATTTTTACATACTTTGGCTCAGTTGAATCCCCGTTATTTAAATATTCAATTATTTGGGAACAGATCAAATCATATCAATATTACAGCTAGCATTCAGCAAGACGAGTGTTACAATAGAAATGATGCCTAGAACCACACATTAAACCAAGAACTCAACATAAGACCCCACAGCCAATGAGACCAAAAACAAACAATTAAGAAATGAATTCGATTTTTGGAAGGTTCATGGAATTATGAATTCTTCGGGTCTCTTGCAAAGTAAGTGAAGCCTGAAGGGCTTCACATTAACTTTTAATTTTTTGCTTATATTTACATTTTATATTATCAGTCAAGTATCAAATTTCAATTTTCACCTAACTTGGCTGGTTTTCCAGATATTTTGAATTAAATGTAGGGTTTGGAACAGCCAAAACGCCAAAGGGCTAAGTTCACGAAGGGGTAAAATCGGCCCTGTAAAATCCTATTTTAGAAATGTATGAATATAATATAAATGACATTATTTCTGAAGAAGACGATCTTCCCTCTCTTCAAATACATACCAAACAATTTCTTGGATGCTTCCCTTATACTGCAAAAATCCATATTATGACCCCCAGTTTCCCCAAAATGGCTGATATTGTGGGGATTTAGTGTAAATATATCCATAACAAAACATGAGGCCATTATTTCGACACCACAAATTTTGGCTTAGCTGTGCAAATTAACATTGAGAACCCATGACCAAAGATATTTTGGTGTCGCAATTATGGCTTCATAATGTAATATTACGTAACTTAAACGATCACGTTTGGATATTTTGTCTGTGTTTGGTCTTTTCAGGCCATTTATACATGTTCTAAGGCTTACAATTTACAGATATGACTACATTATTTCATGAAAGCAGGGCTGGACTATTTTAGAAGCCAAAAATACGCCTACTTTCTCACATTTTTCAGTGCAAACAATGCCGATGCCGAAATAATGTTACATCCGAAATTTACATTCAGTAAGAGACGCTCGTCGTGCTGCCGTTAGTTTCTGTCTGCTTTCGCAGGTATATACTTCCGTTTTTTGGTTACCGGGATGAGAACTTATTCATAAATCACTATTAGAAAAATACACAGGGTCATATTTTTACAATTAATGAGTGTCAGCTTGTTTATTTTTGTATATTTCTAAAAGCCTATTGTTGTTTTTTGTATTTAAAAATATAGATTTAAGTGCACTACATCTGAATGAAACATATACTAGTACGTAGCCGTGAGGTTAAGTCCATAAATCATTCCATTTTTTGCAACGGGTCCTGGGTTCAATCCCCAGCAACGTCAACTTTTTTTTCTTTCCTTTTTTTCTCGTTTCTCTTTAATACCTTCTCAGAGTGCTAGTTTATTATATTATTGCAAGCTTTGAGGTTTATCTGATAGCTGAAACTAATTTACCACATGTACTGGTCGTTTTGTTTCAGAAATCTTCCACTGTCCAGTAAAGTAGTTTCAAAGATGCATGGTAATAAAACAATTCTATTTTTCTTATAAACAGGTAAATCATGAATATTCACTGCCATGCACATACCATATGCAGTTATCTGTAACTATAAACTGAGACTACCTGAACGCAAACAGGTAAATCATGAATATTCACTGCCATGCACATACCATATGCAGTTATCTGTAACTATAAACTGAGACTACCTGAACGCCCAAAATCAAGGTAAACTCGCCAATTTTTGTTTACAACAATTCTTATCTATCTTTAAATACACTATATATATATACGCCAAGCATATTTGACATGCCTTCATTGTATTCCATAAGCTCACTAAAAATGTAATTTTTGGTTCCAAAGGGGGTCCAACATTTTCCAGGGGTGGGGGTCGAACTCAATTGCTTATTCCCTATAGAACTTGTGATTTTCAAGGTGAGTCCGGGCCACCTGTTACCCCCACCTCCTCTCTGGGTTCGTGCATCCCTCACAAAATGACCGTGTTTCATGTCTTAATCATGAGTTAAGTTTAGTCTGTATTGCACTGATTTTCCTATGCAAAAATAACGTATTCGATCGCCAATATGCATGCGTATCTTTAGAAATGTGACACAGTTGGAGACCGTTTCGAAAAAAAATCGCATTGGGCATTCGCGATTTACGGCTGTTCGGATAAGGTGATAGGTCTACTATATATATGTCCCTCATTGTCCCCATGTACCCCATGTGTAAGCTGCATGTAATGTTAAGAACTGGGGATTGTTTGGTCAATAATCGGTAATGACGCATGTTTCACATATGTTCGGCAAGACGTACAGTTGATTCAAAGATAGATGAGAACCGTCGTAAACAAAAATATGAACTAATCAAGGTAATGTGTATTTTATACAGGTATATTACATTAACTGCCTCAAACTACAGTATTTCATTGACCGTTATTTACCCGTTTCAATGGAAAAAATACAATGTGGTATAGTCTGATTATTCTGCATCAGTATCAGTATACAAGCAATCTGTGGGGTGAACGGATTTTTTTTTATACTTTGTCACACTTGTATTTGCATAGGGAGACTAAAGAAAGGTGATATAATTTAGGATTTATCATGATTTCAGGAGTCAGGCACATCGTTTTGAAAATTAAGATCCATGTAAAAATTAGAAGTTTGAATTATAATACTAACAATTAAACTCCACCTGAAATGTTTAGACCTGTTTTGCGATGATTTTTACCACTTCATTTTTTTGAAATCCTTATCCCGATGAAAAGTATTCAGAAACATCCCTGCCAACTTCTCAAAACGGTTCCAACATCCAAGATGATAAAGTTACATCTGTGCAAAGATGCACTCTGAGCATTTTAAGCAATGCACAAATATAACAAGTAAAAGATGTCAATTAAAATGTTACATTGTACCGCCACAATTCACTTGTTAAAGCGATGTATGGCCTGTTCAAATACCTGATTCGCATGTGCGTTAAGCTAGTGGGGATTCGCACGTGCGTTAAGCTATTGGGATCATCTCGGAGTAAATTTTAGAACACGTGCAAAGGAAAATGGCACGTTGTGCAAAAACCAAAACTTTGTTCGTACAAATGAGCCTGTCTGACGTTGATTCTCTGCGTGCACCGAAAATTCTGAGCATGCAAATTTTATGGTAGTTTTATCACTTTCATGTTATACACAACCTTTGGATAACAGGATTTTCATCGTTCACAATTTTTTTTTTATAATACCTCTTTCTGACACCCCATTACGAATTTTACCCGTCAATAAAACAAATTTTGAAATGTTAAACGAGTTCAATTAATTGCAAAAATTACATCTAAATACAGTTGAATCTCGTTAATTCGAAGTCCTAGGGACTAAAGGTTTTATTTCGAATTATCGAAAATTCGAATTATAGTGAGGTAGAAATAAAAGATCTATAGCCCCCAGAAAGTATAAAAAATATTTTTTTCTTATCAAATATATGTTTTGTGTGCATAAAATAAACGTCTCAGGGAGACGTTTCTTTTGCGCACCCAAAACATATATTATTATAGAAAGTTATTAAATAGATCATGAATAGGTCCTATACTCTGAATTCAGTGTGTCCCAAATTTATTTCGAATTAGCCAGTATTTCGAAAAATCGGAGTTCGAATTTTTGAGGTTTTACTGTACACAAAATATGTACGTGCAACAAAGACCAGACCTTTTGGAGAAGTTGGCGGAAAGTCTTCTCTACAGTTTTATCGTTAACACATTTTGCTAAAATTGAAGATAAACGCGCTATTGCGAAAGAGTAGCAGTTTGATTTGTTTTTCATTTCGTATAATAACTTAATTTCAGGATTGAGAAATTGAGATTGACTGTCGTGGTAGAGTGCTTGACTCGAGACAGAGTGTCCGTGGGTTCAAGCCTCACCGGCGCTACAGCGTTGTGTCCTTGAGCAAGACACATTAAGCCTAGCTTAGTAATGGTTTTACCCAGTAAGACCCGTCCCTACATAATTGAAAGAGTGTTGATGTGACTCATGGCAAACAAGGTTTTACTGTTATCACTATTGAATTCCGCCCATCAAAAATGTTCGTTTTGTGTAAATGCTTAGTGTAAGTCCCATTATCATATTTTGACAAGCCTGCCCCACTTTAGCGAGGCGGAGAGAATCAAAAATAGCAGCTTACCATCGGCCCAGCAATGTGCAATTACCTTTCGCCGTTGGCCGATAGTGGTTAGCTGGGACTTTATCAAAAACGAATGATTTTACAAAACATGCACATGAAACTTCTACGCTGTCTTTAATTTGAGCAGGCAGTATCAGGGAAGGTTCTGGCTAGTCTGTTCGACTGCTCAATCTAGCCTGCACCTGCGCTGGTCGCCAATGATAAAAAAAACATAAATATCTTCTGAGCTGACTTAACCCTTAATGCGCCAATCGCAACAAAAGTTGTATGCTTTCTCGTCTGCTGAAATGTTTAAGAATCCTCTGTGGAAAACAGTGTTGACCCAGATAAGACTGTTCCAATAGGAGCACTCTGTTCTGGGTCCACACTGTTTGCTTCTATACTAAAATCGTCAGTAATGGTAGGGAATTATTTGCAGCAGATGACTTCAGCAGACGACACTTTCAGATGCATTTTTTTCTTGGCGCTTTAAGGGTTAAATATTACAGCATCACTTTACAATAAGTTACCAAGCCTGGGAAACCCAACTATATATATAAGCACGGGTATTTAAGATCAGTCTGAATGACAAGCTCCTGTCTGAAAATGACGAGACTACCGTAAAATGACCATGCACTCTGCATTCAATTGCATAAAATGCGTTACGATTTTGTTATCCATCGCATCAGTAATATTGTGTGCATACAGTTTTAATATGCTTTTTCTCGGACCCGCGAAGCATGGTCGGCAGAGTTCTATTTATAGTCTGACTTCTATGGACTACTCTTGAGGGTGGCGGGGGGAGGGGGGTGCATGAGTCGTAAGTTTGAACCCTTGTACAGTTTTGTTGAAATTATTTTCTCTTTTCTACTGATTCTGATGAGAGTATTTAGTAAGTACTTGATACTGATACACCGTTTGTAAAGCAGCGGTATAGGATACATTGATCGCTACCGTGATATGACTACAATTGATGAAAAATACATGGACATAAAGCCTCGAACAAATATGCACATTTCAGAGGGTTGGCGGGCGTATCGCCATGATAGACTGTTTATCGAGGTTTATAATACATTTTGGCACAGATTTGGGTGCGACACACACTTTTTAACATAAATTTGTTAACCAAACTTAGCGACGTCTTTGGCGTTACATTGCAATGTAAATGGCGTTACTTTTTGCGCAAAAAATTACAGAGGGTCGTTGTTTTAGAAACCCATAGTTTTCACAATTTAAGCACTAGGCAGATAAAATTTCGATTTTTCTCAATGAAATAACCCATATAAACATATTTTAAGTCAGTTTGCATTTCTATGACAGGGCCGATTTCACCCCTTCGTGAACCTAGCCCTTTCCGCGCTTAAATCATGGCGATACGTGTTCAACGTCACGCAAACGTCAGTAAACAAGCAACGTTATTGGATGGACTTGATGTTAGCCCGCTCAAATGGCATGTATGTGGGTGTGGCTTAAATCGATTTGTTCATGAAGGTATGAACCACATCTCAAATGTAAAGGTTCATTTAAAGACTCGCAGTGGAAATGTAAATATTGAATAAACAACAACAGCCCCACCTTGAGTTGTGCTGAATCAAATCAATTACAAGTTCTGCAGTATTTATAGCTATTCATAACTTGTAAAAATTTTAAGATACTCTTGTTTATTTTGATCATACTTTTAAAAGTATTGCATGTCTGGCTTCCCATAAAACTTGATTTTGAGAAGTGCGTGATTATTGATGACGTAGACAGCAAGTTGCCATTTTTGTCTCGGATTTTCAAGGCCAGTTGGAGCACAGGAAAAGAGGTTTTCTAAACTTATCATTAGTTATGTGGCGAGGATTCACATGAATAAAGGCGAGAATATGTCAGTATTTTTTGTTTGATGTGATTGAATATATCAAATATGCCGACAAACGCTATATGCGTGATTATTGCTTACACTAGGATATTTGATCATAATTCACTGCTAAGAAAAATATTAATGCTTAACACAATCTCTGCTTTCTTAAAAGAGGCAACAAAGTTAGAAAATCTTTCTAAATTGCTCTGACAGTAAAACTAGGCTTTCCAATGATTCTTTAGAATTTATGGACTAAATCACCATAAAATACTGGCTCCAATATGCCCTGTTGCAGAAGAGTCTTTAAATGGATACTGTATTATACTCTAGCTGTCAGCGGGTTTGAGTCCTTTTCTTTGTTTCATCAATCATTAAATTTAATTAGATTATTTTTCTGTGATGATACATTGAGTAAGCTTGGATGCTTCAGTGTGAGTCAAACAATTTATGTGTGGAAACAACAACAGAATCTAGATTAAGATTTTTACCAGAAGAATGTAATGACTCCCAACACACCCACACACACACCACTTGGTGCCACAGTTTGGTCTGTGATTTTAGCAATTATTGGTCATCTCCACTTGCTTTAAAACTGATCTTTGAGCTTAAATTCCAACCAACAAAATGATTTTGAAGTGCAATAACAATCAGACTCCCTAAGGACTGCAATTAGCAGCCTGAGTCTCTTGGATAGAATAAGATTATCCAACTTACCGTCAGGGCAAGCTCATCATCTAAGATAGACAACTTCACTATATATTGGTTGGCAGACTGCAAATAGAAGCAGTAAAATAATAGAGCCAGTCTATACATATGAGCCAGTACTGTAAATGTTCTAAAATTTTGATCATTTGAATTTTCTCTTTCTAATCTCCATTAAAATGTAGGTTATCAAGGATGGAACTCACAAAATGCATGTCAGAATAGCAAACAGTGCACACCCTGATCAGACTGCTTCTTAATGATGTCAAAATGCTCAAAAACAATTTCTTATAAAAACTTATTAGGAACTTATTTTGTACAAACCTGTAGGTAAATATCATTTTACAATGGCATGTATCAGGGCTTTAGTTATGAGTGTGTACCAATTAACTAATTGTCTTATTTCTCAACCAAAACATATGTTGTAGGTACTCATAAGAACCGTCGCAATGAGATGGTTCTTTTGAACACCAAATTATATGTTGAATCTGATGAGTAAAAAAATGGACAGCATATTTATTTGGAGGAAAAGATGAAATCTTCAAAACCTCAATTTTATGCGAACTTATCACTTTCGTCTCGAGTTTTATGCCGCAAACACTATATTTCAGTGTATTTAGGTGAGTACCTGGCAAAACCTTGACTTTCTGTGAAATAAAATTTGGTCGCAAAAAATACCCCCACCCCCTTCACCATGAAGTCCTGACATTAATATGCAATATTTTCCAAATACTTCTATTTTGCTGGGTGCACAAAATGTAAGGGTCTGATTTAAGCACAAAAAATTAGTTGTAAATAATGTATTATACTAGCCACAGGCTTTCAAAAATTGGGCAGATTGAATAGGAGACTGTATGAGGTCCTTTTAAACATCCACTGTACATGAGATTTTTACACTTTTCACATGTGAACAAAAAAGATACATATTGACATAACCAGGGGCGCTAGAGGTATACATTTTAGCCTGAGTACATCCATACTTTGTGTATGTGATCAGCAAAGACCGATAAGTCAGCAAATTTGTCAGGGCTTGCATGAGCCTTCGTTGAGGCAATGCGTCAAGTACCCCAATCTCATGTACTAGCTAATAGTGATTTGGAATAATTTTGAGCATAAAATTTCCCTTTTTTATTATAATTTTTTAAGTTAAAGGGCATTAAATGATAATTTCTACTAAACTGGTTTAAATTCTGATAATAGGTTTTCAGAGATTTTATCAAGCTTTCTATATTAACATATATAGGAAATGGGCACCAGCCCATGACAACCATGAAGTTCATTGGAGAGTTGCTTTTTATTTATATATTTTGTAATGACTATTTCTGCCATCTTGTTTAGAATCCAGTGGTCATATTTTCTTTAGTATTTTTTTTTAATAATAATGATAATAATACAACAGCATGAGAAGTCAGAGTGAAGTTTGACCATTGGGTGCTGAGTTTATGAAATGGAATCTTCCAGTTGATAATCTGGACTAATCTATCCTAGCTCACAAATAATAACATATCAAACAAATAGTCCCAGATAAGATGCTTTTCTTGTTTGCATAATTTGGTTCTGGCCGCGCAAAATCTTAAAGTAGTGATTTTACCTCATGTTTTCTGTACTGTACCAGCAATGTGAGGAGTAGGACAGCATCCACACCCAGAGTCTGTCTCCAGACTGGACTGCCGAGGATCTGAAATGTTGTTATATGTAACAATGAGTCCACAATTACTTCAATCCTGATGGTTGGTCAATCCCGATGGTTCAATAATCTTAATGGTAGAATGCTTGACTTAAAATGGAGAAACCGCTGGTTTTGGCCTTATCAGAGGCCCTGTTCTGTGTCTTTGAGCAAGGCAATTTATTGTCACTGCATTAATTATCTTTTTATTTCATATTTTTAACCAGATTATGTAGAGAATTTTAACAGTTTCCATTACCATGGTTCTCATATTTTAAGAAATAGAAAAAATTCAACAGCAAAAATCTCCATATGTCTCTCTATCAACATACCAAGTTTCCTGAACCTAACTTACATACTTTCCTAGAGTTTTCACAGGATCCAGAATAGGTTTAGATAAACACATTTTTTCAGTGTAAAATCATCAATATTGTCTTACCCGTGATTTAAGCATATGTTTTGGGTGCTCAAAAAGACGTCTCATTGAGACGGTTCTTTTGAGTACCCACAACATATGTTTTGGGTGAGTAATAAGAAAATTATTTTTCTGTTACACACTCTTAACTAAAGGCCTGATACAGATTTCTGCCTTACAACAGATTGGACTGGTAAAGGACTTATAAACTTTTGACATAGCTTGATCTGTATAGCCTTTATATACTAATTTATCAGTTATATCTCATATTTACTGGAGTGTTACATGTTGCCTGATAAACATTGTCTATCTCACGGCATGTGCCTTTATAAGGTCATGATGACGTTGCACTTTTTGAATGACGTCGCCAATGAAGCTGAATCTACACAAAAATCGATAATTACGTCATATTCACTAGCGTGAAGAGTGAATCAACTTGGTAAGTGGATAAATAAAATACCAGGTTCGCGTCTTTTGATATCAAAGTTACCAGGCTCGGCTTCGAGAATGCATGTTGAATCGCTCGACAAGCCTCGTGATGTCAACAAGCGTTCTCGAAGCCTTGCCTGGTAAACTTGATATCGAAAGACACTCACCTAATATTCTCTATGAATTCTTCCATCTGGTCTGATACAATGAGCCTGGTATGGTTCATTGTATATATGTAAGTGGTCAGAGTTGCCAAATTAAGATGTTTTTCAGTTCCTGAAGTTTGTTTTTACCCTATCAAATAGTGCATACCCTGACCCATCATGCAGCATTTCATCTGGGTCATCACTGTTTGCCAAAGTACTGGTTTAGGGGTTTCACGTTTTCAAGACCAATTATCGCTTGATGCAGGTCAAAAGTATTGCAGAATGCTCCAAGGGAAGCATTATGCAATACTTTTGACCTTCATTAAGCTACCATTTGTTATTTTGGTCTTTGTTTTGTCTGTTTTTGAGTGGCCGTTTTACACAGGTTTTACTGTACTGTAAATGGTTGTATACTAAAGTTTTACAGTAAAACCTGTCTTAATGGTCACTTAACTTGGGATAATTAAATATTTTACCTGTATAAGTGATTCATAGACACTATTTATGAGTATGTACTCCAACAATGTATTTTACCTGTATAAGTGATTCATAGACACTATTTATGAGTATGTATTCCAACAATGTATTCTGGCTGATATTGTCAGTTACCTAAAAGAAATAAAAACACATCCATAATAGACCCCACAAAATATTAAATTCCATTCCATTTCATTCACATAACATTAAAATCGTTATGTGTACTTTTTACAAGTATCTGTGATACTAGGAAGAGATTTCATCCCAGAAGTATTTAAATAGATTGAATAGCAAAAACTACCCAAAAATATTTATGTTATAAACAGTATGAAAACTTACACTTCACGAAATTTTACATTTTTCTACCAAAAACCTGATTGTTAAATTCAAAATCAAGCTATGACTTTTCAAATTAAACTTGATTGTAAATTATGTTTTTAAACACACTGTTGAATAGGAACACCCTCATATATTCATAATTCACTCAAAAAAGTTACTGCAATTTTTGAGTAGAAAATGAGTTTGCTGCTTCAAAGTGCTCTTAATCTTGAACCAAATGTTTGTCTTTATTCAAATTTTTCAAATGTATATGATCAATTAAACTATCAAAATCAAAAACTTACTTTTCAGGTGAAAGACAATTTTTTAAATGATATTGTTTATGCACAGAAACTCATGTTTGTTCCATAATGAAATAAAGTGTAGCAGAATTAATATACCTATTTATATACCTATAATATAAAATGATGCACATGTACTTACAGACGTCAACACTAGGAGAAACTGTAGCACCAACTGTTTCAAACTCACAGGAAAATCACCCGTTAAAAACCGATTCAAACTCTCAAACAATGACTGAAAATATATAGGATTACTGTTTAACTCTTGCTTGCAAGTGTTGTCTGTTGATAACTTTTGCAAACAGTTGGACCCAGATCTGGCATTATGAAATGTCATACCTGATCTGGACCCAAACTGTTTGACACTCTGATGGTATTCTTGAAAGAATATTTGAAAAAGTTCATTTAGAAGAAAAAAATCAGCAGACAACAATAACTCATGGAAAACTCCCCAGCGTGGAAACAGTTTTAATTTTACAGCATCTTTATTGTGACATTTGCAAACAGTTTGCAACAAAATGCTGGACCTGATCTGGATCTATAAACTGTTTGACAAAATTGACACACTGTTGTAATTTTAGCAGATTGAATAGGAAACTGTCTGAGGTCCTTGACACACTGAATCATATTTCTAAAACAATTTTCTGAAAAGGTTACACTAACAGCTAGGGCTGCCATGTTTACATGTGTAAACACTAACATTTTGTGTCTTTGCAATATACATTTACAAAATTGGCCTACCGTTTATACCAACTTTAGCATGTGACCTGCGTCATGCTTTATTAATAGCATTTTCTAAAGAAAAATACTGTTTGTTTGTTTTCCCAGATTTGGCTGTATTCGACATTCCATGTGACGATTGGCAGTTATGTCTTGTGCTTACCAACTCATTAATTACACACTTGCAACTGAAGAAAATGTAGGCAATGTACAAGTCTGCGCATGTTGCAATCACTTTCCAATTACTTGAAATGAGTTCTATCACAACACCCAACCAAACAATTTCAAATGTTTGTTGCACACAGAGTTTTTAAGGAAAAAATGGGCCATTTTACTGATCTGCATAATGAAAAAAATCAATCTGCAATTCTCTTGTAAATGGAATCGCTTCGTTAACTGGACCAAATTTCGTTAACATGGCAGCCTTACTAAGAGCCACATGACAGCAATAACACAATTAAAGTAAATGTACTATTCTGGATTATGCTAGCGGACTATCATACATTTTAGGCATTTTACTTTTTAAGCATGTCAGCTCCTTCTTGATTCTATTGGTTTTCCACAGTGCTTTGTAGAAAAGTTGAGTGACCCACATAACAGATACCAGACATTTTGTACATTGTATTTTTTATTGTAGATAATTGGCATTAAGGCAAAAAAATATCTTGTTTCCAGTTGGTATACAATACTCTACCGACTCTATTACTTTTGGGCCTACTTAAACTTTTTTGAAGCCTTAAAAATATACTTTTTTGAAGTAATTTTATACTTTTCTACACAAAAAAGTTTTTTATAAAAAAAGTCTGTCTACCAACCGACCCTTGATATTTGGAGACATTACTGGAAACAAGATTTTTTTCTGGCCATATTAAAATATATTGACAAACTGAGCAGATCTGGATCTACACTGTTTTCAAAACAGGATATTTAGGTGCTCAGCATGCAAGCAGTTAAAAACTGTCGAAATTGGGAATAGCAAACATGCAGATCAGACAGCAGAGGCTGCCTTTGCTGTTGGTGGTAAACTAATCACAGCTACAGGCGGCCATGGGGGCTAGACCCATTTTGTCTCATATTCTGCTGATGTACAGTAGTCTGGCATCTGTCAATTGTTTGTCCTTTCATTGTGCACTCGGATACCATTTAGATTTGATCGCTATGAATTTTGGGGGTTTTATTTGGTTGAGTGACATTGTCTCTACCGGTCACCAGTGCATTATACATAATTTTTGTGGTTTAAGGAGACACCTTCTACCAAGGGCATGTGCGGCGCTAGGCTTGGCAACTTGTTTTCTGGTGGACACAAAATCTATTTGTGGTTTTGGGAGATGCTTTCTCCCGCAGCGCCATATACCCATATTGTCAATTTTTTGTTCTTCACTCGCAGATATTTTGGGGGAGATGCCTTCTCCCAGGACAGCATACAGTAGTGTAGCTTTGTTGAGTAGCCTTTTATATTTAGCAGGCAAGAGGGGGACATTGGTTTGTTTGCTTTTTATTTGTTGTTGATTTTTGATTTGAAGATGCCCTCTCCCAGGGTTGCGTGTGTCATTAATCCTTGTCACCTTGGTTACTGCCTTTGTTGTTTGTACATGTCATATAGAGGTTCTCCAATGGCAATACCTACAGGGGTATTCCTATCATCTCACTACTCAGATACAGTTATTCTCCTACCTGAAGTACGGCTTCAGCAGAATCAAAGCCAATCAATATATTTATCACATCAAAGCCATAATCCTTCAAATTCTTCCTGTAAATACCTCTCACTAATGCACTCAGGGTCTGAAAAAACAAACAAAATTTCCAATATATGACAGGAACAAGGTCATTACATGGTGAATACCAGGGATTTTTTTCACTTTTGGGAAGGGGTCCTAGGGCTTTTCAGATCAGGAAAAATTAGTGCAATAAACCCCTAAATTGTGAAATTTGTTATACATGTAGTGCACAATTAAGTCATTCTGGTCAATTAAAAAAACAAATTAGCTATTACACATACTATTGCCATTGAATTGAAGGAGAGTGTTACCATGTATCTTGCGTGTGTGTTGACTGAATGGAAATCCGAATCTTGGGAAAAAAGGTACCAAAATTCAATTGGGAATGGGGCCGAATTTCGGCCCCTGAGAACACAAAACAAAACACCTGAATACTGAATAACCTTACTAATATTTCAGAGCCTAGTAGAAACCCTACTGAACCTAATGAGGCCACTATGATCAAATCTTTTGAAAACAGTGCAGATCCACACAGGTTCACGCTTTGTTTATAGTGGTTGTTTGTTTGTGTTGATTCTTTACGTCCCAATCAACAATTTTTCAGACATGTCGGGTCAGGTCTTCTAGGCTTGAACCAGTATTCTTGCATGGGAATTAATTACGCGAAGCTGTTTGAAGTCCCAAAATCCATGTTCAAATCATGAGATTCGCGTGTTGTTTGAACATGGCTTTTACTTGAAAAAGCCAGAACTGGGCCCTAAATTTGCATGCATGACGTTACACTGGAAAGTGTTGCGGCCGTGACTGATCATTTCGCCAATGCTTTCGTTTGCGAAAACGTTGCACGCGTATATATGACGTTGTGGCGACGTAATGACGTTCTAAAGTTTGACGCTGAGGCCATTTTGTTTCGAGAAACCAAGTGTAAGAAAATGGATATTTAATGTTTAAGCGACGTTTTCAGCGCGGTTTATGCTGAAATCAGGTAAAATATGCAAGAATAACGATCACACATGTTTGTTTCATTAATTAACACTTGCCGGGTCCCTCGGACGATGTTTAAACACTCGGCCTAACGGCCTCGTGTTCAAACAGCTTCCTCGGGACCCGGCAAATGTTAATGCATGAAAAAACATGTGTGATCCCTATACTATGCTGCGGATAAAGTGTCTTGTTCAAAGACATAACACAGCGACTTTGTTGAAGGAGAGACTCAAACTAGCAGCCATTCGATCCCAATCTAACGCTCTACCAACTGAGCCACTTCCCTTCTGCTATTGGGTTTCCAGTATATAAAGGGTTAAGGTATCCCAATATTTGGAATACAACTTGCACAGGCCTCCAGACAAAAGTGTGTAGTGGAAAATTGTTTTCTTTATTTCTCATACAAAACATATGTTGTGGGTGCTCAAAAAAACCGTCTCAATGAGATTGTTCTTTTGAGCGCCCAAAACACATGTTTAAATTAATGGGTAAGAAAATAATTATTAAAATTTTACGCAAATAAAATTTCCTTATCTGGACCTATGCTTGCATGGACAGTTTTCTTACTTGATGTCATGATATATAATATTGATTAAACACATTATCAATCAAACAAGAGATTTTGGTTGGTTGGTTTGATTCTTTATGTCCCAGTCAACAGCTATGGTCATGTTGGGCCGCTCAGTTCACCTTACCACTTTTTTCCTAGGCAAGCTTGACTAAGCAGTTAACCAGTACTTCATGCACATGGTTTCGACTTGTAACTGACAACGACCCTTCTTGAATCAGTTGAAGGTAGGAGAATGGCAATAGAAATTATTTCATTATCAATCTCCACGAAAGCATGGTACCGGGTCAGGATCAAACTTTCGACCCCATGGATCTGCAGCCAGACATGTATCTGTAGTCAGACACGTTACCGACTGCTCTATGCGGCTTGGTCAAACAAGAGACACTTACCAATATAGCATTCACCACTCTGATGGGTTTGTCTTCTCTGAGGGCAGCCACTGCTCTATCAAACAACAGATTGAAATTATCCTGAAATATAATTGCATTTCATTGATACTCAAATAATAGAGCTAAACATATATAAAATCCTGTTCTGCGTGTGCTCTTCTAAAAGTCTTATGGTTCCACACAAAATTTCAGCTCACTCGGAATAATTTTGAAAATCAATTCTGATGCAATTGTAACCCTAAGCTCCAATTACTGAGTCTCTCTGAATGATATTGGAGCAAATTACATGCTGCTTTGCATTTGTGCTGTAGTAGCCTCTGATATACTACATTGAACAAACTACTAATTGGTCATCTCTGTTTTATACAATTATTCAACAATAAAATCAACCAATTTCAAAAACAATATACCAGTCTTTAGTAAAGTACACAAATTATTGGGGTCTAAGAATTATAAATTTTACAAAATTTTAATGTTACATCTTTCATACTGTTTGCAATAATCAAATACAAATGAAGACTAACTAGCAGAGATGACCAATTGGAAATTTTGTTCAGTGTATGTATGGTACATGCCTATGCTTACACAACTTTTAGTTTTTGCCTCTTCCCCCCTGAAAGACCCCACCCTAGAAGCCCCTGGCAACAAAGCAACTTTTTAGTGGTTTATATTCCCCTCATCATGGTACTCATTAATGTACATTATACACCAAATTCTAAGAACCTAAATAGATTAGATCCAGGATCCACAGGTTTCATCCTGACGATAATGAAATTACACCACTTACAGCACAGATATCAGAACCATTCAATCTGCAGGCATCTTTGAATTGTAAGGTAAGGTTTTCCGCTCATAAAATGAAACAAATGGGACTTGATATGAATAAAAGTAAGTAATGGTGCAAAGATCAGGAATCGATACAATCAAGTACCACACCTGACCCAGGATACCAATGGGAAAGTGACAAACTCACAGAAGACACCACAAACGAGAGCCAAGAGGTCAGCCCTTTCCCAGCAGGTGACCAAAAAGCACATATAAACAGACGCGCACAAAACATAGCAAACACAAGACAGAACAAAAACATAAAAGATCCACAAAAGAAGTACCGCCTTGGAACGGTCAGTAAAATATTTTACTGGAGGGCTTAAACCGGTTTAACGGCGCCAACCTCACCCTTAATTCAGATGTGGATCAAGACACATAGATATTTGGTTTGCATGAAAGACCCCTAACTTATCAATGCATCATCTCCTAAAACATATAAATCAAGATATAACAAGGAGATAAAGCAAGGATAAGGACTCAACAGTAAATTAAACTGAATACCGGAGCAAAAGAAATCCAACAGGTAAACCCCGGTGGGCCCGACAAACAGCCAAAGCATCAGGCCCCTACCATCTCATCAATAGATAAGTCTTTAAGTCTGAACCATCATAGAGTCTGAAGTCCGACCCACCGGCGTGCAATTAAAGAGGAAAGCAAAGTTGCCAACCTTGATTGGGTTGACTACCAAGCATGCAGTCTGTTGCAATACATTAATGTTATAGCCAATCTTTTTAAAATGGGAAATTATTTTAATGAACTGCGCTGAAAAATTATTAGAGCCAACAATCTTCTTCAACTTATACACCAAGTCACCATAGAAATCAGGTTCCGAAAGTCCTTGGCGCAAGAGAGATTTAAGTCCAACTTGGAATTTAGAAATCAAATCATAGTATCGTCTATAAAATTTTGAAAATGTTTTGCGAAGTTTATGATACCGATAGCCTTGTTTAAGAAGTTTCTGAGTTAACAATTTATTGCGAGTGTTGAAGTCAACAACATAGCTAGATGCTCTAGCAAAACGAATGAGTTGAGAGATATAGACTCCTACCTTCGGGGGCTTGCAAACAACAAAAGTGCAGACCAGCCGGTGCATCTGTGCAGTCTGATCAGCACCAGGTTCATTTGCTTATTTGAAAGTATCATATCTAGACTTGCTAAGAGTGAAATATTGATTTTCTACCTGGTCTCTGTAGCTGAGCAGGCTGGTTTGGATCTCATTGTTGGAAACCAGGAAGGCAGGTTTTCTTGCATCACAACCGAAATGAATGTTTACCAAAACTAAACAGTTTTGGCATTGCTTGACGACATATTTCATATATCATAATCGGATTTTTGATTAACGTGCAGGTGCAGGGGCATCATCCACATCAGTGGGCCCCTTTCCAGGTAACTGGCTAGCTGCACGCATAGCAGATCTCACACCTGATCTCCAGGTGCTCCTTTCTTGAGGGTCAACTGTGGTGAGCTTCCACTCACGGCAGTCTTTCTCTGTCAGTTTCTTCCATGTTTGCTTGGGCCTCCCTGCCCCCCACCTGCCGTCAATCTGCATATCATATGCTGTTCTGATTGCACCACTCGAACGCGCCACATGCCCAAACCAGCGAAGCCTCCTCTCTCTCAAAATGAGGTCGAGGTCCTCAAGCTGAAGCTTTGCCAGTAGCTCGCTTGACCTTACCCTGGCCACATCCTCTGGCTTTATACTGCAGATCTGTCTGATCATGGCCCTATCATTGCGTTGCAAGCGCTGCAGGTTCGTCTTGGTAAGTGGCCAAGTTTCACTGGCATGGAGCATGGCGCTCCGCACGCAGGAGCTGTACACATGGCCACGGGTCTTGTAAGAGAGGTGGCGGGATGTGAGAACTGGTAGTAGCTCCCTGAACTTCTTCCAGGCAGTTTTCACACGAGTAGTGACCGCCATTTCACAGCCTCCACCAGCAGAAAGCATGTCACCTAGGTAGCAGAAGGAAGCTACCACCTCAAGCTTATCAGGTCCAACCTGGACTTCACTCTGTGGTCTGCCGTCAATAGGGCGAGCATTTCCCATGCACCGTGCACACCTATAATCAGGATTTGGTGTCAGTCTTTGTAGCCCACTGCATTTCTTATGCACCCAAAGTTTGCAGCCATTGCAGTAGATGCTGTTATTGCCTACTCCTGTACGACAGACAGCGCATGGGTATTCGCCTGAACTCTGCAAGAGGTCCAGGCCTGTACCACAGATCATGACTTTTGTCTTTCCTGCATTCACCCTCAATCCCTTCTTCTCCATGGCTTCTTTCCATATCAAGAGCCTCCTGACACATTCCTCTAGGGAGTCAGCAATGATGACAAGAACATCTGCATATAGGTCCTCCCAGGGAACACCAGCCCGAAACTCACGTGACAAGGCCTCCAGCACAATGATGAAGAGCAAGGGACTGAGTACGAATCCCTGATGGACCCCGACCTTCACCTCAAACTCTTTGCTGAAACCCTCCCCAACACGGACCCGGCTTCGTGCATTAGCGTACATTCCCTGGACTAACCGCACAATCCATTCCTCAACGCCTAGCTTTCTCAGGGCCCACCAGATAACCTTCCGAGGGACACGGTCAAATGCTTTCTCTAGGTCCACGAAGGCCATATAAAGCCTCTTGTTCACTGCTAAGTATTTCTCCTGCAGCTGCCGGACCACAAAGATTGCATCTGTAGTGCCTCTTCCTGGGACAAAGCCAAACTGGGAGTCGTCAATAGACACCACCTGTCTTATGAGACCATCGACAATCCTCTCTAGGATCTTCATGGCCTGCTCAGTCAGCTTGAGGCCTCGATAGTTGCCTCTATCCAAAGCATCACCCTTGCCCTTGTAAAGGCAGACAATGAAACTTTCCTCCCAGTCAGTTGGGACCTTGCCATCACGGATAATCGCAGTAGCAAGATCTCGGATCATGGTGGCCCCTGTATCACCTGCTGCCTTGATCATCTCCACCACTATGCCTGATGGACCTGCAGCTTTGCCTGACTTCATCTTTGAGATGGCCTTCTTCACCATGTCAATAGTGATTGGGATAGGCGGGCCTTCTAACGGAGGTTCATTGGACAGGTGATCAGGGTCCCAATCAAATTCAACGTTGAGAAGCCTTTCATAATGTTCAGCCCATGCATTCTGCTTTGCCTCCTCACTCATTGACATTTCCCCAGTGTCATTCTTCACTGGCTTGTCGCCTACAACATCAACATTCTCTTTCCTCATCTGGTTGGCGAGGCGGAAGATATCAGACGACTTGTGGTCAATGCCCTCATAGACCACCTTGTCTGCTTCGTGGCGTGCATGGTGCACCACACGTCTGGAGATGCGCTTGGCAGTGTTATATGATGCTCGTGTGCATTTGCCAGCCTTCCATGCTTTGAAAGCTTGGCGCTTGGCTGTGATGGCATCATCTACTTCCTTATTCCACCACCAAGTTTCACGTCGCCATCGGTGGGGCTTTGTTGTGCCGCACACCTCCTCTGTTGTCTTCAGCAAACCTGTCTTGAGTTTCGCCCAGATTTCCTCAGTAGTAGTAGCCGCTTCAGTTTCCACAGCGGGCACATGTGCCTTGAAGACTTCTTGGAATCGGCTACACGTTTGAGGATCTCTGAGCTTCCACACTTTTGGACGTGGGGTGAATTTGCGCTTAATTAGGGGCGGTATATCAATCATCATGTCGCACACAAGGAGCTGATGCTGCAGAGCAACCTCCTCTCCAGGAATCACCTTCACATCCATAACAAGTTTGCGCAGGCTCTTTCGAAATAACATGAAGTCTATCTGGGTTGCTGTATTACCGGACCTGTATGTGATGAGGTGACTGTCACGTTTCTTGAAACATGTGTTACCGAGGAACAGGTCATATGCTATATATATATGATATATTTGGACGTAATATAAAATGATAGAGACCCCAAAAGCTGCTGATTTTGTAAACATGTCACTAGGAGACACAAGAGTGGTTTTAGCAGAGGTACTCGCTTTGAAAATTGTAGCTATTTAGTTTACAAAAATTCAAACTTTAGAGGGAGATTTATAGTTTGATTATCTGAACTTGTACCGTAGATATCACATTGGCTATTTTTTGCTAAAATTCCCTAAACAATACCCTGAATGATTTTTCAGGGAAAATCAACATAGGTCCATCAAAATGGCAGAATATCAAAGGGTTGCAATATCTGGGCTGTGTTATCCTGTTCATTGAAAATCAGAAAATTATAGAGCCAGTTCATGGGATTTTGGTACTTACAGGATTTACCCATTAAAAGCCCATGCTGATGTACATTGTATCCAGCAAGGATAGAGGTTTAAATTTTGGCTACAGTTTTCATCCATATCAATACTGTGAGTATGCAAGCAGTATAGGCTCTGGCAAGTCTAGCGCTGGCTTGTCTGAGCCTTTGTTACATCACAATGTAATTACCAAATTCTCATGTCTGGAATCAACACATAAGTACAGTAAAACATGTCTTCTTAAGCAGCCACTCAAAAAAAGACAAAACAAAGGTCTTAATGGTAAATGGTAGCTTAAGGGGAGCATACTGCAATACTTTTGACCTACAATTAGCGATAATCGGTCTTGAAAACCAATTTTTTTACTTTTTGAGTGGCCGCTTAAGACAGGTTTAAAGGAGCCATCCCCTTTATAAGGTTGAATATCTAACCTTTAATGCCAGTAGTCCTTCTCCAGATAACTTGTCACATTCTGTCTCTATGTAAATACCATTAACCTGCAACAAAGACAAATACACAAACCATTGGTCTAGTTAAGGAATTCTTTTAGTGTAAAATTGTAATAAAACTCACCCATTAACATTTAAGTGATTTTGGTAAAAGACATTACAGCCTTGATATCAGCCAGATTGCAGCTAGAATTAACTTTGCTTATAGCTTTAAATATTTGGTACCGGACAGGAAACACTGAGACAATATAATATTTCTTACCTTCAACAAGAAAAATTCTTCCCAGAAGTTGGCATTACCAGTAGAAGGGTCTTCACCCTGTGAAAATGAATTATCTAGTTAATGAGCATAGGTTTAGATAAACAAAATTTTTGGGCGTAAAAGTGTAAATATTTTCTTACCCATCAGTTTAGACATATGTTTTGGGTGCCTGAAAGAACTGTCTCATTGAGACGGCTCTTTTGAGTACCCACAACATGTGTTTTGGTTGAGAAATAAGAAAATTATATTTTTGGCATGCACTTTTAACTAAAGGCCTGTAAATTAGATAAGCATACTTATAGCATCAGCGAGCAGCTAAGGCCATGTGCGGATCCAGAAAGTTTTGTCAGAGGGGGTTCAATTTTGACAATGTTTTATTTTATTAGTTAGAGGGGAGGGAGGATCCAAGTATCACTATAAGCAGGCCATCATCGGTCCGCAAGAGAAACGCCATTGAATGGCATACTGCTGGCATGCCGATGATGGCCCAAAATTGAATGCCGGCTTGGTAGCTGCAATTTTTCAGGGGATCTGGACCTGTATTGCTAGAAAACCCGATATTTTTTTTTAGGGGGGGGGGGGGGGGGGGGGGGGTCAGGACCCCCTGTCGACACATGAAGGCTCACACAAACCTGTGTATCTGTGCAGTCTCACTAGGGCCTTTGCTGCTTGCATATATAAAGTAAGAAAGAAGCTTGCATACACAAAGTAAGAAAGAAGCTTGCATACACAAAGTAAGGAAGAAGCTTGCATACACAAAGTAAGGAAGATTCTTGCATACACAAAGTAAGGAAGAAGCTTGCATACACAAAGTAAGGAAGAAGCTTGCATACACAAAGTAAGGAAGATTCTTGCATACACAAAGTAAGAAAGAAGCTTGCATACACAAAGTAAGGAAGAAGCTTGCATACACAAAGTAAGGAAGAAGCTTGCATACACAAAGTAAGGAAGAAGCTTGCATACACAAAGTAAGGAAGAAGCTTGCATACACAAAGTAAGGAAGATTCTTGCATACACAAAGTAAGAAAGAAGCTTGCATACACAAAGTAAGAAAGAAGCTTGCATACACAAAGTAAGGAAGAAGCTTGCATACACAAAGTAAGAAAGAAGCTTGCATACACAAAGTAAGGAAGAAGCTTGCATACACAAAGTAAGAAAGAAGCTTGCATACACAAAGTAAGGAAGAAGCTTGCATACACAAAGTAAGAAAGAAGCTTGCATACACAAAGTAAGAAAGAAGCTTGCATACACAAAGTAAGAAAGAAGCTTGCATACACAAAGTAAGGAAGAAGCTTGCATACACAAAGTAAGGAAGAAGCTTGCATACACAAAGTAAGGAAGATTCTTGCATACACAAAGTAAGGAAGAAGCTTGCATACACAAAGTAAGGAAGAAGCTTGCATACACAAAGTAAGGAAGAAGCTTGCATACACAAAGTAAGGAAGATTCTTGCATACACAAAGTAAGGAAGAAGCTTGCATACACAAAGTAAGGAAGAAGCTTGCATACACAAAGTAAGGAAGAAGCTTGCATACACAAAGTAAGGAAGATTCTTGCATACACAAAGTAAGGAAGAAGCTTGCATACACAAAGTAAGGAAGAAGCTTGCATACACAAAGTAAGGAAGAAGCTTGCATACACAAAGTAAGGAAGAAGCTTGCATACACAAAGTAAGGAAGATTCTTGCATACACAAAGTAAGGAAGAAGCTTGCATACACAAAGTAAGGAAGAAGCTTGCATACACAAAGTAAGGAAGAAGCTTGCATACACAAAGTAAGGAAGATTCTTGCATACACAAAGTAAGGAAGAAGCTTGCATACACAAAGTAAGGAAGAAGCTTGCATACACAAAGTAAGGAAGAAGCTTGCATACACAAAGTAAGGAAGAAGCTTGCATACACAAAGTAAGGAAGATTCTTGCATACACAAAGTAAGGAAGAAGCTTGCATACACAAAGTAAGGAAGAAGCTTGCATACACAAAGTAAGGAAGAAGCTTGCATACACAAAGTAAGGAAGAAGCTTGCATACACAAAGTAAGGAAGATTCTTGCATACACAAAGTAAGGAAGAAGCTTGCATACACAAAGTAAGGAAGAAGCTTGCATACACAAAGTAAGGAAGAAGCTTGCATACACAAAGTAAGGAAGATTCTTGCATACACAAAGTAAGGAAGATTCTTACATACACAAAGTAAGGAAGAAGCTTGCATACACAAAGTAAGGAAGAAGCTTGCATACACAAAGTAAGGAAGAAGCTTGCATACACAAAGTAAGGAAGAAGCTTGCATACACAAAGTAAGGAAGAAGCTTGCATACACAAAGTAAGGAAGAAGCTTGCATACACAAAGTAAGGAAGAAGCTTGCATAAACAAAGTAAGGAAGAAGCTTGCATACACAAAGTAAGGAAGATTCTTGCATACACAAAGTAAGGAAGATTCTTGCATACACAAAGTAAGGAAGATTCTTGCATACACAAAGTAAGGAAGAAGCTTGCATACACAAAGTAAGGAAGAAGCTTGCATACACAAAGTAAGGAAGAAGCTTGCATACACAAAGTAAGGAAGATTCTTGCATACACAAAGTAAGGAAGAAGCTTGCATACACAAAGTAAGGAAGAAGCTTGCATACACTAAGTAAGGAAGATTCTTGCATACACAAAGTAAGGAAGAAGCTTGCATACACAAAGTAAGAAAGAAGCTTGCATACACAAAGTAAGAAAGAAGCTTGCATACACAAAGTAAGGAAGAAGCTTGCATACACAATGTAAGGAAGATTCTTGCATACACAAAGTAAGGAAGAAGCTTGCATACACAAAGTAAGAAAGAAGCTTGCATACACAAAGTAAGGAAGAAGCTTGCATACACAAAGTAAGGAAGATTCTTGCATACACAAAGTAAGAAAGAAGCTTGCATACACAAAGTAAGAAAGAAGCTTGCATACACAAAGTAAGGAAGAAGCTTGCATACACAAAGTAAGGAAGAAGCTTGCATACACAAAGTAAGGAAGAAGCTTGCATACACAAAGTAAGGAAGAAGCTTGCATAAACAAAGTAAGGAAGAAGCTTGCATACACAAAGTAAGGAAGATTCTTGCATACACAAAGTAAGGAAGATTCTTGCATACACAAAGTAAGGAAGATTCTTGCATACACAAAGTAAGGAAGATTCTTGCATACACAAAGTAAGGAAGATTCTTGCATACACAAAGTAAGAAAGAAGCTTGCATACACAAAGTAAGAAAGAAGCTTGCATACACAAAGTAAGAAAGAAGCTTGCATACACAAAGTAAGGAAGAAGCTTGCATACACAAAGTAAGAAAGAAGCTTGCATACACAAAGTAAGGAAGAAGCTTGCATACACAAAGTAAGGAAGTAGCTTGCATACACAAAGTAAGGAAGATTCTTGCATACACAAAGTAAGAAAGAAGCTTGCATACACAAAGTAAGAAAGAAGCTTGCATACACAAAGTAAGGAAGAAGCTTGCGTACACAAAGTAAGGAAGAAGCTTGCATACACAAAATAAGGAAGAAGCTTGCATACACAAAATAAGGAAGATTCTTGCATACACAAAGTAAGGAAGAAGCTTGCATACACAAAGTAAGGAAGAAGCTTGCATACACAAAGTAAGGAAGATTCTTGCATACACAAAGTAAGGAAGAAGCTTGCATACACAAAGTAAGAAAGAAGCTTGCATACACAAAGTAAGGAAGATTCTTGCATACACAAAGTAAGAAAGAAGCTTGCATACACAAAGTAAGAAAGAAGCTTGCATACACAAAGTAAGGAAGAAGCTTGCATACACAAAGTAAGGAAGAAGCTTGCATACACAAAGTAAGGAAGAAGCTTGCATACACAAAGTAAGGAAGAAGCTTGCATAAACAAAGTAAGGAAGAAGCTTGCATACACAAAGTAAGGAAGATTCTTGCATACACAAAGTAAGGAAGATTCTTGCATACACAAAGTAAGGAAGATTCTTGCATACACAAAGTAAGGAAGATTCTTGCATACACAAAGTAAGGAAGATTCTTGCATACACAAAGTAAGAAAGAAGCTTGCATACACAAAGTAAGAAAGAAGCTTGCATACACAAAGTAAGAAAGAAGCTTGCATACACAAAGTAAGGAAGAAGCTTGCATACACAAAGTAAGAAAGAAGCTTGCATACACAAAGTAAGGAAGAAGCTTGCATACACAAAGTAAGGAAGAAGCTTGCATACACAAAGTAAGGAAGATTCTTGCATACACAAAGTAAGAAAGAAGCTTGCATACACAAAGTAAGAAAGAAGCTTGCATACACAAAGTAAGGAAGAAGCTTGCGTACACAAAGTAAGGAAGAAGCTTGCATACACAAAGTAAGGAAGAAGCTTGCATACACAAAATAAGGAAGAAGCTTGCATACACAAAGTAAGGAAGATTCTTGCATACACAAAGTAAGGAAGAAGCTTGCATACACAAAGTAAGGAAGAAGCTTGCATACACAAAGTAAGGAAGATTCTTGCATACACAAAGTAAGGAAGAAGCTTGCATACACAAAGTAAGAAAGAAGCTTGCATACACAAAGTAAGAAAGAAGCTTGCATACACAAAGTAAGGAAGAAGCTTGTATACACAAAGTAAGGAAGATTCTTGCATACACAAAGTAAGGAAGAAGCTTGCATACACAAAGTAAGAAAGAAGTTTGCATACACAAAGTAAGGAAGAAGCTTGCATACACAAAGTAAGGATGAAGCTTGCATACACAAAGTAAGGAAGAAGATGACACAAAAGTTAGATCTCTACCTCAACAAGATAAGTGAGTGAGTATGCTTTAACTCATTAAAGCCTCTAGTGTCCTTCTTATGGGGCATCCACAAACAGCACAGAACCAGATCAAACATCACAGAATATGGTACCGTATCAGGTTCAGCACTGTTTGCTTACAGAGTGTACTTTTAAAATTTAAATGAAATTACCCAACAACCCTTAAATTTGAAATGATGTGACAGAAAGCTAAATTAACTGTATACTTGTTTATGCGTTCAATCTTATGTATTTAGCTATCTAACAATATACTTGTACCTGGAAGAAAGTAAGGAAGAAGGCAAAGATCAAGAAAAGATACAATCAAATGCCACACCTGACCCAGGGTTCCATAGGCTTCATAAATCTGTACTAGCTAATGTAAAGCTATCTAACTATAATATAGTTGTACAGGGACGAAGGCTACATAGATATGTACTATCATATATAAAGCTCTTTTACCACAGGGCAAGAAAATACCACTCGTCCACTCGCCTTGAAGAGTAGCTCATGCTGCAGGACGAGTAGAAATATTACTGTTTCCTACGTGAATTATTGAATTAATAGATAAATATTTAGCTATCTAACAATATACTTGTACCTGGAAGAAAGTAAGGAAGAAGGCAAAGATCACGAAAAGATACAATCAAATGCCACACCTGACCCAGGGTACCATAGGCTTCATAAATCTGTACTAGCTTATGTAAAGCTATCTAACTATAATATAGTTGTGCAGGGAAGAAGGCTTCATAGATCTGTACTATCTGATGTAAAGCTATCTAACTATAATATAGTTGTGCAGGGAAGAAGGCTTCATAGATATGTACTATCTGATGTAAAGCTATCTAACTATAATATAGTTGTATAGGGAAGAAGGCTTCATAGATCTGTACTATCTTATATAAACCTATCTAGCTCCCCAAGTGTATAGAAGTTAATAACTTGTAGCTGGAAGAAGGTTTCATAGATCTGTACTATCATATGTTAAGCTCTTTTACGGTTACCACAGGGTAAGAAAATTCCACTCCTCCACTTCCTTTGGCGAGTAGCTCATGCTGCAGGACGAGTAGCAATTTTTACTGTTTCTAATGTGAATTATCGAACTAACAAATAAATATGGACATGTAGGATGAGTAGAAATTTTAATAATTTTCCACCCCTGTACCATTTACTTGTACCTAGAAGAAGGCTTCATAGATCGCATTATCATATCTTAAGTTATCATACTCAGGGGTAACAACCTACGTCATAGCGTGGGTGTTGTAAACACGTAGTATGACGCCATCTTTGATTTGCAAGGTTAGTTTTTCCCTTCGTAAATGACGTACAAATTAGTGTCTGTCAAAACTAAGCAGTGCAGGACTGGTGGTGCCTAACATCACACTTGAACAGAATATACAATGGTCACGCCCAGAAATGCCGTTGCCTTTGTAAACATTCACCCACAAAAATCGAAGTGGGTGACTGCTAAAATTATCCTCTTGTCTCCCGCTTCGATTCTTGCGGGTGAATGATTACAAAGGCAACGGCTTATCGGGGCGTGACCGTTATATATTCTGTTCAAGTGTGATGTTAGGCACCGCCTGCACTGCTTTGTTTGTACAGACACTCATTTGTTTAATTTTACGGAGGGGAAAACTGACCTTGTAAATCAAAGATGGCGCCGTACTACGTGTTTACAACATCAATAATATGACGTAGGTTGTTACCCTTGATACTGTATATTTGTACCTAGAAGAAGGCTTCATAGATCGCATTATCATATCTTAAGTTATCATACTGTATATTTGTACCTAGAAGAAGGCTTCATAGATCGCACTATCATATCGCACTATTATTATACTGCAGAGCTCTCACTAATTGCTGAATTGCAGTCCTGAACTCTCATTTTTGGTGCTGGGACTCCTATTTTTTGAAGGAGGCTATATTCTTTTGTATGGTGGGACTCCCACTTCTTGGCAAAGAGGGATCTGGGACTCCTGTTTTGAAAATCGTAGTGAGAGCTCTGATACTGTATATTTTGTACCTAGAAGAAGGCTTCATAGATCGCACTATCATATCTTAAGTTATGTACCTGGAAGGCTTCATAGATCGCATTATCATAGTGTATATTTGTACCTGGAAGAAGGCTTAATAAATTGTATTATCATAGTGTATATTTGTACCTGGAAGAAGGCTTCATAGATCTGTACTATCTTTTCTTTGAGAGCAATTCTGTTAGATGAGCCTTTCCTCAGTAAGAGGGAGTGAGATTTTCTCTCACTGGTACCAGTATCTGAACTCATTCTTCTCTCCTACACCATCCTTCCTGATCTACACAAAAAACAATAAATAAAATTACCATAATGTTCTCAATTATTTGGAATACAGGCAGAAGTAAACAGCTTTCGATAAATGTTCTAATACTTTTTGACAAATAAAATGCTGATTATAAGGACTTATGGTAAAACCTGTGTAAAACGGCCACTCAAAATAGACCTAACAAATCGGCTTAACTTGATGAAGGTCAAAAGTATTGCGGAATGCTCCCTTTGCATTGAGCGATAATCAGTCTTGAAAATCATTTTTTGGTCTTTTTGAGAATGGCCGTTTTACACAGGTTTTACTGTAGTTTGAATATTACAAAAAATATGATTTTTAGGACTGTAATTCATAAAATGCTTGTCAGAATAGCAAACAGGGAAGACCCTGGTCAGACTGCTTCTTCAGAAGCAGCCTGATCTGGGTCTGAACTGTTTGTCTTGGCCTTTTTGGCAAACAACTAGTGTTCAGAATTTTAGGAACATTTATGGTAACTCTTTCCCCGCTAACAGGCGGCCTAGGCTGCTAAGGCAGTGATTTTGTTGATGTTGATTCCTTATTTGCCGTAGATTCCATTGTGTTAGGTCCTTGTTTTGTAGTGTTATTCTTGGTGTCTTTTCTAGTTTAGCAATCACCTAAATAGCAAAGGGTTCTTTAACCTGCACAGGGGGACTTTCCCTGCACAGGGGACATCCAGTTAATATCCTGATCGGAAGGACAATCTTTCATTCTTCCATTATGTCTTAACCCCCGTGGGGGACATCAGATGGGTATTCCAGAATACCAAGTGCTGAGGGGGTTAGTTGAAACAAAGTGATAAAAAAGATAGTGAGTCTGAAATGAGTTTGTACAGTGCAAGAAAGAGTGTAAGTTTAGATAAAAGATAAAAATCTACTATCATCCCTGCAAATAACACTAGGGAAAGGGTGTTCGGACACCGAAATTTTCCTTGCAGCAAGCGGGGATCGAACCTCGGATCTCTAGGGTAACAAGTCGTTTCGCCCCAAGACCAGTTCGCCCCTGGTCGTTTCGCGGAACTTTCGCCCCTGGTCGTTTCGCCCCAAATTTGATGCCTAGACGTTTCGCCCCTACACCCTAGTCGTTTCGCCCCAAACCCTAGTCGTTTCGCCCCACTTTTTTACCCTAGTCGTTTCGCCCCACTTTTTGTAATCCCTTTAAGCTGTTATACACTTCATCAAGATATTTAAAGCATTATTATATAATAATAATTTAATTTTAACGACAAACACGCTTCAGTAGGTATCTAGTCAACTCGTACCTAAGTCAATTCGTACCCATTTTTGGTCAACTCGTACCTGATCTTTGGTCAACATGTACCTACCCCAAGTCAACTCGTACCTGCGTCAAAAACGGGACAGGGTAGAGCATGATAGACAGAGAGTTGGTAATTCTAGGTCCTAACAAGCTATACATAGTATTTGCAATCGGATGAGGTTCAGGCCAGCTGTGGCCAGTTCCCTAATTACCTTCTCCGTATGGGTCGATGTTCGGAATAGCCTGCTTAAACGACCAAATCAACACATGCAGTTTTGCTATCTGCAATAAGGAGAGATTCGGACCAGCCTGTTCAAATATTTAAAAATAAAACCACTATAAATTACGACCAGTGAGGCTGCGATTAGTTGAGTTTCAGATCTGCCTGTTCCAATATCCTAGACCTTTCTATATAATGACAGCTCCGCAGGGTCTTTGCTGCTCGTATACACAAAGTTTTGAATTTTGGACATAGGTCTGTTATGATAGCACGCAGTGTTTTTTTTTCAACTAGCACTAAAATATTATTATTCATTTCAAAATAAGTCAGCAGACGGTAAAACGAAATGCAAATTTGGAGTCATTTAAGTAGCAAGGAGCGAAGACTCAGATGAGACTGCATGATGAGAGACTCACATGGACTTTCTAAATTAAAGAACCAAGCCGGGTGTATTTTTTAAAATGTTTTAACCCTTAATGCGCCAATTGCAACAAAAGTAGTCTGCTTTTCTCGTCTGCTGAAATGTTTAAGAAGCCTCCATGGCAAACAGTGTGGACTCAGATCAGACTGCTCCTATAGGAGCAGTCTGTTCTGGGCCCACGCTGTTTGCTTCTATACTTAATTTGTCAGTAATGTTAGGCAATTATTTGCAGCAGACGACTTCAACAGACAACATTTTCAGATGCATTTTTTTCTTGGCGCTTTAAGGATTAATCAGTTATAAACCCAGAGAGATTTCAGTTTATTACATTGCGTTTCCGAATTTTCAAAGGAACATTCAAAGTGCCAATTTTGATCTCGTAAACACTTATTTTGGCATAGATGTCGGATACACTTAAGACGAGATCTATGTGACAGCGTAGAATGTCGTATACACTTTCAGCCCAAAACGTGCATGTTGACAGTAAAAAGGGCATGCATGTTGACAACACTGATCTATTTTTGCAAATAGATAAGATAAGAGGCTTAGTGGATTACGGGTTAGTACCGTGAAAAAAGTTTAAGCACTCCAGTAAAAATGGTTTTACTGTCCTTTCCAAGGCAGTGCTTCCTTTGTGGATCATTTTTGGCTATTTATATTTTATGTTTTCATTGCAGCCTTACGGTCACCAGCTGGGAAGGATTGGCCTCTTGGCTTGCCTATATGTGAAGTTCTATTGTGTTTTTGTCAGTTTCCCGTTTGGTGTCCTGGGTCAGGTGTGGTGCTTGATTGTATTGATTCCTGATCTCTGCATTCTCACTTACTTAGAAAAGACTCAAATTGCATTATATACCAGAAAATGCAATTAAATGGCCACATAAAAACAGTTTTGACCAGGATTTGACTAATCAATCCGAGCTGGCTGACCGTGATATTCCGTTTTTGCACACTGGCTAGCACTGCTTTGCAAGCTGATTTTTGTGATTGTATTCCCTTTTCTACTGAAATGTGCTATGAGTGCTTACTCACTTTAACTGTACCAGTATGGTGACTAAGCATATGGGTATTTATTAAAACACTCTTATGATACTTACACTCATTAGAACCACCTCATAGAGATGGCACTTAAAGGCATAATGAAACGCTTATGATGAGGATCCGCAGGGATTGGTTGGAGCCATTCCCCAAAGCAGGTTCCCTGGCCTCATTGCTTAGACTAATAATATTCAATTGTATTTGGCTGTTCAACTCACCGGTTCGAGGCTGTACTAATTTGAACACAAACTTAAACTTTTTCAGCTAAACAAATCAACAGCAGCCCCCCCCCCCCCAGCTTCATCCAAGATCAAATTTTGTTCTTATTTCGACCACGCAAGCAGTAGTAGTGTTTGGTACTCATTAGAATCACCTCGCACTCAAAATTGTTTTTGAATCTACTCATTAGAACCACCTTACATAGATAGTGATATAACACAGTTATTAAAGCTCATTTAATTATCTAACCCCCAATGAAGCACTTTCAAACAGATACTTGTATTATGTGCTTAAGCGGGTTGTGATTTTCCCGTTCGACGAGGCCGTTCTAATGAGTAATTTTTACTTAGTCTTTTCAGAAATTTCAAATTTGGAATATATTTTCATCAAAAAAAGAGGATGAGCAATTTCCATTACGATATGGGCTTTAAATCTAGACCTGGGTCTCAAATCTTTCCCACTCTGGCCATTTTGGTAGCTTGTAAATTACGGAATATTTCACATTCAGAACTACCAGTGTAGATTATGATTAGAATGAAATGATGTGTTTCGTCCAGCATCAGGAACTCATCAGTGAAGCTGCTCTACACATCAGACACAAAGTAAGTGGTATAAATTGCTGTTTTCATTATTATTGGGTGCAACATAGCTTGGTTTTGGGGCAAATTTGAATGTGATTCAAAACTGTTCACGATTTTGCTTAATATTCACTTTAAAATTTTACTTTTAAACTTCAGTTTTTAAATTTTGTAACTAAAGTTTATGTGAGATTATCCTTTAATGACTCTTACCAGTGCCTAAACTTTCTTTTTTGCTTTTGGGTTATTGAGATTCATTGAAATAATTGAATCTATGAACTTTTTCATCAGACTAGTTTGAATAATTGAACTTTTGCTTGTGTCAGCTTGTGAGGGGGGTCACATATATGTATCGCTTTTTGGTGACTGAGGTAGTCTTTTTGGACGATTTTTGCTAATCTATATGAGTTTTATATGTCACAGAGACAAAATTTAAAAATTCGAAAATTTGCAGATTCTTGAAGGTGTTTGTACACAATTACAGTCTTCCGGTTTGGTAACCCACGAAAATAGTACCTTCAGAAATTTAGCACTTGCCGTTTCTGGGCCCTTTATGGCGTAAATGGGTGCTTTACTCGACTTTAAATGTACATGTGATTCAACATTGGTCTATGTTTGTCAGGCTGATGCAGAAAAATGCATCTTTGTGTGGACTATTTTGTCACAGACTCCCCGACGCACTCCCCAGGTAACGTATGACGCCGGTCGGATTTCAGTCCGGATTTTTTGACTGTTTCTCAAAGAACGGAGAATGCCGAGAAAACGAGATTATCAAGGTAGGTTGTCCTTTCACTTTTTTGATAGGTGAATGACATATTTTGCCACTCACAGGCAGAAAAAAGTCCAAGCAATGTCCTGAAAAAATTTGCAGATGCTTGAATTCTGCCTTTTACATGGAGATGAATGGGACCGATTAATTGTGCACCGAACCCTTATGTACACCAAACCCGCACCACGAGAAAACGTATCTTCAGTGATCAGCTCCCAGGGGGGGGTACTCTGGTATTTTCATACATACGTAGGCTCGGGTCATTTTTGGGGGGCTCAAAATGCAATGCTTACAAAAACATTAGTCAAGTATAGCATAAAAATTAATTTTGTATTTCCTTCACCCCTGCGCCAATACGCAGGACGGCACTGATCTGCCCATTGCATTAAGAAAAGGGACTGATCAACCAGTTAAAGTAATTGGATGTGAATTGTCTCTAATTAAAGTGTGCGGCCGGATAATTTTAATCTGTGAGTCATTAACGGGATTAAGTCTAGAGTGTCGAAAGCATACGCCAATCAATCAGATTCAATTAAAATTTGTTTGATCAATTCGATATGTCGGTGACGTGCTTTGACTTCGTCGGTGAATGTACGTTTTTTATCTGATCATACTTGATCAACGAAGGCTTTGACCAACCTGTGCACACGCACAGGGGAGCGTAGTGGCTCAGTGTTAGAGTGCTTGATTCGAGACTGAGGGGCCGCGGGTTCGAGCCTCACAGGCGTCACTGCGTTGTGGTCCTTGAGCAAGACACATTTATCCTAGCTTAGTACTGGTTCAACCCAGGAAGACCCGTCCCTGTTTAACTGAAAGATTGTTGATGGGACGTAAAGAATCAAATCAAACAAAAAAAGCACACGCGCAGACTGGACGGAGCCTTTTCCCACAGAGCTCCTGTTTGTATATTTCATAACCAACACAATTTTACAACTGTATAACACTGTAACCCACTTCGCTCCAAGCAATACACATTATGTAGCATTTTACGAGTCTGTCACTTCTTTTTTGGACATGGAACAAATGGATTCCATTACCAAGCATTGTGGGATCAAACGTTACAGATCAGTAGCGGCCGTTTGTGCAATCTACCTTGATGCGCAAAACGTGGAGACACATTTGTATTTGAAATTGACATTATTTTGTGTAAATAATTTTACCTGTATTTCTCTTTAGGGTTCTAATTTTGGTCAAATCAACAGTTCGGACTGCAATTTCCGCTCATCAAGTTATAATCTCAATAAGTGTTTGGTACGGATAATAATACCCCGCATTGGCTGAAAACATAAGGAACCCAGCCAGCATCCGATCTCATGCGACTACTGGCCTGGCGGTGAAACGCCATTCGAATGGAGTTTCCCTGGCGGGCCGATAGTAGTACTATTTTACGTGCTAACTGGGAAGTGGGTGGGCATTGGGCTAACTCAGCCAGCATCCAATCTCGTACCACTATCGGCCTGCCGGTAAAGTTTTGCAGTCTTGTCGAAATTAATGACCAACGTAGGTCAAAGGATAGACGGCCTAATTGTCATCTGTGATGTTTGTTTGTTTGTTTGATTATTTGCAATTAGTGAAGAGTTGATTGATGAAAAGTGTTATCTTGTCATTATTCGTGTATAATTATCGTTATCCGTTTGACCCATTGGAAAGACACATGGAAACACTTTTGCCATGTAATGTCTTCAGCATGATTTGTCATAATTGCAAATTATGATATTGTTTTAGTTAGATGAAATGAATGTAATTAATTTCAAATATGTTTGCATTATCTTTATAATGTGGAAAACGGATTGTGCGATATTAAACAGCATGTGGGCATGTTCAAAAATAATGAAGCTTTTCACTTTATGGCATCCTATGCACACGTTTGCCTAGATTTTAAGGAACAAACATAGCTAAAAAATGTGTTATGGTCCCTGTGTTCATCATGCAAAATTTTATTAAAATTGAACAAGTAATACAAAAATTATGCCAGTAAAACCAGCTAAAAAACTAAGGAGTGTAACACCTTTTGCGTGACATTTTTTTCATTACTGAATTTCAATTGTGCATTTATACAAAACTTTGGATGTTGCCATACTTATCAGCCAACTTTGTGATTACCCATTTTTTTCAACTTAATAAAAATAGGAAAATCATGCCTTTTCATCATTACCTATGTTATTTTTTATGCATTGTCCAACAGGACTAGTCTGAAATTCAGGTGCAGTAAAAATGAAGAGATTTTGCCCGGAGTTGATTTGACATGAATATTTGAAAAGATTATAACCTATAATGTGGTCTGCAGCACTGACCAATCTTAATACATTTTATTTCAAGTTTTACAGCTGCTGTATAAGCATTCATAACAGAATGAGCAGAACTGGTTGTAGAGCACCCTTTAAACTAAGGTGTGTAACATTTGACATTTCAAGCCTCATAGCCTTTTCCAAGGTTATGTTTTGTGAGCTAATATGCCTCATATGAAAAGTGTTTGACCCATAATAGAGATTCATACAGTGTGAGTTTTTATCTTGGTCTTAATTTTCTTCATATCATCCATAAAAGCCACTAAGGAGTGTAACACTTTCTTGCAAAACATTTCTGTGGGTTATTTCTATACCAGTTGCAGTATAATTTCAATTTATTTACCATTATTACCATAGAGCAATGTCCCTCTGACAATTTTAGTAGCACCATTTTATGTTCAAAGTGAAAATAAAGCTGTACTATATTGAAATCACCTAAAAATTGGTGATTTTGACAATCCATTTTCTTGAAATTTTACCTATCTAGGCATTCAGGACAACATTTATTCTTGAAAATCACTTGTTTTGATAAATATAAAAAGATAAAATTGACCAATATAATCCTATTTTCTAACCAAGCTTATGTTTTGCTATGACATCATGACACAAAGCGTTACACTCCTTAGTAATTTTTGTTGTAATGCCTTTTAAGAGCTTTTTCCTTTTCCAAATCAGCAACATTTCACTTTTAATTGACTCTGACCATTCATTTCAAAGATTTAGAACAGTTCTTTTGATGCATTTCTTTGACTCTTGATTAGCATTTTGGGTAAATCATTTAGAAACTTAATATAAAGGGACCTTTTCGATTGGTTCATGATGGGAGTATCAACATCAGAAACTGGTATGTAACCATACTTTTTTCATTCCCTTTGGAAGCTAGTTAAATGATATTTAATGTATGTTACATACAGAAAAGTGTTCAATTGCTAAAAGTATTAGAGAAGAAAATATTATTTGCAATCAGTTTAAGTATTTAGAGAAAGAACATTCATATCTTAACACACTAATTCAAGATCTTGGGGAGACAATTCTTGTTTGTGCTGTAACACTGATTATGAGATTCTTATATAGTAGAAAGGAAATTGTGTCATTTAATGTTAAAGCTAGAATTTATAGGTTTTTGAAGACCTAAGAATTTGTACAAAATGTTACACTCCTTAGTATCAGATCATACGTTTTTTTTTACAAAAAGGCCAATAATCTGCAATAAAATCATGTAAACACTATGGAAGGCAAGTCATTTCTTTGTATGCAATACTATATATATGTCTTAGCCCTGTTAGTTCCAAATTCTGACTCATAAACAAATCAAACTAAGGAGGGTAACACATTTTCTTATTTTTTTGCCCATTTTTGTACATAGATAACCATTACATCCATGCTTATATATCACATATTGATTTGTAGCTTAGTTTTTTTACCATGTATTATCATTTCAACACAAATTTTACGGAGATTCAGTCACCTGTTTTGAAAATATGAACATTTTGAGAGCTCTTCTACTAAAATAATGAGGCAAAATGACAGTAAAATAAGAATTTTTTTGTCCAATTAGGCAATTCAATTTGGTAAAAACCACTTAGTCACATGCTGTTAAGTGCTTGTCGTCAAATAATGGGAATTTCAAGACATTTCATCAAGATTTCCTTTAAAAACAACCTACACAGAATATAGCCATAATTAACAATTTTTGCAAAACAATCCTGAAAGAAAACGTTCAGAAATTTTTTATTTTTGCTGCTTTTTTTCTAAACTTAAACAATTTTGAAAACTTTAAGTACCCCTAATTTGTTTCGAGTAACAATTTCACCTGTAACAACAGTTTCATTTTTCACCCCCAATGTCACGCTTTGGCTTCATTATTTTTGAACATGCCCATGTGCTATAGTTAAAATGGTCTACGTGACGAGAACTAATAATTTTCAGACCTCAAAACCACAGGAAATTCTACCAAAACCATAAAGCATTTGATACAATAACATAAACTCATCTACAGAGTCCATGTTGATCGCACATAAAACGTATGTATTAAGATGGAGACTAAGGCCAAAAATTAGACCTAACTTTAGTTATATCAGAAAACATCTTTGACTTGAGAGGTAATAGTATTGATATGCCTTTAGGTATAATCGCATATATGCGATAAGTATCAAATTCACAGCTTTATGTAAAAAAAAATGCGCACATAATCTTTATCCACCCAAAAGTGTTGAAGATTTAACCGTTAAACTACATTACTACTGGCGTAAAGCATTGCAATATATATTTGCACTAACTATTCACATAGATTTTGACAAAAAAAGGTTGATTTTTCTTGGGGCGAATCGACTAGGGGCGAAACGACTACGGGGGCGAAACGACCAGGGGCGAATCGACCTGGGGAGAAACGCCGCCGGGGTGAAACGTCTAGGGGGCGAACTGGATCTGGGGTGAAACGACCCGGATTCATCTCTAGCACCAGAGGTAAGTGCCAAACCATTAAGCTACCACAGGTCCGAGCTTAAACATATTTTGTTTTACCATATATAAGCATGGTGGCCATGTGACCTCAAACAAATGTATTCATATTGCTTTGTTTTTATCAGTGCCTGCAAAAAATACTGTTTGTATTTCCGACTATATATCAGTGTGCCGGGATAAAGTTACATGCGAGTATAGGCGTCAAAATTTGACATGACGTGTTAAGATTAAAAGTAGAATGCTCGGACATCAACCGTCGAATTTCAGGACATATGCAGTACCTCAAAGGTGGTAATGAATGAACGAGAGGCTGCTTTGTTCGAACACCACTGAAATGAAGAAAAAATACGATGTTTTTATTTTTAATATATCAATCCATCAACCGGAAGTGAGAACAGCTCGAAATACTCCCCAGCAGCGTTTCTTCCTACCTACCCCACCAACCCACCACCTACCTACCTACTAGTCTGGTTCCAACAGGGCACCTACCTACCTACCTACCTACCTACCTACCTACCTACCTGCCTACCTACCTACCTACCCACCCACCACCCATCGACCTACCTACCTTCCTGCCTGCCTGTCAGCCTGCCCCCACCCATCGACCTACCTACTTACCTGCCTGCCCTCATGCCTGCCCTCATGCCTGCCTGCCTGCCTGTCAGCCTGCCTACCTGCCTACCTACCTACCTACTTACATATCCACCCACCCACCCACCCATAGCGCGTCTGATTTGGTCAGCATTTTACAAGGAGTCTTTTCAAACTCATATGCTTATTTTATTGTACTTTTGAGGAAAAGTGAAATGTTATATCTGCGTATTTATTTACGCTTCTGCATATTTATATGCGAATAGTTCAGAATTGAGTAGACATCTGACAGTAGGTGTCTGTGCAGACTTGGATTGTTCAGTAAGTCATGCTTAGTTACATGGGTAATTCTTAGGAAAAGTGGTACCACTGCCTGAGGGCTATTCCAGACAGATCAAAGGCTAATCTTTATGAGGTGTTCATGACTTCCTTACAGGGGACAATAAAGTGGTCCCATGAAGGGTTTAAGTGTTTTCTGATAAATTATTGATATTTATCTCAGTGAAAGAAATTGTGTCGTATACATGTAATGATTTCTTGAAATCACTTTAATCCTGTGAGATACTGAAACTGTCTCTTATCAGTTATTCCTTTAATGATCTCTAGATTTGGTACCAGTAAAATGCATTTAATCCCCTCGGTTGCTTAGGCTGCTGTCCGTTCTAAGGCGGTGGTTCTGTTGTTGTTGACTTATTGTTTATTGTTACTCTCATTGTGGGAGTCTGTAATTGTTCTATGTTTTGTTGTACGTTACTTTATGTCCATTCTAGTATTGCAATCATCTTGATGGAGAAGAGAGAGCTGGTTGCTTTGCTTAATTTGTCTTCCTGGTGTCTCGTGATGGTTGAGCGGCTCTTCCTCGCGATGCCACGGGGTTGTCTGCGGTTTGTGATTGTGGTATTTCCTGGTCATACTCACTTACTATTTTTGATCAAAATATATGGCACAGTTCAAGAAATATTTATATTTTCACCAAAAGACCTTGATCGGCCAAATGATGCTCGGCAAAGCTTCGTCACCATTTTGCATACCAGTTGCTGGACGATGTTAAAAAATCAGCTTGCAAAATTTTATCCAAATATACCATGCGGTTTACGAGTTATGATCATTTACACTTACTGACCACAACCAGTTAAAAGGATGCTTAGCAAACCCTCATCCATCAAAAAAGGCTGACAAACACACCAGTGGTTAGAAAATGTTTACATGCATTTGTATGCAAAATTATACAAAATATAGCATATGGTTAAAGAGTTTAAGAGCATTTTCACTAACTGCTAAAGGGAGCGCAGTGGCTCAGTGGTAGTGTGCTTGACTCGAGACCGAGGGGCCGCGGGTTCGAGCCTCACCAGCGTCACTGCGCTGTGCCCTTGAGCAAGACACATTAATCCTAGCTTAGCACTGGTTCAACACAGGAAGACCCGCCCCTTTATGGCTGAAAGATTCTTGATGTGGCGTAAAGAATCAAATCAAACAAACGAAACTAACTGCTAACGGACAAACGGACTGACGGACAGACAAATCACATAGCGATTATAGTGCAGACCCAAGGGCCAGGCTATATATATATGTGTGTGGTTTGGTTATTTTCGGGTTTGATAACTATTGCATCTAGTTAATCGTTATGGGTGATTATATGCAACTGGTTGTATGAGGGAATTATTGGTATCTAAGTATACAATTGATACTTCGATTTTCTGTAATTTTATTTAGTATTTTGACATCTTTACACTTGTCTATTTTGGGAATCCAGTGAGTCGATATCTAGGTTAAACATGTCTATAATTCATCAATGTCATGTACAATGCCAAGAAATATCGCTACAAATATATGCTGTATACTTATTTGGTAATGGCATAGAGTTTATACATCATAACTTAGAGACGTTACCATGGAGATAACTCTCTGCATTGTAACATGATAACGTTTATGACCTTTTGGTATAAAGAGAGAGTACACCGCAGATTTAGAGAATATTGAAGATCGGGCTTTAAGGCTTTAGTGAGAGCTAGAGCAGCAATACGAATTTATTATGAACCTGGGTAGTCGATGATAAAATAGTAGATACTATGCGATCACTGGACTTTGTCATTTAAGTGACCAGATAGATTCTGTTACATCTATCTCTTTTGGTGCCATGACCAGGATATTCACCCTATTGGGTATTGTTTAATGGACAATTGATATACTTCATGACTTTGTGAAACTTAAATGTGTACACTGGACATCAACGTTATTTGAACATGGATTGCAGAGACGTTTGCAAAATAGTGTTTGCTAGTGAAAAGAACGTTTATGAAAAAATATTCAAGATTAGGTACTTGCTGGTTACTAATTACTCACTTTGCATAACAAAACAGAGGTTTGCATATAATCGGAGGACATTCAGTTAGATGAGTAAAGCTAAATTAAAACTTCTTATATCTAAACATGAGCATTGGTAGCTGCAATTGCTACATGTATAACTTTAATGGTTCTCCAGACAGGATGATTGGAAATGACATCTTGGGTTTGGTCTGTCTGATTTGGTGTGTTGGCTTTGGCCATGATTCAGAGAAACCATGTTAACGTTGAAGCATGTAAGTGTTATCTCCCTGGCTTTGTGCCATGTCTGTTGATAAATCCTTAATGTCTAGAAACTAGGTAACATTGGTCTTATGGATACAGATTCAAGTAGTCATGTTTTGAGGTGTCAATGGAAACTGCAATTGGATTTGTGCCATTTGTATCACACAATGGTATCTATAAACCTAGGTTGTGAACATATTAAAATGAGTGTGTATGGTATGTAAAAAAGAGAAATTGTGTCATTAAGTTTTTATGTTTGATGTCAGCTTGAGCTGCTGGTGCATCAGATTTGTAACATAACTGCATAAGATAATTTTCGTCAAGTATTGTCTAAATTATTATTTTAATGTGGTGTTATACTGGCGATGACAAAATAATCGCCAGAAATTATGTGACTTTAGGGTTAATTTTCCCTGCATCAGTGACATGTAATGCATAAGTGGTATGTGGCTTCTCTTTGTGCTTTATGTTATGTTTTGGAATGACAAACTATAATTATGTTGGTTTGGTGTTAGGTAAAATGAACCACATCAATTCTTGGCTGGCTTATAGCTATAGTGTGATTGATTCAAAGATTGAAGTAAGGACTTGTGTGTATATAGTGTCAGCATTTATGTCTGGGTGCAAATTTTACTTTTGAGATTTCTTATAACAACAATTTTATGCATGGTACCTTTTCGGTTGGCTAAAAGGATGTCTTTTGTCTTACATATTGTGTTGTGTAGAGTATAAATAGGATGATGGTGATCATGCAAAAGGTTGTGGTAGAAAGATTGCAATAAGGTCCGGTGTGGTATTTGATTGTATCGATTCCTGATCTTTGCACCCTTACTTACTTTTATTGCTGATCATGAGAAAATGTGCTTATGATGGAATACAAGCATGCGCATCACTTGTCATAAGAAGTGTTTAGAATGGTGTAGGCTTGATTTGCTTTTGTGTATTGGATTGATTAAAACTTGATTTCTTGAGAGTATAATTTGGTTGCACATAATGCAGTGTATAGGCTACAAGGAAAACTTAGATAATTATATGTTGTCAGGAAAAGTAAGTAAGGTTGCAAAGATCAGGAATCGATACAATCAAGTACCACACCTGACCCAGGATACCAATGGGAAAGTGACAAACTCACAGAAGACACCACAAACGAGAGCCAAGAGGTCAGCCCTTTCCCAGCAGGTGACCACGAAGCACATAAAAACAGACGCGCACAAAACATAGCAAACACAAGACAGAACAAAAACATAAAAGATCCACAAAAGAAGTACCGCCTTGGAACGGTCAGTAAAATATTTTACAGGAGGGCTTAAACCGGTTTAACGGCGCCAACCTCACCCTTAATTCAGATGTGGATCAAGACACATAGATATTTGGTTTGCATGAAAGACCCGTTAAGGCACGTTATTTGCAGATAAAGAAAAACACATAGAATATTATATTGTAATGCCTCATGTTTTGTATGTGTTTATAAATGTGCAAAAAGAACCAGTCTGCGCTACACTAAGAATGTGCAGCTGAGGATCGTGGAAGGGCTTAAGCTCTAGGCCAAAATTAGGCTGCTGGTAGAAACTTCCTAACATCCACGACGATGAGCATGTATACTGGTCATGACCTATGCATGTGGGTATGCATTGCCTTTGGAGATGTGGGACAGCCTGACGTTGCGTTACCATGGTGGTATATGAACAGAGAGATGTTTTACATACGTATATACAGAGCTAATATGTTCTTAAAAGGGTATCCTTTGGAAGCAAAGACTGCATCAAAGAACTGAAACTAGAGTGTGCATGTTTCCTGGGCCAGACTAGCTAGTTTCTGCCAATTAGGCTTCATCAGTGACCCTCTAATAGTTTCAAAGTTCCACAATGAAACCTATGATCCCAAATGACAAGAAAATAAAATCTACACTATAGTGAAGGGCAGGGAGACGTTCTACCGCCGCCACACAGTCCCAGTCACCAGCTGTAGTGAAGTCAAATATGTTCTTAAAAGGGTATCCTTTGGAAGCAAAGACTGCATCAAAGAACTGAAACTAGAGTGTGCATGTTTCCTGGGACAGACTAGCTAGTTTCTGCCAATTAGGCTTCATCAGTGACCCTCTAATAGTTTCAAAGTTCCACAATGAAACCCATGATCCCAAAGGACAAGAAAATAAAATCTACACTATAGTGAAGGGCAGGGAGACGTTCTACCGCCGCCACACAGTCCCAGTCACCAGCTGTAGTGAAGTCAAATATGTTCTTAAAAGGGTATCCTTTGGAAGCAAAGACTGCATCAAAGAACTGAAACTAGAGTGTGCATGTTTCCTGGGCCAGACTAGCTACTTTCTGCCAATTAGGCTTCATCAGTGACCCTCTAATAGTTTCAAAGTTCCACAATGAAACCCATGATCCCAAAGGACAAGAAAATAAAATCTACACTATAGTGAAGGGCAGGGAGACGTTCTACCGCCGCCACACAGTCCCAGTCACCAGCTGTAGTGAAGTCAAATATGTTCTTAAAAGGGTATCCTTTGGAAGCAAAGACTGCATCAAAGAACTGAAACTAGAGTGTGCATGTTTCCTGGGCCAGACTAGCTACTTTCTGCCAATTAGGCTTCATCAGTGACCCTCTAATAGTTTCAAAGTTCCACAATGAAACCCATGATCCCAAAGGACAAGAAAATAAAATCTACACTATAGTGAAGGGCAGGGAGACGTTCTACCGCCGCCACACAGTCCCAGTCACCAGCTGTAGTGAAGTCAAATATGTAAGACTGTATACATGGACGTGAATTATAATTAGGCATTGGATCCAAAACATGTATTGTGTTGCTGTGGAAATATATTCAGTATGATAGATTTTGGACGTATAACCAATACAGAGAGGTGTAGAAAGAACATTTATATACAATTGCTACTGAACGGAGTTGAATTGAGACGCGCATATTGAAAAAAAATACTTTACGTTAATCAGTGATGATCAGTGAAGACATGGACCAGCCAGTGTTGATTTTGGACAAAATACCTGTGAAATTACCTATGCTGAAGTTACCTGTGAGATTAATGAATTGCCAGAAGTTTTCATTAATTATGAGAAACTAAATGGATAAGAGCAACTCAATACTGATAAAAGCAAGAATTTCTCCTGGAACTTCTCTTACCTGTGGAATTTGATACAAAGTCCAGTAGCAGATATTACAATATAAAGAGGAACTTTTAGCCCTCCAGTAAAAGATCTTACTGCCCTCCAGGCTTAAGCCCTCCAGTAAAATATTTTACTGACTGTTCCAAGGCGGTACTTCTTGTGTGGATCTTTAATGTTTTTTTTCTGTCTTGTGTTTGCTGTGCCTTTGTGAGCGTCTGTTTAAACGTGCCTTGTGGTCACCTGCTAGGAAGGGCTGACCTCTTGGCTCTCGTTTGTGGTGTCTAACTGTGAGTTTGTCACTTTCCCATTGGTATCCTGGGTCAAGTGTGGTACTTTATTGTATTGATTCCTGATCTTTGCACCCTTACTTACTTTGTTGGATTGAAACAAAAAGTTAACATGTGCTGGTACATTGTATATACGCACGTTATGGTATTAAAATCAACATAAGTGAATGAGACAGTCTTAAATCCTGGTAATTGCCAGTCAAAGTTGTGGACTGTTAGATTTGACAATAGGAAAAAACGAGAACGCTATTTCTCGTATTGGGTTTCTATTCTATAGAATCGTTTGCGGATGGCTATTTTAGGAAATGGTATCCCTTAAATAAGCTCAGGCAATATATGGGAGTAACCGGATATTGTCTGTCCTTTAGGTTTTATGAACAACTATACTGTCATTTCTTACTAACTTGAGAGAGGGTGCTGTATCTCATACAGGTAAAATATTGGACGCAATTGACCAAAGCAGACTTCTATATCTATATGTCTTGATCCACATCTGAATTAAGGGTAAGGTTGTCGCGCCGTAAAACCGTTTTAAGCCCTCCAGTAAAATATTTTACTGACCGTTCCAAGGCGGTACTTCTTTTGTGGATCTTCTATATTTTTTCTGTCTTGCGTTTGCTATGCCTTTGTGCGTGTCTGTTTATATGTGCGTTGTGGTCACCTGCTGGGAAAGGGCTGACCTCTGGACTCTCGTTTGTGGTGTCTAACTGTGAGTTTGTCACTTTCCCAATGGTATCCTGGGTCAGGTGTGGTACTTGATATATCGATTCCTGATCTTTGCACCCTTACTAATTCTAATTATATCTCACGGAAATTCACGAATAAAACGGAAAACCACGACATAAGAATAGCTTTTTATAAAGAAACTAGAAGCTAAATACTTGTAAGTTTTCTGTCATACAGGGTCAAAATTTACAGATTTCACCGTAAATTATGACTAAGTAGGACCAGATCTACTGATCTTAAACTCGGAGTACTACACAACAAAATAGCATAAGATTTATGGAGAAATCCTTGGTAAAGCCTAGTCACCATTTTGCATATGTGTGTCTCGATAATGTTAAAATGTATTAGTATGCAAAATTTGATTAAAATATACCATGAGGTTCAAGAGTTATGATGAGCATTTTCACTAAATACCTTGACTGGTCAAATTGATGCTCGGCAAACCCTTGTCACAGTTTCGCATACCATTGGCTGGACAATATTAAAATAAATAAGTAGACAAAATTTGACACAAATCTCCAATAAGGTTCAAGAGGTATAAGGATTTCACTAACTGACCACAACAGGCTAGACTGATGGTCAGCAAATCCTCATCCGTCAAAAAGGTGGTTTCGTATGCCAGTTGTTAGGGAGTTTTGACATGCATATTTATGAAAAATGTGATCAAAATATACCATCTAGTTCAAGTGTTATGAACATTTTCCCTAACTGCTATTGGACGGATGGCAATCAACAACAACAGAACACAGGTATCCATGGTTTGGATTCAGCATTAAGCAAGCTGTATAAGTATATTGCACAAAAACAAAGCACATTGCACAAAAACATTCCATGGTATTAAGACATAGAAAAGTAAAATGCGATATGAAAAGGATCTTCGAATACGTGTGCGAACATCGAAGCCAAAGAATCAACCAATACTGTCCAGTGTTGATCAGTCATCGTAGCCTTTCTTTGGCAGAATCTAATGAGCCGCGGCATGAGATTTCCAACAATTTGACATTTTGACAAGTGTAGACTCAGACGAGCCTGTGCAGCCTCCTTTTAAGCTTAGAAACTACAAATGGTGTTCAGTCTGTAGCTTAACACTCATAGAATACTCAAGCGACTAGCAAAGGCTCTGATCAGACTGCGCGTATGCGCAGGCTGATCTGAGGCTTTGCTGGTCGCACATACCACAATGTTGGAAATCTCATACACTTGCTCTTAAATAATCTCAGATATTCAAATTAAAAACGTGTAACTGAATAATCTGGTTCACTTTCTTTGTCTGTTTTGTCATTATTGTTTCTTTTAGCTTGTATTCTATTGTGCATCACTAGTGATATACTACAGAAAACCAGACTTAAGAACATGAGGCCCGATGTTCCGTATAAGGATATCAAGTAGGATCCACTGACGTCCCGCAATAAACCTGCAAAAGAATTGTCAAAATGATGATACATAGAGGATGTTACATGCGTGCTCATGTTTGATTGAACTTATTAAACGAGTTGGGGAAAAGAGATAAAATGCGAGAGATAAAATGCGAGGCACTTTTTCTCAACGAGTTTAAAAAGTTCAATAATACAGGAGCACGAATGTTAGATTATATTTATCACATGACATTAAAATTGCTTAAAAATCACATTTTGGGCGCGAAAAGCGTCAAGATTTTGCTATCTTTTTTAAGTCTCAAAAAGTTATCATAATAAGTGATCGAAATTCCTCAGAAAATAGAAAAAAAATATTTCTAGATATTTGGATGATGATGTAAACGGTATTCGTTGATAGTGGCCGTGGTTTACGTACGTAGCCAACCGTCAGTTGTAGGAGTTAAGCGAGTAGGGTGTAAAGCCGGCTCTCCTTCGTGGGCACCTCCGTCGTCAGAACAGTTTCCTCCGCCGTGGGAACGCTGTCTAAACGGGTTACTTTTTGTAACATTTTGTGCGGTTCCGTTAAAGTTTAACAAGTATTATGTTATTAAAAAGCTGGCCGATATTTTCGTTCTTTCGTTACTGGCCTCGCTCATACATGTACTTGAGCATTACGCCACTTATTCATTTTATTAAGCTAATGAATACGTAGCCAAAACAATCTGAAACAAGGGCTTCTAGGAATAATTTACAATCGGGCGACAAACGGCAATCAAAAACTCTGTTTCTAACGATCTTAGATCTACATTCGTCGATAGTATTATCGTTTTCGATTGCCCCCTATGTGAAGTGTTTATTGAATATAGGCCTACTGAATACATAGCCAAAAACAGTCCGAAACAAGGGCTACTAGGAATAATTTACATTTTTCATGATCCTGTTATAAAAAAAAATATGCTTCCATACCGGATATGCGGCAATCGAAAATTCTTGGCGAACAATCGATGAACGCGAGTCAGATCTCGCTACAACCAGTGTTTTCGATTGCCAATTTTCGCCAGTCGGGCGACTAATGGCAATCAAAAACTCTGTGAGTTTTTTACTATTTTTGGTCTACGTTCGTCGATAATATTGACGTTTTAGATTGCAGCCCATCTGTGTGAATTCGTTGTACGCTTCATGATGTTACGGTGGACAGTTTTTGCATACAATTGAATAAAATAATTTTGGACTGCTTGTGCTTGAAAGGAAGGTATAAAAGAGGGACTGGATGGGGTATACTGATTAGTGAATAATGGCCCTTTTTATATGAATGGTGAATAATGAGCCCAAAAAAATAAATCATAGTGAATAATAATGAATAATCCTATTTTTTAATGAATTGGAGAAAGAATTAATGAATAGTAAATAATCAGATTCCTTTGCAATCTTTGTCAGTTGTAATGAATAATTGGTCTCATTCAAATGAATAACCCAAAATTTTAATGAGATGAATAATGGGCTAAATTTTTAATGAATAGTGTATACCAGACCCCCCCCCCCACCCCCCCACCCCCATCCAGACCCCATATAACAATGACGATATAACATTCCTTTCCGTGTACAAACGTTAATATACGGAAAAGAATGTTTTATCCTCTTACTGTTCCCACCAAGGAGATAGCTTTATACAGGGTAGTAACTGTCACTGTTCCCACCACGGAGATAGATTTATACAGCGTAGTAACTGTCACTGTTCCCACCACGGAGATAGCTTTATACAGGGTAGTAACTGTCACTGTTCCCACCACGGAGATAGCTTTATACAGGGTAGTAACTGTCACTGTTCCCACCACGGAGATAGCTTTATACAGGGTAGTAACTGTCACTGTTCCCACCACGGAGATAGCTTTATACAGCGTAGTAACTGTCACTCTTCCCACCACGGAGATAGATTTATGCAGGGTAGTAACTGTCACTCTTCCCACCACGGAGATAGATTTATGCAGGGTAGTAACGGCCACTGTTCCCACCACGGAGATAGATTTATACAGGGCAGTAACGGCCACTGTTCTCACCACGGAGATAGCTTTATACAGGGTAGTAACTGTCACTGTTCCCACCATGGAGATAGATTTATACAGGCCAGTAAAGGCCACTGTTCCCACCACGGAGATAGCTTTATACATGGTAGTAACGGCCATTGTTCCCACCACGGAGATAGCTTTACACAGGGTAGTAACTGTCACTGTTCCCACCACGGAGATAGATTTATACAGGCCAGTAACTGTCACTGTTCCCACCACGGAGATAGCATTATACAGGGCAGTAACGACCACTGTTCCCACCACGGAGGTAGATTTATACATGGTAGTAACTGTCACTGTTCCCACCACGGAGATAGCATTATACAGGGTAGTAACTGCCACTGTTCCCACCACGGAGATAGCTTTATACAGGCTAGTAACTGTCACTGTTCCCACCACGGAGATAGATTTATACAGGGTAGTAACTGTCACTGTTCCCACCACGGAGATAGATTTATACAGGGTAGTAACTGTAACTGTTCCCACCACGGAGATAGCTTTATACAGGGTAGTAACTGTCACTGTTCCCACCACGGAGATAGCTTTATACAGGGTAGTAACTGTCACTCTTCCCACCATGGAGATAGTTTTATACAGGGTAGTAACTGTCACTGTTCCCACCACGGAGATAGGTTTATACAGGGTAGTGACTGTCACTGTTCACACCACGGAGATAGCATTATACAGGGTAGAAACTGTCACTGTTCCCACCACGGAGATAGCTTTATACAGGGTAGTAACTGTCACTGTTCCCACCACGGAGATAGATTTATACATGGTAGTAACTGTCACTGTTCCCACCACGGAGATAGAATTATACAGGGTAGTAACTGTCACTGTTCCCACCACGGAGAGAGCATTATACAGGCTAGCAACTGTCACTGATCCCACCACGGAGATAGATTTATACAGGGTAGTAACTGTCACTGTTCCCACCATGGAGATAGCTTTATACAGGGTAGTAACTGTCACTGTTCCCACCACGGAGATAGCATTATACAGGGTAGTAACTGTCACTGTTCCCACCACGGAGATAGCATAATACAGGGTAGTAACTGCCAATGTTCCCACCATGGAGATAGAATTATACAGGGTATTTACTGTCAGTGTTCCCACCACGGAGATAGATTTACACAGGGTAGTAACTGTCAATGTTCCCACCACGGAGATAGCATTATACAGGGTAGTAACTGTCACTGTTCCCACCACGGAGATAGATTTATACAGGGTAGTAACTGTCACTGTTCCCACCACAGAGATAAATTTATACAGGGTAGTAACTGTCACTGTTCCCACCACGGAGATAGCTTTATATAGGGTAGTAACTGTCACTGTTCCCACCACGGAGATAGATTTATACAGGGTAGTTACTGTCACTGTTCCCACCACGGAGATAGATTTATACAGGGTAGTAACGACCACTGTTCCCACCACGGAGGTAGATTTATACAGGGTAGTAACTGTCACTGTTCCCACCACGGAGGTAGATTTATACAGGCTAGTAACTGTCAATGTTCCCACCACGGAGATAGCTTTATACAGGGTAGTAACTGTCACTGTTCCCACCACGGAGATAGCTTTATACAGGGTAGTAACTATCACTGTTCCCACCACGGAGATAGATTTATACAGGGTAGTAACTGTCACTGTTCCCATCACGGAGATAGCATTATACAGGGTAGTAACGACCACTTTACCCACCACGGAGGTAGATTTATACAGGGTAGTAACTGTCACTGTTCCCACCACGGAGATAGCATTATACTGGGTAGTAACTGTCACTATTCCCACCAAGGAGATAGCTTTATACAGGGCAGTACTTATCACTATTCCCACCATGTAAATAGATTTATACAGGGTAGTAACTGTCACTGTTCCCACCACAGAGATAGCTTTATACAGGGCAATAACTGTCACTGTTCCCACCATGGAAATAGCTTTATACAGGGCAGCACTGGCCACTGTTCCCACTACGGAGATAGCTTTATACAGGGCAGCACTGGCCACTGTTCCCACCCCGGAGATAGCTTTAAACAGGGTAGTAACTGTCACTGTTCCCACCACGGAGACAGTTTAATACAGGGTAGTTACTGTCACTGTTCCCACCACGGAGATAGCTTTATACAGGGTAGTAACTGTCACTGTTCCCACCACGGAGATAGCTTTACACAGGGTAGTGACTGTCACAGTTCCCACCACAGAGATAGCTTTATATAGGGTAGTAACTGTCACTGTTCCCACCACGGAGATAGCTTTATACAGGGTAGTTACTGTCACTGTTCCCACCACGGAGATAGCTTTAAACAGGGTAGTAACTGTCACTGTTCCCACCACGGAGACAGTTTAATACAGGGTAATTACTGTCACTGTTCCCACCACGGAGATAGCTTTATACAGGGTAGTAACTGTCACTGTTCCCACCACGGAGGTAGATTTATACAGGGCAGTTCTGACCACTGTTCCCACAACAGAGATAGATTTATACAGGGTAGTAACGGACACTGTTCCCACCACGGAGGTAGATTTATACAGGGTAGTAACTGTCACTGTTCCCACCACGGAGATAGCTTTAAACAGGGTAGTAACTGTCACTGTTCCCACCACGGAGACAGTTTAATACAGGGTAGTTTCTGTCACTGTTCCCACCACGGAGATAGCTTTATACAGGGTAGTAACTGTCACTGTTCCCACCGAGGAGATAGTTTTATACAGGGTAGTAACTGTCACTGTTCCAACCACGGAGATAGCTTTAATCAGGGTAGTAACTGTCACTGTTCCCACCACGGAGACAGTTTAATACAGGGTAGTTACTGTCACTGTTCCCACAGCGGAGATAGCTTTAAACAGGGTAGTAACTGTCACTGTTTCCACCACGGAGACAGTTTAATACAGGGTAATTACTGTCACTGTTCCCACCACGGAGATAGCTTTATACAGGGTAGTAACTGTCACTGTTCCCACCACGGAGATAGCTTTATAAAGGGTAGTAACTGTCACTGTTCCCACCACGGAGATAGCTTTATACAGGGTAGTAACTGTCACTGTTCCCACCACGGAGATAGCTTTACACAGGGTAGTAACTGTCACTGTTCCCACCACGGAGATAGCTTTATACAAGGTAGTAACTGTCACTGTTCCCAGCACGGAGATAGCTTTATACATGGTAGTAACTGTCACTGTTCCCACCACGGAGATGGCTTTATACAGGGTAGTAACTGCCACTGTTCCCAGCACGGAGATAGCTTTATACAGGGTAGTAACTGTCACTGTTCCCATCACGGAGATAGATTTATACAGGGTAGTAACTGTCACTGTTCCCACCACGGAGATAGATTTATACAGGGTAGTAACTGTCACTGTTCCCACCACGGAGACAGTTTAATACAGGGTAATTACTGTCACTGTTCCCACCACGGAGATAGCTTTATACAGGGTAGTAACTGTCACTGTTCCCACCACGGAGGTAGATTTATACAGGGCAGTTCTGACCACTGTTCCCACAACGGAGATAGATTTATACAGGGTAGTAACGGACACTGTTCCCACCACGGAGGTAGATTTATACAGGGTAGTAACTGTCACTGTTCCCACCACGGAGATAGATTTAAACAGGGTAGTAACTGTCACTGTTCCCACCACGGAGACAGTTTAATACAGGGTAGTTACTGTCACTGTTCCCACCACGGAGACAGTTTAATACAGGGCAATTACTGTCACTGTTCCCACCACGGAGATAGCTTTATACAGGGTAGTAACTGTCACTGTTCCCACCACGGAGGTAGATTTATACAGGGCAGTTCTGACCACTGTTCCCACAACGGAGATAGATTTATACAGGGTAGTAACGGACACTGTTCCCACCACGGAGGTAGATTTATACAGGGTAGTAACTGTCACTGTTCCCACCACGGAGATAGCATTAAACAGGGTAGTAACTGTCACTGTTCCCACCACGGAGACAGTTTAATACAGGGTAGTTACTGTCACTGTTCCCACCACGGAGACAGTTTAATACAGGGTAGTTACTGTCACTGTTCCCACCGCGGAGATAGCTTTATACAGGGTAGTAACTGTCACTGTTCCCACCACGGAGATAGATTTATACAGGGTAGTAACTGTCACTGTTCCCACCACGGAGATAGCTTTAAACAGGGTAGTAACTGTCACTGTTCCCACCACGGAGACAGTTTAATACAGGGTAGTTACTGTCACTGTTCCCACCACGGAGATAGCTTTACACAGGTTAGTAACTGTCACTGTTCCCACCACGGAGATAGCTTTATACAGGGTAGTAACTGTCACTGTTCCCACCACGGAGATAGCTTTAAACAGGGTAGTAACTGTCACTGTTCCCACCACGGAGACAGTTTAATACAGGGTAGTTACTGTCACTGTTCCCACCACGGAGATAGCTTTATGCAGGGTAGTAACTGTCACTGTTCCCACCACGGAGGTAGATTTATACAGGGCAGTTCTGACCACTGTTTGCACCACGGAGATAGCTTTACACAGGGTAGTGACTGTCCTTGTTCCCACCACGGAGATAGCTTTATACAGGGTAGTAACTGTCACTGTTCCCACCACGGAGATAGCTTTATACATGGTAGTAACTGTCACTGTTCCCACCACGGAGATAGCTTTAAACAGGGTAGTAACTGTCACTGTTCCCACCACGGAGATAGTATTAAACAGGGTAGTAACTGTCACTGTTCCCACCACGGAGATAGCTTTATACAGGGTAGTAACTGTCACTGTTCCCACCACGGAGATAGCTTTAAACAGGGTAGTAACTGTCACTGTTCCCACCACGGAGACAGTTTAATACAGGGTAGTTACTGTCACTGTTCCCACCACGGAGATAGCTTTATACAGGGTAGTAACTGTCACTGTTCCCACCACGGAGATAGCTTTACACAGGGTAGTGACTGTCACTGTTCCCACCACAGAGATAGCTTTATACAGGGTAGTAACTGTCACTGTTCCCACCACGGAGATAGCTTTATACAGGGTAGTTACTGTCACTGTTCCCACCACGGAGATAGCTTTAAACAGGGTAGTAACTGTCACTGTTCCCAACACGGAGACAGTTTAATACAGGGTAATTACTGTCACTGTTCCCACCACGGAGATAGCTTTATACAGGGTAGTAACTGTCACTGTTCCCACCACGGAGGTAGATTTATACAGGGCAGTTCTGACCACTGTTCCCACAACGGAGATAGATTTATACAGGGTAGTAACGGACACTGTTCCCACCACGGAGGTAGATTTATACAGGGTAGTAACTGTCACTGTTCCCACCACGGAGATAGCTTTAAACAGGGTAGTAACTGTCACTGTTCCCACCACGGAGACAGTTTAATACAGGTTAGTTACTGTCACTGTTCCCACCACGGAGATAGCTTTATACAGGGTAGTAACTGTCACTGTTCCCACCACGGAGATAGCTTTATACAGGGTAGTAACTGTCACTGTTCCCACCACGGAGATAGCTTTAAACAGGGTAGTAACTGTCACTGTTCCCACCACGGAGACAGTTTAATACAGGGTAGTTACTGTCACTGTTCCCACCACGGAGATAGCTTTATACAGGGTAGTAGCTGTCACTGTTCCCACCACGGAGATAGCTTTACACAGGGTAGTGACTGTCACTGTTCCCACCACGGAGATAGCTTTATACAGGGTAGTAACTGTCACTGTTCCCACCACGGAGATAGCTTTATATAGGGTAGTAACTGTCACTGTTCCCACCACGGAGATAGCTTTATACAGGGTAGTAACTGTCACTGTTCCCACCACGGAGATAGCTTTACACATGGTAGTAACTGTCACTGTTCCCACCACGGAGATAGCTTTATACAAGGTAGTAACTGTCACTGTTCCCAGCACGGAGATAGCTTTATACATGGTAGTAACTGTCACTGTTCCCACCACGGAGATGGCTTTAAACAGGGTAGTAACTGCCACTGTTCCCAGCACGGAGATAGCTTTATACAGGGTAGTTACTGTCACTGTTCCCACCACGTAGATAGATTTATACAGGGTAGTAACTGTCACTGTTCCCACCACGGAGATAGATTTATACAGGGTAGTAACTGTCACTGTTCCCACCACGGAGGTAGATTTATACAGGGTAATTACTGTCACTGTTCCCACCACGGAGATAGCTTTATACAGGGTAGTAACTGTCACTGTTCCCACCACGGAGGTAGATTTATACAGGGCAGTTCGGACCACTGTTCCCACAACGGAGATAGATTTATACAAGGTAGTAACGGACACTGTTCCCACCACGGAGGTAGATTTATACAGGGTAGTAACTGTCACTGTTCCCACCACGGAGATAGATTTAAACAGGGTAGTAACTGTCACTGTTCCCACCACGGAGACAGTTAAATACAGGGTAGTTACTGTCACTGTTCCCACCACGGAGACAGTTTAATACAGGGTAGTTACTGTCACTGTTCCCACCACGGAGATAGATTTATACAGGACAGTACTGACCACTGTTCCCACCATGGAGGTAGCTTTATACAGGGCTTTAATGGTCACTGTTCCCACCACGGAGATAGATTTATACAGGACAGTACTGACCACTGTTCCCACCATGGAGGTAGCTTTATACAGGGCTTTAATGGCCACTGTTCCCACCAAAATGAAGTTGCTTTTTATTTGTGGTATCATCCTTTTTATGTAAGTCATATACTTGTTCTTCTATGTAAGGGAAGTAAATCAATCATGTTTTAAATCCCTGTCTTCACATTTTATCGTTAATTCTACTATGTATGCTAAATAAGTGTTATTAATTTGGTTTAAGATATATTTTTTGTTCTAATTAATAGTAGATAAATAATTTAGCTGTATATTTTACCGAAAAATATAATTCAAAAAGTTTAATAAGTTTGACTATATATAATCTGAAAACAGTGAAACTATCCATCGACGGCGGTTACAAGCCGTGGTACAAAAACTATGCCTTGTAAACCAGGGGTCGCAGGTTCGATTCCCGGCTTCTCCATAAAACCACTTTTGGTTGAGCCTTCGGGAGTTCCCGTCATATACTAAAAAACACACAAATCATAAACCCTCCCGGCCCAGTACTGAAAAGCCACAATTTTTTTTTTTTTTTTAAAAAAAAAAAATAAAATAAATAAATAAAACCTTATTGTGGTTTTTCCATATTAGGGGTAGTAACCAGTACTTGGATATAATTTACTTGAATTTTGCCCGTTTTTTGTATAAGGGATAAGCATATGCATTGTAAACCAGGCGCAGGTTCGATTCCCGGCTTCTCCATAAAAAATAGTAAGTGAGTATGATCAGGAAATACCACAATCATCACAAACTGCAGACAACCCCGTGGCATTGCGAGGAAGAGCCGCTTAACCATCACGAGACACCAGGAAGACAAATTAAGGAAAGCAATCAGCTCTCTCTTCCCCATCAAGATGATTGCAATACAAGAATGGACATAAAGTAACGTACAACAAAACATAGAACAATTACAGATTCCCACAATGGGAGTAACAATAAACAAAAAGTCAACAACAGAACCACCGCCTTAGAACGGACAGCAGCCTAAGCCACCGGGGGGTGGGGGGGGGGGGTGGGGGCTTAAATGCAGAAGTACAAGAAATGTTCAGCTCGCATGGAGGCCATCTAACTAATGCAATGTATCATCATGGAAACACTCTAATCAAATTAACACTCCATGATGAAACAAAGAAAAGGGCTCATGACTCACAGAAAGTCAGAGCTAAAGAAAACCTCAAGTTGAGCCACGGTGGGTCTAGCTACAGATAAGCATCAGGCACCAACCCACCGATTAAAGCTTTACGTCAGAGCCGTCATAGAGTCTGAGGCCTGACCCACCGTTCCATAAAACCACTTTCGGTGAGCTTTTGGGTGTTCCCTAGAAATGATGTCGATACGTTAACGGGTCCCCAATTAAAATTGCCGAACGATAGGAGGCTAAGGTAGTGACTTTCATTTCTAGGTGTTCCCGTCTTAAAACCAACACATATGTTAAACCAACCCGGCGGAACTGGTTTATACCCAGGAAAGCCACAAAAAGGTGTATGTCTCGTAAACCAGGGGTCGTACGTTCGATTCCCGGCTTCTCCCAGTCTGCCTGAGGAGACTTTAAGCCGTGGCCCTGTCTTCTGAGACAATTTAAAACCAGAACCACTGCCGGTTGAGCCTTCGGATGTTCCTGGACATAAAAACCACAAACCATAAACCCACTCGGCCAGTAAGGAAAACGGCCACAAAAATATTACCAGATCTCTCTTTTGCCCTGGTCCTTTTGCCCGCCTTGTATTGCCTGACTCTGCGAAGCCATTTGATAGTCCAGGGTATTTGTGTTTTAAAGCATTGCGCTCTGTTGTCGCGAATGATAATCAAAGACCAACCCATTTGAGATTTTGGTGCGTGTAGAAGTTTCAGTTGGGCTGAAATATCAGGTTGGAAGCGCTATATCTCCAAGCTGGTTCACAGACCGTTCGATGCCTTTGTATTTTACCTAGGCTGAATGCATACTGTTAACGTTCAGACAGGCAGGCAGAAGCCCATACCAGTTGGTGCTTCATAACGTTTATATATATATATATATATATATATATATATATATATATATATATATATATATATATATATATATATATATATATATATATATATATATATATATATATATATATATATATATATATATATATATATATATACTTGTAAAAAGTTCTAACCGTCCACGTGTGTTTTCACCGATTTTCTGAAAAGCTGTAAGCACTATATCAATTTCATTTGCAATACTGAATAGGGCAGCCTATCTGTAAACGGTACCAGAAAACGGCTAAGCAAAATTCATTAAAGTGTATCCAAAAGGCTTTGCCGAATACACGTATCCTCAATTTCAAAATTCACAAGAATTTGCATTGGATGGTGGGGTAATTTTTGACACTTTGGCCAATAACGACGAGTCTCACGAAGATGAAGTGTTCATTTCAGCACTTTAGTGTTCAATATGAGTTTGACTTTTGAAATGAAAACGTTTTGCATGTGAAAGGGGGTTATTTCAAAAAGTCATGACTCATAAATTGTGCCAAAATGCGAATTTTGAAAAAGGGGGTATCACTATTCAAATTGGTATCCTGCATGTACTGTTGAACATTTTGTCAATATCTTTACTGTCAAGGGTACATGACACATCTGGTTATTTCGAGATACAAAAAGAGTAGCCATGTAATTTTACGTTTTGAAGAAAATTAATAAAATGCAGGTGGCCGGTTAGAACTTTTGGCTATATATGTTTGGAGCATTAACGTTTATAGATTGCATGAGAAGGTCTGGAAACTACCAAACCAGGTTCTGGGCTATTGTCTTAGACAGGCAAACTGTAGCCCATACAAGTTGGTGCTTCATAACGTTATATGTTTGGAGCATAACAACGTTTATAACCTTATAAGTTGAGCTACATTCCTAGCACTAAGGCCTCAGGACTAAGGCTGGAACGTGTTTCAAACCAGGGGTTTGAAACGATTAAGTCAGAGCTAGTTTAGAAATTGCTCAGCGCTATTGTAAAGCTGAGAGTACCTCCAGCCATCTTGCTGGCGTGGCGACCATAGTTGATTTGTTTGTTGGGTCCCATGCCAATAATTTGTGTTGATCATTTATGATCATATAGCTCATGTTATGAGCATTTTGTCTGTACATATTACTGACGTTAATAGACCATATTAGACTTGGAATATCATAGTTTCATAATTTATATGCCGAACTTTGGCTGTACAAGGATGATAACTTTGAGCCTTCGATGATGATCTCTTGAGTTCTGGCAGACAGGAAATCTTCTATCCAGCTTAGGCTGTTCTCCCGTACCCTATAGTGATTCAGCTTGAGTAGCAGCCGTTGTTGGGGGACACGGTCAAATGCTTTGGAAAAGTCGAGCAGTACGGCGTCAATCTGGTGCTTGTCCTTCAGTCCTCTGGCTAGGTCGTCGATAGTTAGAATGAGTTGTGTCTCGCATGATATAATACTGGAGTGGATGACATGCTCAAGGGTTTTACACACAATAGACGTGAGCGAGATTGGCATGTAGTTTGATGGTGACGATCGTTCTCCCTTCTTGAAGACTGGAGTGACCAGGGCTGATTTCCAATCCAGTGGGATTTTCCCATTGTCAATTGAGATCTGAAAGAGGTGGTCCAGGCCAGGAGCTAATTCTTCTGCGGCTTATTTCAGCAAACTTCCAGGAATGTTGTCAGGTCCAGTCGCTTTGTGGGGCTTGAGGTCTTTTAGAAGCTTCAGAACTCATTTGGTGTTGACCTTTATGGGTGGTACGCTGGGTGTTCGGCTTTGTTCAATGTCTGGTAGTTCCGACACATCTTCTTGGGTGAAGACAGAGCTGAATTGATCACCAATGATGTTGGCTTTGTTGATGCTGTCGAAAAAGGTGAGTCCCTCTTTCTTCAAAGTAAGTAAGGGTGCAAAGATCAGAAATCGATACAATCAAGTATCACACCTGACCCAGGATACCAATGGGAAAGTGACAAACTCACAGTAGACACCACAAACGAGAGCCAAGAGGCCAGCCCCCTCACAGCAGGTGACCACAAAGCACATATAAACAGACGCGCACAAAGACATAGCAAACACAAGAGAAGAACAAAAACATAAAAGATCTGCAAAAGAAGTAGGCTACCGCCTTGGAACTGTGCTGTCCTTCTTGCGGGATTTAATGAAGTTCCAGAAGCATTTTGGATTATTGTTGTCGTTCGTCAGTATTTCATTTGTATAATTGTCATGCGCATCTCGGCAGGTATTTTGGGTTTGCTTCTAAAGAGACTTGTACCTTAACCAGTGTATTCTGAAGGGTTAAACGGGAAGTATACTCCCCCGTCATTACATCGATCTATCCACTGTATCGATCTATTTATAGATTCTTACGATATTTTGCCCATGCACCATTTACCGATTGTTTACATTATCAACCAGGTCAAGGGATACTTTCACTTTCTATTTTGTTGAAAATCTCAGTAAAAGCATGTGGTAAGTACACGTTTATGGACAATTTGAATGATTTTAACAAATTTACAACATATTTTCAAGAAAAATAACATTTTAACAAAAAGGAGTAAACTTACCAAAGCTTATATGGTCCTCTTTAGTTGGGAGAATATGTCGTCTGCATGTTGGGAGAATTTATGAATGTCAAGGTCACCTGCTGTATTTTTCAAAAATATGGAAAGCCAGTGATGCCTTTTATGAATGTATGGTATTTTATGCTAAAATATTTCCAAGAGCAGTCCAAAAGTTGGGAACCGTGCCAGTGTTGGTTTTTACTTTTCAGGAGAAACCACAAGCAAAGAAAATTTGCATTTTATATGACTTGGCTAACTCCCAGAAAGCTTTTGAAGCCACCTGGCTGATCATTAAAAATATGCGAAAATCAAAATTGTAAATAGTGTTGTTTTATTTAGGTTCACAGTTCTGATAGGTAATGTGTTCACAATTGTTAAATTTGCTTAAAGTTTTCATCTTGAGTAACTTTATACAATTTTATAATTTTTTAGCAGTGCTGGCGCTTCATAGTTGAAAAATTTGGAGATTACCCACAATGCATCGATACAAAAGTGTGACGTTTTTTTTTTACTCTGATTCAACATGGCGGCAATTTGTGACATTTTAAATGCCAGAAGGGGTTGGATTTGAAAGATTGTGTTGTTAATAGACTTAAAAGATATTAAAGGATGGATACAGGCAAGCATTTATTTAGTTAGTGAACTTAATGTTTACAAATAAGTGGTACGATACAGTGGGGTCCCAGGCTACACCGCTGTGGGGAGTTTGGCCATGAACAAGAAACCGATGTCGCTGTTGGGGAGTTTGGCAACAACCGGAAACCGTCTGAGCACGATGTCATCATGAACGAAATTCAAAAATGCTTGCCATTGGTATGTAAATTTAACAGGATTGTTTAGATAGAGCTGTGCATATTAATATTTAACGGAAGCAGGTCAACTTGGCGTTTAAAATGGCGTAATCCTGGTGGGGACTCCGGGACATTTCGGTCCCTGACAATCACAATTACAAGCCGAATAATTTTTTAAAAAAATCAAACGAAATGAAATTTCCTGTGTAAGCTGGTAAGGTGAGATTTTAACACTTTTTTGCAGGGCTCCCTAAATCCCCAAAACTATGAGCTTGCTCCCTAAATCCATAAAAATAATAACCAGTGCTCCCCAGCTCCCTGAAAATAAGATTGCCATTCTCCCCAGATCCCCAAAACGCCTGGGAGCCCACCGTTCTCAAGAGCATCTATGATGTGAGCTCCTATTTTCAAGTACAATTTTTCAAAGACCCCTTAACACAGGTAGAGTACCGAAGGACTGGAGCGTAGCCTTTGTTTGTCCCCTTTTTAAAAAAGGAGACCCCAATCTTGATTCAAATTATAGGCCTATTTCATTAACCAGTATTCTATGCAAAGTGCTTGAGCATATTGTTATTTCCAATGTATTCGCCCACATGGACAAGTATAATTTGCTGTATGATCTTCAGCACAGCTTTTCTGTCACAATAACGTTGCATGGCAAATGTTACGTTGTAACGTCACATCGTCATAGATAGTAACGTTTCATTCCGTACCAGGCCTTGTGGCACAATCTTCTCCAATGTAGACTTCTCACGATGTAGGTTGAGTGCCTCAATTGTAAAGTTTCCATAAATGTACTTAAGAGATTTAGTGTTTGATACGGTCAACGGATTATTGTGGTACATCCTCATCAGCAACTCTGCTGAAAAGGTGACCAGTACTGGCAAGGTATTGTCCGAGGTCATTTATGATCGACTCTTCCCAACCATGAATATTCTCATTTTCACTGTTACCGAGAAGTAGATCCATATCCTAGGGATACACTCAAACCTTTTTTGCCAGGAGCAAGCTGGGCTCGTAAAACAAAATGATAAGGGGCCCAGGATTCGGCCGAAAATTAAACATTGCTAAGTATTTGCTTTACTCATAAGTCATAATTGAAATCAGAGACCCTCAAATTCTTTATCCCTTTAACTATTTACCATGTTGATCTAGTGTTTCCCCCAGCCCAAAAAAGGGGCATGGTAAAGTTTCCAGGAAAAGGGCACTTTAAGCGCGTGACAACAGGCTAGGAGGGCACTTTTGAACGCGCGACGACAGGCTAAGAGGGCACTTTTAAGTCCAAGTTCGAAAATGAATGTGGTATTGTCATATATAAATTTATGTCCCTTTAACTCCCTTAGCATAATGCAGCTGTTATCTGTCCTTTTTAAATACAAAATATACTACTTATTTAATTATAATTTTAGAATTTTAAAACCAGTTTTGCGTCTCCTATTTGAGCACACATTTAATATATATATTTTTTTAATTCTTAAAATCTATCAGAATCACATTATTTATATGGGATTTTTTTTTTCAATTGCCAAGATCACTTCCTAAGTTTTTAACAAGACTGCCTTTCTTTCCAGTACTTGTTTTGACAATCTTACTTGTACCTGGTTCAGATTCACACTTCATTTTAAATAATTGCTAATTGGGGTATTGTCATCAAAGTGATATATCTCGCGGCGAGGTCGTGTCGACAATGGACTCATGGGAACTATTTCGACGACGTGTGATCCCTAAACAGCTGAGGATTCTTGCATTTCGTTTCGGTAAGAGTCCACAGCTAAGGGGACTGCACACTCACTTGTAATAAATGGTTATGTTACAACAGCGGGGTCTAAGCTCTGGCCAAAAATGGCGGAGTCCTTGAGCAAGAAATCAGTACTGGTTCAAACCAGGAACATCTCTCCCGGCATGTTTTAAATACAAAGTGTCGACTGCGACGTAAAGAATCAATTCAAACAAACAAACAATGGTACGATATAGAAATTCGACATTGTTCATGCATATGTAGTTTCAGTAGCGGCTGTGGCTTACGTGACCAACCGGCAGTTGTAGTAATTGAGCTGAAGCTGACGGCACGTGAGCCATAGTCGCAATTGTAATGCATAAGACCTTGCATTAGTAATTATTTGGTGTAAATAAATAATAAAGAACAACAACAGAAAACACAACAAAAACATTTATTAAAAAAAATATATTTGCTGTTTGTATAGCTCAGGCATGTAGTTTTAGTGTAAATAATTATATATATACATGTATATATATATATTAAAAAATAATGTCTTTGACAAGTTAAACATTGGTCGATTGTATAGCCCAGGTGTATTTTGGTAGCGACTGTGGTTTACGTGGCCATCTGTCAGTTGTAGTAATTGAGCTGAAGCTGACGACACGTGAACCATAGTCGCAACTGAAATTCATTGGACCTGACATATGAATCTATTTGGTGTAAAAATGTCTTTGACAAGTTTCATACTAGTAAAGCTCAGGCACGACGTTTTAGTAGCGGCTGTGGTTTGCTTGACCACTCGTCAGTTGTAGCAATTGGGCTGAAGCTGACGACATGTGAACCATAGTCGCTAGTGAAATTTCATTCGACCTGGCATATGAATCTATTTGGTGAAAAAGTAATAATGTCTTTGACAAGTTTTATATTAGCTGCTTGTATAGCTCAGGCACGACGTTTTAGTAGCGGCTGTGGTTTGCTTGACCACTCGTCAGTTGTAGCAATTGGGCTGAAGCTGACGACATGTGAACCATAGTCGCTAGTGAAATTTCATTCGACCTGGCATATGAAACTATTTGGTGAAAAGGGAATAATGTCTTTGACAAGTTTTATATTAGCTGCTTGTATAGCTCAGGCACGACGTCTTAGTAGCGGCTGTGGTTTGCTTGACCAACCGTCAGTTGTAGCAATTGGGCTGAAGCTGGCGACATGTGAACCATAGTCGCAAATTGAATTGCAGTGGATCTCGCATAAGAAATTATTTGTTCATAATATAAAATATAATAAAGTTCAGGAATATCATTACAGATAATCAAAACTGTCAATCTCTTACTTTTGAAAATGAAATTTATTCACGGTATCAAGTAGAATACTCCTGTTTGATAATACATCATTGGGCGCACTATTAGTGCTGTATATATGTATATATGAATTATGCTTTTTGTATTGCTTAATATGTATTTGTCAACACATTGTATGCTCTTCACTTGTGGAGGAAATAAAGAATATTCCAGGTAATTAGTGACCATTGTAAAAGGATTAACACCCAGTAAAATATTGTAAGAGCAGGTGTCTTCCCTGCTACTTCAGGCTTCAAACTGAAAAAACTGTAACTTCCTAAGTTTTTGTCAGATTTTCATGATTTTTTTACCAAAATGTAGGGCATTTTATGTAGTTTTAGAAAAGGGGCATGGCGCTGGGAAAAAGGGCATGGCGCTAGAGAAAAGGGCATGGCGTGACGCCATGCTAAAACTGGCTAGGGAAAACACTATGATTTTATTTGGAATCAGCTGAATGATATATGTAAACTTCCAATGTTCAGCTAGTTTCAAATTTGACATTAATTCATACCTTTACATACAACCCTTTTTTCAGGGGCAAGCTGGGCCCCTAAACATTTAGTTTTAGGGGCCAAGCCCAAAATTTAGGGGCACTGGGCTACTGGGCCCCTGTTAGTCTTTTTCCCATTAAGATTAGAACCCACAGCTGTAATCCTCACCATTAGAATTTTGGCGCGAACACAAAACCACCGCATTCAAATCACAAATTAATCAAGCGTTATCTCAATCCAGACTATTTGTCTTCTTTCTTTTCTTTCTCTATATACTACCAGACCCTCTTTCCAGTATTATCGGCAGGTGTACTTTGTCAATGACAATATTCCAGAAAAAATGTTTTGGCAACATTTAAAAAAAAAATCAACAGATGGAAAATAGTTTCATAAAATTAACCAGCGTGCAAAGAGTTAAACTTTCTGAAAGATGGCTCTACAATACATTTTCTAAAATTTTGAACACTTTTTACTTTCTTTTCTCAAATAAAGGATTGGTTTTCAAGGCTGGAGTTTACAGAATGCATGCCAGAATAGAAAACAGGGAATACCCTGATCAGAGCAATCTGATCTGAATTTGTTATTTTTGTCTAGACTTTTTTGGTAGGCAACTAGCGTTTCCAAATTTAAGAGCATTTACCATATATAACTTGCAGGGGATGTAGATGAGAATGTGAAGATTGAAGAGCTACACAAGAGACATAACTTTCTTGCCTGCTTCTGTAAACTTATTATGACAATGTAATATTTATCAGAGTTACTGCCCCTATGTTCAAACATCATCTGAAGGTGAGTGATTCAGTAATTTGGAGCTGACTTCCATTTTTAGTAAAGGCCTTTGTTCAAACATTGACTTTGACATGAGAAAACCTGTCTTCGTCATGTTCATGGTTTTCAACAACAAAGTTGCTGTTGAGCCTGCTTAGCCTAGCATCCTTTTTAGTAGGACATAGGAAAACAGCGCAGACACAGATCAGAAGCTGCAGAATGTAGCCTCTGGTCGGAGTCACCACTGTTTGCTCACATATTGTTCTATTAAAACTTGAATAAGAATGGATAATACCACCCAACACCCCTAAAATTTGAAATAGACTTGTCCTTTGGATAGAGATAGGAATCTTCCTTCGGAATAGATGATAGTTCAATATAGCTGTACTGTTAATTGCATATGTTCCAGTTTCACAGACACATCCTGTTATTCAAAAAAGGCATGTTAATAAAATATGAGCCAGTGCATGAGATTCCCAACAATGTGGTATGTGCAACCAGCAAAGCCTCTGATCAGCCTGCGTATACGCACATTCTGATCAGAGCCTTTGCTGGTCGCTTAAGTATTCTATGATAGTTAAGCTACTGACTGAACACCATTTGGAATTTCTAAGCTTAAAAGGAGGCTGCTGAGGCTTGTCGAGGTTGACACTTATCAAAATGTCAAAGTTGGAAATCTCATGCCGCGGCTCATATAATAGCAACAAACGAAAATATTCACATGGAGTTTTTAGGGAGCACAGTGTCTCAGTGGTAGAGTGCTTGACTTGAAACTGCGAGGCCACGGGTTGGAGCCTCCTTGGCGTCATTGCGTTGTGGTCCTTGAGCAAGACACATTTATCCCCGCATAGAACTGGTTCATACCAGGAAGACCTGTCCCTGTTTAACTGAAAGATTGTTGATGGGACATAAAAAATCAAATCAAACAAACAAACAAATCACATGGAGTTTATATCAGATTTATTTAACTCTTTACCTGCAGGTGTTGTCTGCTGATAACCTTTACAAATTAACAAACCAAGACTAACAAATTAGTGGGCCTTATCTGAATCTAGACTATTTGTCAATGACAGTATTCCAGAAAGGATGTTTTGGCAACATCTTCTAAAAAACTTTTCAACAGATGGAAAATAGTTTCGTAAAATTAACCTGCATGCAAAGAGTTAAACTAAGGCCTTTTTGAAAGATTGCTCTACAGTATAATTTATAAAATTTTGAACACTTTTCTTTCTGTTATCAAATAAAGGATTGGGTTTCAGGGCTGGTATTTACAAAATGCACGCCATAATAGAAAACAGGGAATACCCTGATCAGAGCAGTCTGATCTGGGTATGTAATGTTTGTCTAGACTTTTTTGGCAGGCAACTAGCGTTTCCAAATTAAAGAGCATTTACCATATTTAACTTGCAGGGGATGTAGATGAGAATGTGGAGATTGAAGAGCTACACAAGAGACATAACTTTCTTGCATGCTTCTGTAAACTTATTGTGTACAATGTAATATTTATCAGAGTTGCTGCCCCTATGTTCAAACATCATTTGAAGGTAAGTGATTCAGTAATTTGGAGCTGACTTCCATTTTTAGTAAAGGCCTTTGTTCAAACATTGACTTTGTCATGAGAAAACCTGTCTTCGTCATGTTCATGGTTTTCAACAACAAAGTTGCAGAGTAGCCTGCTTAGCCTAGCATCCTTTTTTGTAGGACATAGGCAAACAGCGCAGACACAGGTCAGAAGCTGCAGAATGTAACTTCTGGTCAGAGTCACCACTGTTTGCTCACAGATTATTCTATTAAAATTTGAATAAGAATTGATAATACCACCCAACACCCCTAAAATTTTAAATAGACTTGTCCTTCTGATAGAGATAGGAATGTTCCTTCGGCTAAAATGAGTTAAAGATAAATAGATGATAGTTCAAAAGTGCTCAGTACTGTGAATTGCATTTGTTCCAGTTTCACAAGTTTACTCATCCTGTTATTCCAAAAGGCATGTAAATAAAATAAATAAAGGACCAAACGGAAATAATCATATTTGGAGTTTATATCAGATTTATTTAATGCTTTTCCCGCTGGTGTTGTCTGCTGATAACCTTTACAAATTAACAAATCAAGACTCACAAATTGGTGGGCCTTATCGGAATCTAGACTTTTTGTCAATGACAGTATTCCAGAAAGTATGTTTTGGCAACATATTTTTTGAATTTCAACAGATGTAAAAAATAGTTTCGTAAAATTAACTAGCATGCAAAAGAGTTAAACTTAGGCCTTTTTGAAAGATTGTTCTACAGTAAATTTTCTAAAATTTTGAACACTTTCTTTCTGGTCTCAAATAAAGGATTGGTTTTCAGGGCTGGAATTTACAAAATGCATGCCAGAATAGAAAACAGGGAATACCCTGATCAGAGCAGTCTGATCTGAGTTTGTTATTTTTGCCTAGACTTTTTTGGCAGGCAACTAGCGTTTTCCAAGTTAAAGAGCATTTGCCATATTTAACTTGCAGGATATGTAGATGAGAATGTGAAGATTGAAGAGCTACACAAGAGACATTACTTTCTTTCCTGCTTCTGTAAACTTATTGTGTACAATGTAATTATCACCAGAGTTGCTGCCCCTATGTTCAAACATCATTTGAAGGTAAGTGATTCAGTAATTTGGAGCTGACTTCCATTTTTAGTAAAGGTCTTTGTTCAAACATTGACTTTGTCATGAATACCTGTCTTTGTCATGTTCATGGTTCACAACAACAAAGTTGCAGATCAGCCTGCTTAGCCTAGCATCTTTTTTGTAGGACATAGGCAAACAGCGCAGACACAGATCAGAAGCTGCAGAATGTAGCTTCTGGTCAGAGTCACCACTGTTTGCTCACAGATTGTTCTATTAAAATTTGAATAAGAATGGATAATACCACCCAACACCCCTAAAATTTGAAATAGACTTGTCCTTCTGATAGAGATAGGAATGTTCCTTTGGCTTAAATGGGTTAACGATAAATAGATGATAGTTCAAAAGTTCTCAGTACTGTGAATTGCATTTGTTCCAGTTTCACAAGTTTACTCATCCTGTTATTCCAAATAGGCATGTTAATAAAATTAATATAGGACCAAACGAAAATATTCACATATGGAGTTTATATCAAATTTATTTAACTCTTAACCCGCTGGTGTTGTCTTCTGATAACCTTTACAAATTAACAAATCAAGACTCACAAATTGGTGACCCTTAACAGAATCTAGACTATTTGTCAATGACAGTATTCCAGAAAGTATGTTTTGGCAACATATTTTTTAAATTCAACAGATGTAAAAACTAGTTTCGTAAATTTAACTAGCATGCAAAAGAGTTAAACTTAGGCCTTTTTGAAAGATTGCTCTACAGTAACAGGGTTGCCACGGTCAGGGAAAAAGTTCTGGAAAATGAAAAATTTTCCAGGTCAGGGAAAAGTCAGGGAATTACATTTTCAGTCAGGGAAATTTAAAAAAAATGAAAAAAGTCATGGAATAGTCAGGGAATTTCAAAATTTTCCTATAAGATGCTAGTTAACAGGCTTCTGGAAATTTTCGTATCCATAATTTGCAAGCAATATTAGAAAAGGAAAGTTTCTGAACATAAATTGCAAGCAATTTATGTTCAGAAACATTCCTTTTCTAATATTTATGGTTTAAGATTTTTCTTTAAAGATTAAATCAGCAAGTTCAAATATTTGTGCAAAATCTTTGAATAGTCGATGGATGAAAATGGCTAAAATTGGCCTTCCAAAAGGGTCTGGAAAACGATTGAAAGTCAGGGAAAAGTCAGTGAAAAGTCAGGGAATTTTGAAATGGATATTGAGTGGCAACCCTGAGTAAATTTTCTAAAATTTTGAACACTTTTCTTTCTGTTCTCAAATTAAGGATTGGTTTTCAGGGCTGGAATTTACAAAATGCATGACAGAATAGCAAACAGAAATACCCTGATCAGAGCAGTCTGATCTGAGTTTGTTATTTTTGCCTAGACTTTTTTGGCAGGCAACTAGCATTTCCAAATTAAAGAGCATTTACCATATTTAACTTGCAGGAGATGTAGATGAGAACGTGAAAATTGAAGAACTACACAAGAGACATAACTTTCTTGCCTGCTTCTGTAAACTTATTGTGTACAATGTAATATTTATCAGAGTTGCTGCCCCTATGTTCAAACATCATTTGAAGGTAAGTGATTCAGTAATTTGGAGCTGACTTCCATTTTTAGTAAAGGTCTTTGTTCAAACATTGACTTTGTCATGAGAAACCCTGTCTTCGTCATGTTCATGGTTTTCAACAACAAAGTTGCAGATCAACCTGCTTAGTCTAGCATCCTTTTTTTGTAGGACATAGGCAAACAACGCAGACACAGATCAGAAGCTGCAGAATGTAACTTCTGGTCAGAGTCACCACTGTTTGCTCACAGATTGTTCTATTAAAATTTGAATAAGAATGGATAATACCACCCAACACCCCTAAAATTTGAAATAGACTTGTCCTTCTGATAGAGATAGGAATGTTCCTTTGGCTTAAATGGGTTAAAGATAAATAGATGATAGTTCAAAAGTTCTCAGTACTGTGAATTGCATTTGTTCCAGTTTCACAAGTTTACTCATCCTGTTATTCAAAAAAGGCATGTAAATAAAATAAATAAAGGACCAAACGGAAATAATCAGATTTGGAGTTAATATCAGATTTATTTAACGCTTTACCCGCTGGTGTTGTCTGCTGATAACCTTTACAAATTAACAAATCAAGACTCACAAATTGTTTGGCCTTATCTGAATCTAGACTATTTGTCAATGACAGTATTCCAGAAAGTATGTTTTGGCAACATTTTTTTTTAAATTTCAACAGATGTAAAAAATAGTTTCATAAAATTAACTAGTAGGCAAAAGAGTTAAACTTAGGCCTTTTTGAAAGATTGCTCTACAGTAAATTTTCTAAAATTTTGAACACTTTCTTTCTGTTCTCAAATAAAGGATTGGTTTTCAGGGCTGGAATTTACAAAATGCATGACAGAATAGCAAACAGGGAATACCCTGATCAGAGCAGTCTGATCTGGGTATGTAATGTTTGTCTAGACTTTTTTGGCAGGCAACTAGCGTTTCCAAATTAAAGAGCATTTGCCATATTTAACTTGCAGGGGATGTAGATGAGAATGTGAAGATTGAAGAGCTACACAAGAGACATTACTTTCTTGCCTGCTTCTGTTAACTTATTGTGTACAATGTAATTGTATCAGAGTTGCTGCCCCTATGTTCAAACATCATTTGAAGGTAAGTGATTCAGTAATTTGGAGCTGACTTCCATTTTTAGTAAAGGCCTTTGTTCAAACATTGACTTTGACATGAGAAAACCTGTCTTCGTCATGTTCATGGTTTTCAACAACAAAGTTGCAGATCAGCCTGCTTAGCCTAGCATCCTTTTTTGTAGGACATAGGCAAACAGCCCAGACACAGGTCAGAAGCTGCAGAATGTAACTTCTGGTCAGAGTCACCACTGTTTGCTCACAGATTGTTCTATTAAAATTTGAATAAGAATGGATAATACCACCAAACGCCCCTAAAATTTGAAATAGACTTGTCCTTCTGATAGAGATAGGAATGTTCCTTTGGCTTAAATGGGTTAAAGATAAATAGATGATAGTTCAATAGTGCTCAGTACTGTGAATTGCATTTGTTCCAGTTTCACAAGTTTACACATCCTGTTATTCCAAAAAGGCATGTTAATAAAATTAATATAGGACCAAACGAAAATATTCACATTGAGTTTATATCAGATTTATTTAACTCTTTACCGGCTGGTGTTGTCTGCTGATAACCTTTACAAATTAACAAATCAAGACTCACAAATTGGTGGGCCTTATCAAAATCTAGACTATTTGTCAATGACAGTATTCAAGAAAGTATGTTTTGGCAACATATTATTTAAATTTCAACAGATGTAAAAAATAGTTTCGTAAAATTAACTAGCATGCAAAAGAGTTAAACTTAGGCCTTTTTGAAAGATTGTTCTACAGTAAATTTTCTAAAATTTTGAACACTTTCTTTCTGTTCTCAAATAAAGGATTGGTTTTCAGGGCTGGAATTTACAAAATGCATGCCAGAATAGAAAACAAGGAATACCCTGATCAGAGCAGTCTGATCTGAATTTGTTATTTTTGTCTAGACTTTTTTGGTAGGCAACTAGCGTTTCCAAATTTAAGAGCATTTACCATATATAACTTGCAGGGGATGTAGATGAGAATGTGAAGATTGAAGAGCTACACAAGAGACATTACTTTCTTGCCTGCTTCTGTTAACTTATTGTGTACAATGTAATTGTATCAGAGTTGCTGCCCCTATGTTCAAACATCATTTGAAGGTAAGTGATTCAGTAATTTGGAGCTGACTTCCATTTTTAGTAAAGACCTTTGTTCAAACATTGACTTTGACATGAGAAAACCTGTCTTCGTCATGTTCATGGTTTACAACAACAAAGTTGCAGATCAGCCTGCTTAGCCTAGCATCCTTTTTTGTAGGACATAGGCAAACAGCGCAGACACAGATCGGAAGCTGCAGAATGTAGCTTCTGGTCAGAGTCACCACTGTTTGCTTACAGATTGTTCTATTAAAATTTGAATAAGAATGGATAATACCAACCAACACCCCTAAAATTTGAAATAGACTTGTCCTTCTGATAGAGATAGGAATGTTCCTTCGGCTAAAATGGGTTAAAGATAAATAGATGATAGTTCAAAAGTGCTCAGTGCTGTGAATTGCATTTGTTCCAGTTTCACAAGTTTACTCATCCTGTTTTTCAAAAAAGGCATGTAAATGAAATAAATAAAGGACCAAATGGAAATAATCAGATTTGGAGTTTATATCAGATTTATTTAACGCTTTACCCGCTGGTGTTGTCTGCTGATAACCTTTACAAATTAACAAATCAAGACTCACAAATTGGTGACCCTTAACAGAATCTAGACTATTTGTCAATGATAGTATTCCAGAAAGTTTGTTTTGGCAACATATTTTTTAAATTTCAACAGATGTAAAAATAGTTTCGTAAAATTAACTAGCATGCAAAAGAGTTAAACTTAGGCCTTTTTGAAAGATTGCTCTACAGTAAATTTTCTAAAATTTTGAACACTTTTCTTTCTGTTCTCAAATAAAGGATTGGTTTTCAGGGCTGGAATTTACAAAATGCATGACAGAATAGCAAACAGGGAATACCCTGATCAGAGCAGTCTGATCTGGGTATGTAATGTTTGTCTAGACTTTTTTGGCAGGCAACTAGCGTTTCCAAATTAAAGAGCATTTGCCATATTTAACTTGCAGGGGATGTAGATGAGAATGTGAAGATTGAAGAGCTACACAAGAGACATAACTTTCTTGCCTGCTTCTGTAAACTTATTGTGTACAATGTAATATTTATCAGAGTTGCTGCCCCTATGTTCAAACATCATTTGAAGGTAAGTGATTCAGTAATTTGGAGCTGACTTCCATTTTTAGTAAAGGCCTTTGTTCAAACATTGACTTTGACATGAGAAAACCTGTCTTCGTCATGTTCATGGTTTACAACAACAAAGTTGCAGAGTAGCCTGCTTAGCCTAGCATCCTTTTTTGTAGGACATAGGCAAACAGCGCAGACACAGGTCAGAAGCTGCAGAATGTAACTTCTGGTCAGAGTCACCACTGTTTGCTCACAGATTGTTCTATTAAAATTTGAATAAGAATGGATAATACCACCAAACGCCCCTAAAATTTGAAATAGACTTGTCCTTCTGATAGAGATAGGAATGTCCCTTTGGCTTAAATGGGTTAAAGATAAATAGATGATAGTTCAATAGTGCTCAGTACTGTGAATTGCATTTGTTCCAGTTTCACAAGTTTACACATCCTGTTATTCCAAAAAGGCATGTTAATAAAATTAATATAGGACCAAACGAAAATATTCACACTGAGTTTATATCAGATTTATTTAACTCTTTACCGGCTGGTGTTGTCTGCTGATAACCTTTACAAATTAACAAATCAAGACTCACAAATTGGTGGGCCTTATCAGAATCTAGACTATTTGTCAATGACAGTATTCCAGAAAGAATGTTTTGGCAACATATTTTTTTAAAATTCAACAGATGTAAAAAATAGTTTCGTAAAATTAACTAGCATGCAAAAGAGTTAAACTTAGGCCTTTTTGAAAGATTGTTCTACAGTAAATTTTCTAAAATTTTGAACACTTTCTTTCTGTTCTCAAATAAAGGATTGGTTTTCAGGGCTGGAATTTACAAAATGCATGCCAGAATAGAAAACAAGGAATACCCTGATCAGAGCAGTCTGATCTGAATTTGTTATTTTTGTCTAGACTTTTTTGGTAGGCAACTAGCGTTTCCAAATTTAAGAGCATTTACCATATATAACTTGCAGGGGATGTAGATGAGAATGTGGAGATTGAAGAGCTACACAAGAGACATAACTTTCTTGCCTGCTTCTGTAACCCAACGTGTACAATGTAATATTTATCAGAGTTGCTGCCCCTATGTTCAAACATCATTTGAAGGTAAGTGATTCAGTAATTTGGAGCTGACTTCCATTTTTAGTAAAGACCTTTGTTCAAACATTGACTTTGACATGAGAAAACCTGTCTTCGTCATGTTCATGGTTTACAACAACAAAGTTGCAGATCAGCCTGCTTAGCCTAGCATCCTTTTTTGTAGGACATAGGCAAACAGCGCAGACACAGATTGGAAGCTGCAGAATGTAGCTTCTGGTCAGAGTCACCACTGTTTGCTTACAGATTGTTCTATTAAAATTTGAATAAGAATGGATAATACCACCCAACACCCCTAAAATTTGAAATAGACTTGTCCTTCTGATAGAGATAGGAATGTTCCTTTGGCTTAAATGGGTTAACGATAAATAGATGATAGTTCAATAGTGCTCAGTACTGTGAATTGCATTTGTTCCAGTTTCACAAGTTTACTCATCCTGTTTTCAAAAAAGGCATGTAAATAAAATAAATATAGGACCAGACAAATATATTCACATTGAGTTTATATCAGATTTATTTAACTCTTTACCGGCTGGTGTTGTCTGCTGATAACCTTTACAAATTAACAAATCAAGACTCACAAATTGTTTGGCCTTATCTGAATCTTGACTATTTGTCAATGACAGTATTCAAGAAAGTATGTTTTGGCAACATATTTTTTTTAATTTCAACAGATGGAAAATAGTTTCTTAAAATTAACTAGCATGCAAAGAGTTAAACTTGAACCTTTTTGAAAGATTGCTCTGCACTCTACAGTCAATTTTCTAAAATTTTGAGCGCTTTTTTCTTTCTGTTCTCAAATAAAGGATTGGTTTTCAGGGCTGGAATTTACAAAATGCATGCCAGAATAGCAAACAGGGAATACCCTGATCAGAGCAGTCTGATCTGGGTTTGTAATGTTTGTCTAGACTTTTTTGGCAGGCAACTAGCGTTTCCAAATTAAAGAGCATTTACCATATTTAACTTGCAGGGGATGTAGATGAGAATGTGAAGATTGAAGTGCTACACAAGAGACATAACTTTCTTGCCTGCTTCTGTAACCCAACGTGTACAATGTAATATGTATCAGAGTTGCTGCCCCTATGTTCAAACATCATTTGAAGGTAAGTGATTCAGTAATTTGGAGCTGACTTCCATTTTTAGTAAAGGCCTTTGTTCAAACATTGACTTTGACATGAGAAATTCTGTCTTTGTCATGTTCATGGTTTTCAACAACAAAGTTGCAGAGTAGCCTGCTTAGCCTAGCATCCTTTTTTGTTTGCTCACAGATTATTCTATTAAAATTTGAATAAGAATGGATAATACCACCCAACACCCCTAAAATTTGAAATAGACATGTCCTTCTGATAGAGATAGGAATGTTCCTTTGGCTTAAATGCGTTAAAGATAAATATATGATAGTTTAATATAGCAATAGGTAGTGTTGTATCGATGATCGATTATAATCGATGATCAATCGAAAATTTCTTTCGATTCTACTAATCGATTGTGTTTGGTAATAATCGATTATAATTGAAAAGATTCACACCTGACCCTTTTGTAGGCTACTATTCTTAATTTGCAACATGCAATCCATGAATTTGAAGGTTTATAGAATGTGAGGAATAAAGAAATAAGCTGTGTATTCTATCCCCTTTAAAGTCATGACTAAGAAGTCTTCAATGCAATGTTAACCCATAGTATGCTAATTACTCCTATATGCATACTTTAACAAAGAGTGAAAATTCTGATGAAATGCCACATTAAATGTTGCATTTCAACAGGGTATACACTGTTTGCTATTAAGAACATAAAATATCTTCAAAGAAAGAAATATTTATTTGGGAATGATAATCTGTGACCCCTTAATGTTTACAATGGACCTTCCCAAGTTCATTGTTTCAAACCAGAAGGAAAATTCATAAGTGTATAAAGGGTTTAAAATGCCAATGGCTGTTAATTTGAGTTTGCTGTCAGGACCAGTTGTAGTATTTGATACTGCACATATAATAGCATGACACTGACGCTAACAATTTTCTATGGCGTTACTTATTAATGCATAAGTAACTAATATTAGTTCATTTCTGAAACAGTGGTTACTTAGCTTATAATTGTAATTGGTTTTGAAATGGACTATTCCGAAGAGGGGTGTGATCAAAGTTATTGTTCAATGAATAATGTTTTGATTAAATTTTTCGTTTTTCCAAGGGTAAAGTAAAAACAAACATAGACTTCTCTTATTAAAAGAGCATTAAAAACGTCTAAAATCGGGTGTCTTTTCAGTGTAAATGTCGGATGTTCAACCCCTGTTATACCCACGGACTGTACCTATTTTTCACACTCGCCAGCAGGTCTAATGGTCTAACTAAGAATAACTTAGAATAACTTAGAATTGTAATTAATATTTCTACCAAGAAATTATTTCCAATTATGTGTTATCAGCGGTTTTCTGGGGCGAACTTATTGATAATTCATTACTATAGATAAGAAATTCTTAAATAAGTATATTAAATAAGTATTTAAAGGACTATTCTGTAAATAATTGTGACGTCATTCATTCTATATTTAGCAGTGTGCGATAAAGCAGTGCCACGATAAAACAGAAACAAACTTTTCATTTTATTAGAAAATAGGAGCAAGAAAAAAAAGTTAAACAAACAAACAGAACGTACAACGGGCATACAAGCAGAAAATATGAATAAGCAAAGAAAATAACCTAAGAAATATTAAAGGCAAAACGCGGAAAATAGGTCATTCGATTGGTTTGACCTGAGGTTTGTTTCGATGTTGTGTCAAACGCGGAAGCAGTCATCATCTTTCTTTATTTTGCTACTGGCACGCTAGTAGATTTTTCCTATCACCCGCAAACTCATGGCTGGGGTTGGGTTTCTTTCCATCAAAAGGAGGAAAATGCATGGGATATTATTCTTTCGACTTGAGAAGTCATAGTTTTTCTTGTTCTTTCTTAAAATACTGTATATCAAGGGACATAATGCAGTCTAACTTTTTCTTTCCACGCGGACAAGTATTGGTTTTCATAAAAGACTGATGATAACAAGTATTCACAAAAGCTTGCTTCCCCATCACCGTCTGATTATATGGTTTATTAGCGAGACAAGCATTTAATGACTCATTATTAAGCCGCTTTAATGTATATCTCATTGCGAAAAAAACCTTCATTATTATCCTTCATCTATTATTACTCATAAGAACCTTCAACAACGCCGTTTATAACATGTAACACATGTTATAGTTTTTCTTGTTATAAAGATGAGAGTTTCAAGCAGTACAGGGGTACATTCTATGGGATGGAACCTGTGTTTCCCTTTCATTTGATAATTTTTGATTATAATCGATCATCAATCGAAACCTCCTGACCGATTATTTTCGATGATCGATTATGAAAAATCCAATAATCGAACAACACTAGCAATAGGAGGGGTTATCCAGAAATAAGTGGACAAATTGAATATCTTTTTCATGCATTGATTATCGTATTTTACAAAAACTTCACATCTTAACCATTCATAACTTGAGCACCTACTTGTAATAAATAAAATAGATTTTGATGTGTGTACAAAAGTTATAGTAACCATAGCTACGTGCATATACGGGAAGTGCAGCACAGCAAATTTTTATACCCCGCCACTTAAAAAAATGCGGGGTATTATGTTATACCCTCCATTCAAAAAATTGCTTGAGAATGTCTGTCCGTCTGTACGTCCCTCCCTGCGTCAGGGCATCGTTTCCACTCTGCTGGGAGGATTTTTTAACAAATTTTCTTCAAACTAGCTCTGGGAGTTGATATTGGGAGGGAGTGTCCTGGGATTGCAGATGGGTAAATTTTGGCAAATAAGTACAGATTTAAGGCCCTTTATTGACATTAGAAATTGGTTTTCACACTCTTTCTTTGGCATTCCTTTACTGATTTTCTTCAACTTTGGTATGAGAGTCGATATTGTGAAGTAGTGTTCAGGGATTGCACATGGGTAAATTTTGACGAATAAATACAGAGTTATAGCCCTTGATTGACGTTAGAACTTTGTTTTCACTCTTTATCTTTGGCATAATTTTCTTTGCATTGAAAATACACTGGAACGCCTTTAGAACGGGGTCCTATATAACACGATGTTCGATAGAACGCTGGTATAACGTGGTCCCCGTTTTTTTCCCCCTAAAAATGACCTTTTTTCCAGGGATGGCAGGCGAGACAGAATGTCAGACGTCTGAAACGGTCAATTCACTGAAGCGTAAAATAGCTTGGCCAATGCTCTATTGTTGTATAGATTTCGATGTATTGATTAAGCCTGATCAATTTAATTGTTGGTGTTTGTTTTCTTTTAAAATCCAATCAGCCTTTGTTGTTGTTTGAAGTGTGTATTTATTCGGAACATCTCACCTAATGTCAGATCTAAATTGAGTGTTTTATTGTTGTGAAATTTGCATATTTTAAATCCATTGTTAAATCAAAGAGTGAACTAGGATTTTGATGTAGCTCACCAAAACAGTATTTAAACCTATTTATTATCCTTATTATCCTTATAAAAAATCACATTTTTTTGTTTTTGTTTTTTTAAAAGTATTGGGCATTTGCAAACTACTTTTAGAATGTTTAAAAAAACCCAGTCATTTTCAGAGCTTTTTTATTTATTTTTAGCTCACCTGAGCTGAAGTCTCTCGGTGAGCTTATAGTATGGGACTTGAGTCGGCATCCGTGCATCCGTCCGTCCGTTCACATTTCCAAACATGAATATCTCTGAGACCAGCTGTCCTATCAAGATCAAATTTTATCTGGAGCATCATTGGGGTGGGGTATTGACTGCATTAGGTTTTAGGCAAGATCGAATCAGAACTCTGGTTTCAATGGCAACAGATAACTCCCATAGGGTTATAATGGGGAAAATCTTGTGACCACTCTAGCTCCTTCATTTTTGATTGGTTCTTCTTAATCTTGCAGGTAACAAGGACAACTATTAAATCTCGAATGGGTTCGAAATTCGGCCAGATTGGACCAGGGACTTATGAGTTAGCTGCCCTTGAGCGTCTGGAAAAATCCCCATAGGCTTATAATGGGAGAAATGTTGTGACCACTCTAGTACCTTCAATTTTGGGTGGATCCTCTTCATTCTTGCAGGTAACAAGACCAACCATAAAAGCTTGGATGAGTTTGAATTTCAGCAAGATTCCATCACTGACTTTGGAGTAAGCTGTTCTTGAGTGTCTAAAAAATAAATAATGTTGTGACCACTCTAGCGTCTTCATTTTTTATTGGATCTTCTTCATTCTTGCAGGCAACAAGGAAACCCATCATATCTCAGATGGGTTCGCAATTCAGCAAGATTGGACCAGGGACTTATGAGCTAGCTGTCCTTGAGCGTCTGGAAAAATCCCCATAGACTTATAATGGGAGAAATGTTGTGACCACTCTTGTACCTTCATTTTTGGTTGGAGCTTCTTTATTCTTGCAGGTAACAAGACCAACCATAAAAGCTTGGATGACTTTGAATTTTGACAAGATTCCATCACTGACTTCAGAGTTAGGTGCCCTTGAACATCTGAAAAATCAATGAATAATGTTGTGACCACGCTAGCGCCTTCATTATTGATTGGATCTTCTTCTGTCTTGCAGGCAACAAGGAAACTATAATATCTCGGATGGGTTCGAAATTGGGCATGATCTGACCAGGGACTTATAAGTTACCTGCCCTTGAGCATTTGGAAAAAAGCCCCATAGACTTATAATGGAAGAAATGTTGTGACCACTCTTGTGCTTTCAATTTTGAATGGATCCTCTTCATTCTTGCAGACAAAAACGCCAAATATTAAAGCTTGGATGAGTTTGAATTTCATCAATATCCCATCACCTATTACAGAGTAAGCTCCCCTTGAGCATCTTATAAATTGACGGATAATGTTGTGACCTCTCTAGCCTTTTTTATTTTTTATTGGATCTTCTTCATTCTTTCAGGTAACAAGGACAACCATAAAAGCTTGGATGAGTTTGAAATTCAGCAGGATCTGACCAGGGTTTTTGAGCTAGCTGCCCTTGAGCATCTTGAACAATCTGCATAGACTTATAATTGGAGAAATGTTGTTACCATTCCAGCTCCTTCACTTTAAATTAGATCTTCATCATTCTTGCAGGCAACATGGACACCCATAAATTCTCGGATGGGTTCGAAATTTGGCCAGTTCGGACCTTGGACTGTGGAGTTAGCTGCCTTTGAGGGTCTAGAAAATCTCCCTAGACTGATAATGGGACAAATGTTGTGACCACTCTAGTGCTTTCAATTTTTAGTGGATCTTCTTTATTCTTGCAGACAAGGAGGACGATTATTAAAGCTTGGATGAGTTTGAATTTCGTCAAGATCCCATCACCTATTATGGAGTTAGCTCCCCTTGAGCATATTAAAAACTGATGGATAATGTTGTTACCGCTCTAGTGCCCTCACTTTTGATTGGATCTTCTTCATTCTTTCAGGTAACAGGGACAACCATATAAACTTATATGAGTTTGAACCTTAAGTAGAACCAACCTCAGTAAATGTTGATTTAACTGCCCTTGAGCATGATGCATCATAAAAAATATGCATAGACGAACAATGGGAGATCTTTTTAAGACCACTCTAGCACCTTCCTTTTTTGAATGGATCTTCTTCAGTTTTGCAGTTATCAAGGACATCCATAAAAGCTTGAATTAATTAGAGTATCCACCACACCCGACCACCAATTACAGAGTTAGCTGCACTTGAGAGTCTAAAATATAGCTGTATAATGTTGTGACCACTCAAGCGCCTTGATTTTTAATTTGATTTTTTAATCCTTTTAGGTTATCAGGACATATATTAAAGTATTGATCAGTCAGATCCCATCACTTACTACAGAGGTAGCTGCCCTAGAGCAATTGAAAATATACTTTCACCATTTTTATTCAGACCATTTTAATAGTTGCAGATAACCGGGATGTCATAATATCTTATGTTTTTGAATTAGTTCATGGTCACTCTTTCAAGTTCAGAGTTACCTGCCTTTGAGCATCATAAATTAATGTCTCTCCAAACATTATGCTGGCTCCCAGATGAGGGATCGTTGCCCTTTGGGCTTCTTGTTTTTTGTCCCCTCGACCTTAAATCTGAAAAAAAAATCCTGTACGGTAAATCAACTAATAAGAAAATTCTGACCATAGTTATGCCACATTTTGCTGGATGAAGTGCTGCTTTATGCAGCATGCAACACTCTGATTTAGATGAAACAAAGATTTTTAAGGTAAACAAGCGTAGAGGTGTGTTAAGTTAACGATAGTTCTATTCAAAATTTTTATTTGGGGAGGTTTACTGTTTTTTTCGGTTGCAAATAACATTTTATGACTCCATTCACTTGTTTCTATAAATCTTAATTTGCAATTGTAAATGCAATGATATACCTTCCCAAACGAAAATTTTGAATACAGTTACGGTAAATGTTTTAAAATTTTGAGCCCTCTTTGCCTACCAAAAGGCATAGACACACAGCGAAGGAGACTCAGGGTATCCCCTGTTTTATCTATTCAGTCAAGCGTTTTGTGACCTGGTATAACTAACATTTATTTGTGAACAGAATAAGAAAAGTGTTTAAAATTTTAGAACATTTACCGTATCTCCTAAATATGAGCAGATTATTTTCAGTATGTAAGCACAAGAGAACAGCTTGGGGTCTTTGTGATAAAATAATCAACTCAAAGGTGATGGTGAAAACTTTAAAGAGAGGCAATCCAGCCCATTGTGAGGCTACTGAGACAGTGGAGAGGAAATGTAAGGGCACAAGCAACAAGTACAGGTGAGTTTTCTATTTTTCTCTGACAAATAAGACCCTAGGAAGGAAGTCATGCATTCTAAAAAAAATTTGTCTGGTACCTGTTGAACAGGGTATCAATTCTGAGTGTTTAATTACGGTAAATATTCTAAAATTTTGCACACAAGTTTCCTGCCAAAAAGGTCCTAGACAAACAGGGCAGACCTAGATCAGACTGCTTCTGAAGAAGCATTCCCTATTTGCTAGTCTGACAAGCATTTTGTGAATTATGGCCCTGAAAAATTAAATTTATTTGAGAAAAGAAAGAGGAAAAGTGTTCGAAAATTGATAACACTTACCGTAGTAAACTATTCTACCGCAGGTTTTAGTGAAAGCTAGACTTGATAGGCTGATACATTTTTTTATATTGGAGACTGTCACACAAATAAAATTACACGCTCAGAAATATGATTGGGCCTGATGATAAACCAATATATTTTTTTTTTTTGCCTAACTCGTAAATACAGATTTTCTGTGTCAAACAAATTGGTACATTATGGTCATTTTCAAGATGCTGGATTGAAAATCAGAAATACATAACATTAATAGGAGGCAAGTGTATAATTCAGAAACAGTCTTTTAAAAACACATCTATTATTTACCTTATGTCTATTTCCTAGTATGTAAATACAAGTTTGAAGACTGGAGTGAGTGTGACATTGCCATTAATACTATGACAAGAAAACAAACTCTAAAGAGTGGACCATCATCATGCCAACAAGTCAAAAGAATATTCCAGGAATTGTAAAGCACGTACGTATCATCCACTAACAAGCTTTCGTGGTATAAACACTTTTTTCATGGTATTTTACTAAAACTAAAAACTTTTTATTGAGGAGTTTGCTTTCATAACTGACCCATGAGTCATGCAACCTTGTGAATATTTATGATCTATTTAATAAATATTTATGCACATGACATGTTTGGTCATGTGATCAGGGGGTCATCTTAAAAGTGACATGACAGGCAATAAACTTCACATACCTGACACAGCTTATGAAAATATAACAATCTTTTTTACTTTTTCTTTCATGTTTTACTTGTTAACTTTGTAGAAAACAATCTACAGAAGACATTGTTTACAAGGTAAATTTATAATGTGGTGTTAATGACTAAACTTATCACTACTTTTGAGATGACCCACAAAAACCTGTTGGTAAAAATGGCGGATATTATTCTCGATAAACCTCAAAAAAGTTAATTCTGGTCAAACAATGATTTTGGTTTTCATATTAATTAGATCCATGGATTTTCTTCAGATTCCGCAGGAAATTTTTTATAACTGACGTGGAGTTGTTAGCTGTTGCAAACCTCATTTTCATTATGCATTACGCGCACCTATTCTAAAAACAGAGTTTTGAATTCGAGTGGTAAACTCGATTCTACTTTAAAATGTTGTCTGAAGAAAAGTTAAAACAACAGGCAATAATTAAATTCTGTGTGGGTCTTGGTCATACATCAGTTCAAACGATGGTGATATTAAATAGATCGACGAAAAAGCAATCCGTTGCGTGGTCTCTTTGGTATACAAATAGCATAAGCGGTTCAGTGAACGATGGGAAACAATAATGGACGATGACAGGTGCGGTTGCCATGTGTCATAATCTATACTATGCCCAATTAGTTTAGCAATTTCTTATGTTTTGCATCTTTATGTGCGCGTATTTGTGCAATGTCGAGCAATTTCAAATGCAATGATGAGAACAGGATCTTAGGCAAATGAAACCACGAATTTACAGACGCCATCCTTTAACTATGCGCTTGGGGAGAGCAAATATTGCAGGAGGGTCAGTAAGCAAAAATGACATCCGTTGTAAGTAATGCTAAATGCTTATATCTTCCTCATGCATCATACGCCTATAAAAACTATTGGTTGTGTTACAGATGTGGTAGAAATTCCATGCTGAAAAAATCAGCTGCCATCAATGACGTCAAAACGTAGTCATCATTTGATTACACTTCTATTGTTAAATGGGGTGCCAATTCAACAGAGACTTAGTTTACAAAGATGGCATAGGCTTACAATGTAATTGATCCTATGGTTGATTAAAACCTTAAGTTGCCGGAAAATGGTGCGACAATTTTGCGAGATAATGGTGACGATAGATTTTATCTTTCGGCTCATACTCTATAGCCTTGAAAATGTTTCATTCAACATAATTTTTCTAAATGTGTTGGAAGGCATAACACAGTTTCACCTGTCAAGGTTGTTCAAGAAAAAGCGACTAGAAACACCTTTTAAAGGCGATAACGTAAAAGCATTGATAAAAACGCCAAATTTCGTAAAATTGGTCCTTTATTTCTCTTAGACAGTTCAGAAAATTGCAGCATTTGCTATGCTTTTTTTGGTTTCAGTGACCAAACAATCACTTGAAAATGTTTTTGGCTTACCCCAATAATCAGAAATACCCACGTTACCCGTTAGCCTTAAGCTTAACGTCACTTTAGCACGGCGGCTGTGTTTGGTAATTTTATATTTTTTAAATGGAAATTCTTGTCAGATGTTCGGCGCTTGTATCTTCATGATAGCAAATGAAACTTGAGATCTGATGTGGATGGGCTCACCGATACAAAGTAATTGCTAAACTGAGTCTTCAACTACATCCATAATTTGTGTGTACGAGCAGCAAGGATTCTCGCGAGCCTGCACATTAGCGGACGTTGTTTAGAAATGATGTATTTTAATGGGTCTATGATTGGAGGTATTTACTTATAGTATGATTTCGACATTCATCGCATATGCTTAGTCATAATGTGCAACTACACTCACGTCTATTTGGTAGCAGGCGTGCGCTACCGCATGCTTATCGGGTGGGATCTTTTTTGTCTGAGCCTCCGTCTACTTGCACTGCCTTTATGTGCGCACGGACACAGCAATGGATCTGATGTGTGTGCGAGCAGCGAATGCCTTGATGAGACTGTGTGTTTGTCCAGGCTCTTCGGAGTTGTCGATGCTGGCATATAAACAGACAAGTTTGTATTATTAGTCAAGTGGCACGTGTTTCAAATAGTTTTTTGCGACTTCGTCCCAGAAGCAGAAGTGATTTCGTGCCTGAAGAACTCGATTTTTAGCTCGATTTCAGAGTATATTTTACACTAATTAAAGTGGAAAAAATACTAAAGACTTATAAGATGTATATGAAAACATTAATTTATCTGATTTCTAGAATAAGATATCTCATTATAGCGGCGAAAGGCCAAAACACTCAACTTATAAAGCATCACTATGTGTTTTGCCATGTAACTAATAAGCAATCTGCCCCTTCATTTTCAAAAACAGCTTAATCGATTTTACAATTGAAGAGAGATTGCTAAGGGAAATAACAATGTGAAAGGGGTCTATTGAAAGACGAGTTGAAAGGCTAGCACTTTAATAAGATCAGAATCAACCAGAATCCTGGGTTCTTATCCAGTGGAGTGGTTTGATCAAGTATATTGCCAGTGGATCAAGAGAATTGCAAGTGCATAGCATCGCAAGGTGCATACTTTGAGAAAAACTGACGTGGGAATGTCAATTGAAATTTTGACGTGCGGCTCATTGTTGTACATGGCAACAGTCAATTGCCTGTAAAGTACTTATATGTTGATATTTTTAGTGAAATTTTGAATACCGTTCAAAGTGATAACAAAAAATATACTTGTAATTTTTGGATGAATCCATCAATTTGTGCTAATTTTATTACTTTTGTCCATGAAATTCTTGATAGCCCCTCATACTTCGAATTGCATTTGTTCCTGTTTCACAAAAAGATTATTTTATTCATAATTGCCATGTTAATAAAATTTAAATAGGACCAAAGAAAATATTCACATGGAATTTATATCAGATTTATTTAACTCTTTACCTGCTGGTGTTGTCTGCTGATAACCTATACAAATTAACAAATCAAGACTCACAAATTGGTGGGCCTTATCTGAATCTTGACTATTTGTCAATGACAGTATTCAAGAAAGTATGATTTGGCAACATATTTTTTTTAATTTCAACAGATGGAAAATAGTTTTTAAAATTAACTAGCATGCAAAGAGTTAAACTTAGGCCTTTTTGAAAGATTGCTCTACACTCTACAGTCAATTTTATAAAATTTTGAACACTTTTCTTTCTGTTCTCAAATAAAAGATTGGTTTTCAGGGCTGGAATTTACAAAATGCATGCCAGAATAGAAAACAGGGAATACCCTGATCAGAGCAGTCTGATCTGAGTTTGTTATTTTTGCCTAGACTTTTTGGCAGGCAACTAGCGTTTCCAAATTAAAGAGCATTTACCATATTTAACTTGCAGGGGATGTAGATGAGAATGTGAATATTGAAGAGATACACAAGAGACATAACTTTCTTGCCTGCTTCTGTAAACTTATTGTGTACAATGTAATTGTATCAGAGTTGCTGCCCCTATGTTCAAACATCATTTGAAGGTAAGTGATTCAGTAATTTAGAGCTGACTTCCTTTTTCAGTAAAAGCCTTTGTTCAAACATTGACTTTGACATGAGAAATTCTGTCTTCATCATGTTCATGGTTTACAACAACAAAGTTGCAGATCAGCCTGCTTAGCCTAGCATCCTTTTTTGTAGGACATAGGCAAACAAGGCAGACACAGATCAGAAGCTGCAGAATGTAACTTCTGGTCAGAGTCACCACTGTTTGCTCACAGATTGTTCTATTAAAATTTGAATAAGAATGGATAATACCACCAAACGCCCCTAAAATTTGAAATAGACTTGTCCTTCTGATAGAGATAGGAATGTTCCTTTGGCTTAAATGGGTTAACGATAAATAGATGATAGTTCAATATAGCAGTACTGTGAATTGCATTTGTTCCAGTTTCACAAGTTTACTCATCTTGTTATTCAAAAAAGGCATGTAAATAAACTTAATATAGGACCAAACGAAAATATTCACATGGACTTTATATCAGATTTATTTAACTCTTTACCCGCTGGTGTTGTCTGCTGAAAACCTTTACAAATTAACAAATCAAGACTCACAAATTGGTGGGCCTTATCTGAATCTAGACTATTTGTCAAATTTTACATTATTCCAGAAAGGATGTTTTGGCAACATCTTCTAAAAAATTTTTCAACAGATGGAAAGAGTTAAACTTGGGGCTTTTTGAAAGATTGCTCTACAGTAAATTTTCTAAAAGTTTGAACACTTTTTTCTTTCTGTTCTCAAATAAAGGATTGGTTTTCAGGGTTTTTTATAAGCCTTGGTCGTTTGGCCCTGACCAGTAATTTTCAGCTCGTGCCAGTTAAATCATGCTGTTGCAGGTCGGCCAGGCCATTTGACTTTTGTGGCTGAGAAGTCGGTGTTTTCTGCTGAAAACAACTGCTGGATGGTGTAAAAAAGGTGTGAAATGCCATGCTTTTTATGGGATCCACTCTGCTAAATCATTATTGGAAAACTATCTATTCTGCACATGCCCCCCAATGGCTTCATCAATTGGCTGTAAGGATATTATTTATGCGCATTTATGTTGTGCACTTGAACTGTCAAGCTGTCAGACGCAATTTTTAGTCTGGAAACAAATCTTTCTATTTTTTATTTGCAAAGAAATTAACAGAATGGGTAGATGTAAGTTCAATTGAGAGCCGGAAAGGGGCATGACAACCGTTTTTCTTTGGTTTTTTAGCTTCGAATCATACTAAATTGGTACAAGTTTAGCTTTTGTATTAGAAAAAAACCAAGTTAAGAAGTGCTAAAACTTTTATCAGTGTTAAAAAGAATGATTGGTATGTGATATTGATCTTCAAAAGTATCTTGACTTCTTTGCATTCAAAAATAGTTTTGCTTATCTGGAGCTTGTTTACGGTACCTTATTTAAACAGACTTCTATATGTACGTAATAATGTAGGCCTGCTCATGAGGTATTTGTACTTATTGCATTCTATTGTTAAAGGCATATATTTTGTGATATATGGAATCATTAGTGACTTTAATGATAAGGGACAGTTTCAGTATCTCACAAACTTAAAGGGGCCTCAAGAGGGGACATACCTGTATACAACGCAATTTCTTTCACTAAGATAAAGATCAATATTTTATCAGAAAACACCTAATCCCTTCATGGGACCACTTTATTGCCCCCTGTAAGGAAGTCATAATCACCTCATAAAGATTAGCCTTTGATCTGTCCAGTATGACCCCTGGAGAGAATCATAGTGAGTGGTACCAGTATTATTGCTCAATTTTCTATGCCTTTAAGTCATCCGCATATTTAAGGTTTTATGCAACCTCAGGCTGAGATAATCTGTGAAAATAATGCCAGACACTTATTAAAAAGCGTTCAAAATCATGAAAATTTAGTCAATAATATGGTCATAAGTATGCCTGATTATTTTATAAACACTTTCTTTATCAAAAGAATACCACCAAATCTCTGTAGTGATAGCGGTCAATAATATGGTCATAAGTATGCCTGATTATTTTATAAACACTTTCTTTATCAAAAGAATACCACCAAATCTCTGTAGTGATAGCGGAGAATAACCTGTGTATTCACTGAGTGCAAGTGTCGGACAAGTCAGGCATGTGATTTCCACACCCCTGGGTTTTCTCGTGTTGAGACCTATGTAAGGCTTATTCATCCGGATGAGTCCTCAATATATAGATCAAACATGTCTTCTCATCAATTAACATTTGCTGGTCAGTGCTTCAGACATTTTTGACTACCATCAGTACTGGTACTGGTCCAAATCATCATTGAAACTTGATCCATACCAGCTACTTTCAGTCTTGACATGCATTAATTTTTGCTTAGCCAAAAAATTTATGAAAGCTATACTTGCATTTTAAACGGGACACTTTGTTGCTGTCATCATGTAAAGTTTGATCACCCATCTATCAATACGGCAATGTTCTTATATATGTGGGTAGGCAAGAATGTTCCAACAGGGTTCATTGTTTTATTGCCATATGTAAACACACTGCGCTTCTAAAGCCGAGAAATTCCTACTTTCAGTTTCAAAAGTGACTGGTTCACAGAAAATTACAAGGACCAAGGTGATATCAAACTCCCCAAGAGGAGTCTCTGTGTACATATTCTTAAAACATTTCTTCTTTAAGGAAGACATGGTAAGGAGATGCGATTGAACATTGGGGAGTTTGTATTGAAGCAAAAATAAAATACTGATAAGCAGTCCAGCACTTGATTCTGGATTTCTGAAATGCATAAATTTTGACAGATTCAAGAATAATTTCAAACATCAAGCGTCTTCTGATTTGAAATGGATGAAAACTATGGGTTACTTGTAAAACCGTACTTTACAGGCAAAAACATACCCATATACGGTATATACCAACTCTATCCGTATTTTGGGAAAAAGGAATCATAAATTACCCCTGTACGGACGCTATTTCGAGCACTGTGCTGGGTCGCAAGGAAACTGTTTGAACAGGAGGATTTTAGGCACAGTATTCAAACACGAGGCCAGAAGGCCCAGTGTCCAAACATCTCCTGAGAGACCCGGCAAGTGTTAATGCAATGAAACAAACATGTGTAATCATTGTTCTTGCATATTTTGCACTAAAAATGATACTAAAACATTAAAGTATCCCTTTTTATACTCTGGATTACTTAAAACAATATGGGGCTAGCTGTAATTTTCATACATCATAACGACATCACAGTGACAATTTGTCACTGTCAAAACAGTATGCAATATTTTTTGGTGAACAAAAGCATAGGCAATAAGATGAATCCTGTCCTCAACACATTCTGTATAACATGTGCATATAAATGAAGGCTCATTTAAGTAGTTTTATATTCAAACTCATATTCAAACAGTACTTGAACATGGATTATTGTTCATTTGACAAAACAGCTATATGAATGGTAATTATGCAAGAATCATTGCCCCAGATACGGAATAGGTATTTTAGTTTATGTCTCACACTTGATTTTGTTAAAGTGGCAGCACCAATTATAAAGTACTAATATGAGATATTTATTAACCCATTTAAGCCTAGCATCCAATTATGAAACATTACCAAATAGGTCATAAAGCTGCATTTCATCAGGATCTGCACTGTTTGCTAAGATTTAAACTAGCCTTCAGATACAGAAATATGTCATTATTTAGAAAATTCTTGCTTTGACCCCTAAAAGCTGAAAATGGTCAGTTCCATACTTATTCTATCAATATGTATTGGAATATCCATCAGAATATAAAGGGGTTATAAGGGTTGAAGTCTAAATCTGATCTATCTATTTCAGTTCAACAATGATATTATCAAGGCTACCAACTATAAGGAAAGCTATGGAAATCAACAAAGTGGCCCCAGCTAAGACACTGGCGACTAGTTTAATGCAGGTCAGTGAAAAGAGAAATCAAACTTGGCCATTGAGTCACCAACTGCCTTGATCAATCAAGTCTAATTCACCAAAAGTTTGATGCATTTCTAACATTTGTTTTGAGTTTTTAAATACAGTTTTGATGTTTTTAGCTTACCTGAGCTGAAGGCTCTCGTTGAGCTTATAGGATGGGACTCGAGCCTACTTCTGTCCGTTTGTGCGTTGGTGCGTCCACACTTTCAAACATCATGGCTCTCACACCCCTTTTTGGTAATGGGGCCGGGGCCCATGGAATTGGGAAAATTAGCGGTGTTTTGACTAAAATTGTGAAATTGACATCGTCCTTATGTATGAAGTTTCCATTGCTAGATTGATTCCAATAACGAAACTTACCATAGTTTACTATAAGAAAACGGAGAAAAAGAATCAAGTGTGATTGTATTCTATTATTCTGAAAAAATGGAAATGTGTAACAATATGTTCTGTATTTGCAGGGCTGTGGAAATACCATGCCCGACTTGTCCGACCAGGTCCCATTTCATTCAGGACAAGTCGAAAATTTCTATTTACTTGTCTTGGACAAGTACAATATATAAAAGTTAATACAATTCTGTGTTTCATATTTTGTTTAATTATTACGAGCTCACATCTTGCATTGAAAACAGTTTGGATCCTGATCAGCTGGCTTCTTCCGAAGCCATCTGATCTGGATCTACACTTTTTTCAAGAGAAGCCAGCTGATCAGGATCCATACTGTTAACAAGAGTTGATATATATCTGGTTTCATACTGTGTTTGAAAGAATAATTTGCTTAGGCACTGAAAGGTATAAGCTAATTTTTTTTCTTTCAAACAAGTAAAATTTTCTATGGACAAGTACATTTTGGCTTTTTACTTGCCCCTGGAAAAGTAGACAATTTTATTATTTCCACACCCCTGGTATTTGTATTATATGAAGAATAGATGGAGAACAAAAAAATTGTCAAATTGGGAAATTTTTTGTCTTATATTGGGAAAACCATACTTTCTGGCATTGGGAATGGGGCTGAATTTCTTCCCCAAAATCGGGTGATCGAGAGTCCTGAACATGAACATCTCTGAGACCAGCAGGCCGATCGTAATCAGATTTCATCAGGAGCATCATTGGGGTGGGGGATTGTCTGTATTAAGTTTTGAGCCAGATCGGATCAGAACTCTGGTTTTCATGGCAACAGATAGCTCCCATAGGGCTATAATGGGGAAAGTCTTGTGATCACTCTAGCCTCTTCATTTTTTATTAGTTCTTCTTTATTCTTGCAGGTAACCAGGACAACCATAAATCTTTAATGGGTTTGAAATTCGGCAGGATCGGACCAGGGACTGAGGAGTTAGCTGCCCCTGAGCATTTGAAAAAATCCCCATCTAGACTTATAATGGGAGAAATCTTGTGACCACTCTAAAGTCCTTCATTTTTTAATGAATCTTTTTTCATTCTTACAAGTAACAAGGACAACCATAAGACCTTGAATGAGTTTGATTTCATCAAGATCCCACCACTGACTACTGAGTTAGCTGCCCTTGAGGGTTTGAAAAATAAATGAATATTCTTGTGACTACTCTAGCGCCATTATTTTTGATTCGATTTTCCTTATTCTTGCAAGTAACAAGGAAAACCATAAAATCTTGGATGGGTTTGAAATTCGGCCCAGATCAGATCTTGGACTGCGGAGTTAGCTGCCCTTGATCATCTTGAAAAATCCCCATAGACTTATAATGGAAGACATGTTGGGACCACTGTAATGGTTTCATTTTCGGATGGATCTTCTTCATTCTTGCAGGTAACAAGGACAATAATAAAAATTTGGACAAGGTTGAATTTTGGCCAGATTCCATCACTGACTTCGGAGTTAGCTGCCCTTGAGCGTCTGAAAAATCAATGAATAATGTTGTGACCACTCTAGCCCTTTAATTTTGATTGGATCCTCTTTGCTCTTGCAGGTAAAAGCCAGGACAACCATAAAGTCTCGCATGGGTTCAAAATTTGGCCAGATCTGACCTTGGACTGCTGAGTAAGCTGCCCTTGAGCATCTGGAAAAAATGCCCATAAACTTATAATGGGAGAAATATTGTGACCACTCTAATGCTTTCATTTTGTGATGGATCTTCTTTATTCTACAGCTGACCAGGACAACCATAAAAGCTTGGAGGAGTTTAAATTTCGCCAAGATCCCATCATCGACTACTGAGTTAGCTGCCCTTGAGCATCTAAAAAATCAATCAATAATGTTGTGACCACTATAATACCTTTATTTTTGATTGGATCTTTTCTTTCTTGCAGGTAACAAGGACAACCATAAAGTCTCGGATGAGTTCTAAATTCTACTAGACTAGACTTCAAAAGCAAGGTCTTTATACAAGCAACCAGCAACCTATTTATTTTGGTAAGGCATTTAATTTTGGCAGATTGAAAGATTGCCTATCGGTGATTTAAACAACAGATTTAGCTTTTAAAAAGCATTATTGCAGACAGAGCAAAGGCATAATGATGGAAGTATCTGTTTAATTTTCAAAATAAAAGTTAAGCTTTATAAAGTCTAGAACAAGTATGTGAAGTAATGTTTATCACTTAATTAATTTGATGAACGCTTTTAATATTGAGTGAGGATATTTCACTAGAAAGAGTCTGGGGAAAATGTGTCATATGATACCAGTATATTCTATATCGATCATTTTGTATCAAATCCGATATAGTATCGAAAGATTTAACTTGATACGCAGCCCTACTGCTTAGACTATGCAGATGCTCCAGATGATCAGCGTCTTTATATACAACAACAAGCAGGTATCTTATATCAGATGTTGCTCATATATTCATAGGTACAAATAATGAAACTTTTAAGGCATAAAATTTTGATATTATATTCTTATCCATTAGTTAAAACATGATTTGGGAGCTAAAACAATCTGTTTCATTGAAAGGTTTTTTTTTAGTACCCACAACAATTATGTCATTGTAGAGAAAAAAACATTCCAAAGAATAGATTTCTGATGAAATACATTATCATGACATGATGACAAAATTCAAACACTTTGTTAAAGCATAGATATCTGACAGATATCCTTTCATTTTCCAGTTAATAAGGAGCTTATAATGCAGAGCAGGAGGGGCAACTAGACAGATCCGCTGATGCCTTTCAGTCTATCAAGGTAAGTTTACAATTCTCAGCTTAGAATCTTAATATCCCTCAACAAAGTTGGAGGGATATAGTTTTGGCATCACATTTCCATTCAATGTTTATAAATTTTTTTAACACTTTGAACATGTATTGTGAGTAATTCTTAATGCTTAAATGTTTTCAAAATTATGTTTTTTTTGCAATTGTTTTATGTCTACCATGCTTTGTGTGTTGTCTGTCATGCGTTGTGTGTCATTAGCAACATCTTCTAAACTTCTTGCTGGATTTCGACCGAAATTGACAGGAATGATCCTTATATAGGCATCTTCAATAGTTGTTCAAATGATTCAAGTCAGTTGCATATCTAGGTCACATGGACATAAAATAGGTTTCTATATGAAAACTTTCTGGTCTGAAACCACAATGGGTAGAGCCTTGATGTTTGGTTGCATGATATAAATCAAGGCTTAAATCACAATTGACCATCATACGGTTCTTAAAATAGATAGATGCTGCTACTACTGAACGCTCTAAAATCATGAGCTGCTTTACACATTATTGTGTAAATCTGAAATGTAAGACTAAAGAGTTACTTCTTTTGCTTCCATTTGGAACCATCAACCACCTTTTTTAAACAAAAATATGATTTAGCTGCAGAATCAGTGATTGTTTCATTTTTGCCTGCGATCAACCACCAATTTTTCATTTTTGTCTTTTTTGAAGCCAGTTTTCATATTTTCTATTTTAGCGAAATGAAAGAGTGATTATTCAGCATCAATTAACATTATTTATTACCCAATCGTCTATATATGGAGTAATTGTCTATTTTTGGCTATGTCATAAATCACTGAACTATTGACCAGTCAATAAATTTGACTATTGACTGGCACTATACCATGGCCTGGTTTCCCACTTCCCTGTTAAAACACACAGGCGCGAGACGAGGATGCGTGTATGGTTTGTTTATGAAAGGAGACCTTATGCAGCAATGGTGAAAATGAGGCATGGTTTGGCAACTTTAAATACCAATAACTCTGTTGTTTATTGTCAGAAACATAAAGTGTGGGTACTCGTTTTCTTATTTAGAACGAGCGGAACATTTTGAGACCAAAATTGAGCACACACAGCAACTCCATTCTACGAACGCTGATAAGTATTTCATTAAATGTGTTGGGTAATAAAACAGTTATTTCATGCCTATTTGTAGTATAGTCAAACTATTACTCCCGGTACCGTGGACCACCCGATGCACTATTGCACTCGGTCTTTGGCCTTGTGCAATAGTGCATCGGGTTGTCCACGGCACCTCGGGGTAATAGTTTTGACTATACTACAAACAGGTATGAAATTATTGTATACTATCTGATAGCTGAGTGGCCATTCAGTAAATGCATCCGTTTTTGTCTTGGTCCCATCATTTTGGTGAATGTACAGTTAGGTACGACTGTATGCAATCATTTTCTGCAAAGCGTGAGGGGGGAAACTGTACAATTAGCTGCAAGCATACATCAGCTTTTAAAAGGCCAAATGTGCTTTAATTTGTTTTCTCTTTAACATGCATATTAAGGTCAGAGTAATGTTTATCTTGATAATAATAAATTCCTCAGTATCTTACAGTTCTGTTTCTTCATCAGATAAGGTGATTAAAGCCTGGGTGCAGATACCGTTTAACTGTTTCTGTTGGACTCTTTGCCTGCTTGTGTCCTCTGCTGATAACCTTTACAAACAGTTTTGATCAGGTTGAGGCTTGACATATTGTTCAGCCATATCTCAATCCAAACTGTTTGACTCTCTAACCACATTCATCGTCTGTAAAAGGGGTACGTGCATTAAGAGGCTATTTTGGCCCCCCTATGAGGACAAAAAATGAAAATTGCTTTTCAAAAGTTTCCTCTTATTAGTTTATTAGAACAATAGCCCAAGTGTTAAAGTCTGGGATTGATTCTATTTTTACTGTTGCTATGGTAACAAAAATGGCTGCCAAAATAGGCTGAAAGTAGGAAAGTGACCATTTTGGAGCAAATTTAAGACATTTGACAGAGAAATTAACATAGAGCACAAGCAAATACCAAAAAGATATTTTAACAGAGGGTGACAATTATAACAGTATACAATATTTTAAAAGTTTTTTTTTGGTATTCACTTGTGCTGATATCTAATTCTTAATAAATCGGTCTGAAAAAGCCTTAAATTTGGCTCAAAATGGCAATTTCTCTATTTTAAGCCTATTTTGTTGGTCATTTTTATTAACACAGAAACCGAATAAGTGTAATAAATGCCAGAATTTTACTCTTGGACCATTCTTCTAATAAACCAATTGGGTGAAATTGGTGAAAAGCAACTTTCAGTTTTTGGCTCCAGAGGGGGCCAAATTTGCCCCTCAATGCACGTCCCCCTTTTGCAAGCAGTTTAGATCCAGATCAGGCCCTATATATTGTTGGGTTTGAGCTGGGTCCAAATGATACATTTCACATGGTCAGAATCGCTAATTATAATCACATCTTGTAAAAATACCAAGACTTTCGAGCATTTGAATTTAAAGTTTGATAGAGCACTTTCAAAATGTAGAAAGTGTTCAGTTCTAGATAAGTACATAAAGCCCAACTGCGTATATCGAATAGGAAGCTGAATAAAATGTTAAAGCACTAGAAGATTATTTTCATTTGTATGCATGGCGGCTAGAGGTTTAACACCAGAGGACTGGGTCCCATCTGTCTGTCCGTCTATCTATCTATCTATCTATCTATCTATCTATCTATCTATCTATCTATCTATCTATCTATCTATCTATCTATCTCTATCTATCCTGTTACATATATTTTAAAGCTGCATAGTCTGTAACTTTTGATCTTCTAATTTTAAAAATAATGTTTTATTTTTCAAGAACACAGTAAAAATACTCAAATTCAGGTAAGCATTTTACCATTTTCGTAAATCTTAACAAGTTATCACTATCAAAACATCTGCATTTATGTTAAAATTCAACGGTCTAGAATTATTGGAGGGACGCAAATAATTACCAACAAGAGAAAAAAAACACCTCTTTGATAAGATAATTCACTTTTCCATGCAGTTTTCAGCTGTAATGAACATTTTTATAGTGAAAATATAGCTTAATTTTACTTTTACAAATGATTTAAAAAGAAAATAAAATTTTTCGAAAAAATGTTCATAGTTACAGAGTATGCAGCTTTAACTACACCATATAAACCATAACATTCTTTATGGGACCCAAAGTGTCAATTGGGACCAAGAACAGTGCAGACAAAATTTCAGACCAGGTCTATAATTATAATGTTAGCAAAGATTACCAGAACACCTCAAAAGTCACTGGTAGCAAAGAAAAGGTCTAAAATGATTGGGACCTAGAACAGGCTTGACAAATTTCGAGTCGTAAATGTTAGCAAAGATTCAACTTAAAAGTGTTATGAACTACTGTAGGAATTTGCTTCTTTCAGTTTTTTCTGCAAGACCTAGTCAGACCTTCCTTTTTGTAGCTGGCTTAAAACTATGAATATAGCTATGACCTGAATATAGCTTTGATTTGATATATTGTGAAAAAGAAGCTTAAAAAAAAGGTTATCTTATAACTCATACTGGTGACAAACCATATTTGACTTCATAAGCTACAATTTATGGCTTTTAGATTTCCCAATTAGAAGTTATATTTTATGTATATGTTTGTGTTCAAAACATTGATTGTAGGAGCTCTAGTTGGCATTAGACTAGGATGATACTAACTAGAATTAGTATTTTAACAAATTTCTATTTTTTGCATAAAGTGTTCCATGGAGATTTCTGGAAAGGAATTACTTTTTTTATCAAGAGTAGGACTATGAGTGCATTTGTATTGTGGTCAATATTGAAACTGCCAGACATATGTGCAAATAGTATTTTTGCAAAGATCTACACTGAAACTCTGAACGCATTCCCACAGATGCTTATTTGGAGGAAAAAAGTTCCAGTGGTGCTTATAAGCGAGTGACTCAATTTCAAAAATAACTCTCAATCTCTCTCTCCTTGTTCATCCGCGGATGCATTGGTTACTTTGATTTTTCTGAATCGATGGGCATGCACGGTGTCTCTCTCTTTTTTTCTTTTTCTCTATTTACATTTGCAAACAGTTTGGGTCCAGATCGGACCCGAATATAATTCAGGAAAGATTGTTTCATCGGTTGAAAAATTTGGGCATGCGATAGAAAGCTTGCAACGTGATAATACTGTCAAATGTCCGACGCCAATGCGCACGATAATACATATAATGGGTCCTCATCGGAAGCAACTGTAACAAGATTGATGGACTGACCCCAATCATTGTGTTTCAAAATTTCTGAGAAACCAAGCCAAAAACACAAGATTTGTGTATGTAGCGCTGTGGCTCATTGGTAGAGTGCTTGACTCGAGACCGAGGGGCTGCTGGTTCAAGCCTCACCAGCGTCACTGCGTTATGGTCATTGAGCAAGACACATTTATCCTAGCTTAGTACTAGTTCAACCCAGGAAGACCCATTCTTGTTTAACTGAAATATTGTTGATGGGATGTAAAGAATCAAATCAAACAAACAATATTCGTGTGCAATCGTCTCTCTCTGTCTGTCTCTCTTTCTCTCTGTAACATGTATGGTGTTTATCTGTTTCATATTTTGTTTACTTATGTTTCTGATTGACCCAGATATTGGAGACATTGATGGTAAATAAGTTGTTGTAAACAAGGTATTTATTTGATTATAAGATTTTCTAGAAGGATGACCAATCATCTAGATGGTTCTTGAACCTTGGAGAAAAGACCAGAACTTACTAGAATTTTCTTTTCCATGCAAATAGAAACTTTGAGTAGGTTCTAGAATTCAGTAGAAGTTTGTGGAACTTTCCAGAATAAATAAATATAGCATATGATATAATAGTCTTTCTTGACCGTTCTAGAACTTTCTTAAAGGGTATATATAAGAGTAAATTTTTCATAAGGGCATCTTTGAAATAATTTCACCATTTTAAAGTCTAAACCTTTTGTGCTGGAATTCTATACTGGAATATAGTGTTTAACTTATTCATTCTGGATTACTTTGGATTATTCAGTTTTGGATTCAGACTTCATGTTCATTTGGATTTATCTTCAAAATCTGGGATCAGAAACTGCTGAAAGACTTGTGTTGATAAATATTCTGAGGGACAGTTTGGACATAAAAGGTATTGTAAATTAGACTTTCTTTGACTGTATAAATATTTCCATTGCTTTTGTAAATGATAATTTTGTTTTAATAAATTTTGTTAAATTTTAAAAGTGCTTTTTGCTGACTTTCCAAACATCAAAATTTTGGTTTCCTGAATTCTTTTCTAGTTACGCCTGGCACGTAACACTCTCTCCTTTTACAACCTGCATTCAAAGTTTGCAAACAGTTTTCAGTTTAGATCCGAAAGATTGCTGATACGTTGGGTATATTCATATACATTAAGAGAGGATTTTCAATCCATGTACGAATTTGGTCTGCGTGATGTTTCGTTCAAAATTGAAAGGAACCTTTCTGCAAGAAAATGTTGATGGACATCATTCCATGTTATTTAGGTACTTATCACTTATGACAAAGACTCGGACGAGTCTGCCAAATGTGCATTCTCAATACAGCACTCAGAGGACATACATCCCAGCCAGCATACAAAGTCGGGCCATCATCAGCCCTCCAGCAAGTTTTGCACGCTGACAGGTGGTGGCCCACTTTAGATGTTTACTGGGATAAAGTTGGAAGTAGATGCCAGGCATCACTGGTTAATGTTAAATGGTTATGTCTCAAAATACAGCGTGGGAAAATGCCCTTTTGTTTAAAAGCAAATTTTCTTAGAAAATTTGTAAGCATATCAAGACCCAGGTGTTGAACGCTGTGGTTCATCTACTACTAAAATAGTACTTGGACAAGAAGATCTGACCAGGCAGGGTATGGCCTAAGTCCTTCATGGTGAACACAAACTTAGATGTGCGTGTTCTTTATGTTGATTGGCCATTGCTGAAGAACTCAATTCCGACTTATAGGTAAAGACAGCCGATACCAAAACATGTATAGCCTTTGTCATGTAGATGTACGAAAGTCCGTGCTTTTAATGTGTTCTTGCTTTATAAGCATGCATTCCACAATTAGAAGACTAATGTTCATGATCAAAAAGTATAACATCGCACATTTGGCATTGTGAAAAAGAATGCCATATGCCAGATTACCCATCTAAGTAGAAAGGAACCTTCCAAATGTCGCCTGCTTAAGTATGACACAACTGCACACATGCTGTTTGGTAGAATTTCACCCATCACAGATGAGACAAACAGATAAACGGACAATTTCCACTTAAAATATTAAACTTGTGGTCGTAATTTTAGAAATTCACTTTTTCCAAAAGGACAGTGTTGGATTTTTAGGATGTTTTAAAAACATTTTTTGGTGATGATTTTAGGTGAACGTAATGATTTTAGACCATTTACCATATATAAAGTTGTGTAAGAATCTGTTTGATGCAGATAAATGTTGTTGACACAAATAAATAAAGAAAAGCGATTGTTGAATATCGAAATCAGATTCACCCTGTCATTCAATAGGAACAGCATATTTGAAGAGATTAGTTTATTAAAAGCGAAAGTTACATTCAAAGCAGTCAAAATTGAAACCATTTTATAAATGTCTACCAAGACATGCTGTAAATTATTGAGACAAATTGTTAGATTTTTTCAATGTAAACTAAGGATTGAAATTTGACTCCAGTCTTCTCTGGTCTTCCAAGTGAGGTTTAAAAAGAGTCCAGTCTCTAAATGACTTAACACAACAGTGTTATTTTTTTAATTCTTATTAGAAGGGACTCCGAATAGGGTATAAAATTTGGGTCTTGACACAAGAAAGCCTGTCTTCAGAGTTTGTGAACAACAAAGGCAAAGACCAGCCTGCTCATCAGTGCAGTCTGATCAGCGCCTTTATTTTTAGCCGATTGAAAAGTTCATATCTAGAAAAGGTACAAGCAAAATTTCAATTTTCTAGCTACTCTCTGAAGCGGAGGAGACTGGTTTGAGTCTTGCTTTGTCGGAAACCACAAAGACAGTTTTTGTCGCGTCAGGGCTAAAATAACGGTACATGTAGTATCGATTATATATGATTTTACCCATTTATGAAACTGTAACAGGTAAAACACTTTTATAAATAAGCCTTTTGCTTTTGTCGATTGTGTGTTTTGGAAAATGTTGCGCTTTACACACCAGAGCAAAAGGTTAAGTTTAAGCGTCTCAAACACTCAATCGAATTGGGCTGTATCTCAAAAATTTTACAGCTAGGAGCTTCAAACTCTTGTTCTTGTGACTCAGTGATAGTTTAGCGCTTCAAAACCTTATGGTCTTCTGGTTTCTGTTTCTGATAAAAGATCTTGGTTAATGCTGGTGTGTTTTAGATTGAAGAATGGAGCCTGTTTTTAAAACAATAGAAGACCTTAATGGAAGGATATCAATATGTAATGATTGTTGCAATGGAAATTACAAGAGTTTCCATTGCCCATTATGTGAAGTGGATCATTTCAAACCTACACGTAGAGCTGCGGTTATTAAGCATCTGTTTCTTAGTCATTGGAAGACAAGAATTGAATCTACAGAAGGTAGTCATTCAAGAGTTGGGTTTTATTGAATCTTTTGTTGTTAGTTTTTAGCTCACTTGAGCAGATGTTTCATTAAGTTAGCTTATAATACAGTCAACCTTCCTTATAACAGCAAAATTCTGTATAATGTCATCTGTATTTGTACCAGTTTATATTAAAAATGATTGCATAATAACAGAAATTTTCTTAAGCATCCAATTAATGTTATTGTAAGCTTGTCTGAGCCGAAGGCTCTGAGGTGAGCTATTAGTATACCAGTCACTCCGGCGTCCGGTTGTCCGTCAAACTTTTCAAGCATCTTATCCTCTGAAACCACTGGGCCAATTGAACTCAAATTTCATATTGAGACTTCTTAGGATGGGGGAACAAAAGTTTGTTCAAATGGTCCTGGTTACGTGACTAAAATGGCAGCCACGCCCATATATGGTAATAACTCTTTAAAAATCTTCTCCAGATGACCTTGGGACTGTGTGGGGCCTATCAAGTTTGTTCAAATGATTGTGCTAGGTTGACCTTGACCTACTTAACATCAAGGTCAAATTTGCTTCCTAGTGCATTTAAATTTGCTTTTTTTTTTAGATGATTTTTTGAAAACTGTTGAAGCCAAAAGTCATTATATTATAATCACTAGATATGTTCAAGCTAATGAGACAATGACTATAATTAAGTTCCATAGATCTGACACGGTAGCTCATATTGGAGTCCCATCAATGTATTAAAACATAGTTTTCTCAGAAACCATTAGGCCAATTGAACTCAAATTTTGTATGAAGACTTCTTGTGATAAGTTAGCCAAAATTGATACAAATTGTTCCTGAGACTTGATATGTAACATTTGGGATGTGGGGCCTACCACGTTTGTTCAAATGATGATCCTAGGTTGCCCTTGACCTACTTAACATCAAGGTCAAATTTACTTCCTAATGCATTTAAATTGGATTTTTTTTTTGAAAACTTGATTTTTTCAATACAGTTGAAGCCAAAGTCATTATTCTCACTTGATATGTTTAACCTAATGAAACCCAAAGGCCAAGGTTGACCTTTGACCTTTCAGCCAATCTTATTTATTGGAGTCCCATCAATATATTAAAACATAGTTTTCTCAGAAACATCTAGGCCAATCAAATTTTTATATGGAGACTCTTTAGAGTTGAGGGGAGTAAATTGATAACAAATGTTAATAGTCACATGACCAAGATGGCCACCATGCCCATATAAACTCTTTAAATATCTACTCCTCTTGAACCAAAAGACCAATGGCCTTGGGACTTGGTATGTAGCATTGGGGATGTGTGCCCTACCAGGTTTGCACAAATGATGAATCTGCTTTGTCCTTGACCTTTTTTACGCCAAGGCCAAATTTGATTCCTAATGCATTTATATTGGACAAATCTTGAAATGTTCATATTTCTATAACTTTAAGCAAAAATGATAATAATTGCGAGAAATGTTAAACCTAATGAAACACTGGTTTTATATACACACCAAAGGTCAAGCTTAGCTTTGACCTTTCATCCACTCATTTTGAATTGCCACATACATATTTAAGCATCTTTTTCTCAGAAATTATTGAGCTGTTTGAACTTGAATTTCACATGGAGTATTCAGTAGATAAAACAATATAAATAAAATATTTGTTTTATGTCACTTTACCAAAATGGCCACCATGCCCATATATGGTAAACAAAATATGTTTAAATAATAAGCCTAAGTTGACCTTGACTTATTTTAACATTATTAAGGAGATCAGGTTAGCGCTTCAGGTCCTCTAGTTTAAAGGTTTGACTGTATAGTATTGGTCTGTTGTCCATGACTACTGTCCATGATGTCCTGCCTTCCACATTTTTAACTTCAGCATTAACTTACACCAGTTGATAAATTTCAATAAACTTTTATCTGAATTATCATCTGTCATAATGTTATGTATTGATGAAGCTAGGTGTAGTTTCCATGATTACCAATGGCTGACATTGACTTATAATTTGACAAAAATGATGTGACAGTGATTGCATCTTCTTTGTATTTGTTATTCTTCTTTCTCACAGATATAAATAGAAAAACCCAAAATCAGGGTTGTCTTTGATTTTTGACCAGTTACGATTATTTACTTTGCCCTTAGTTACTTGCATATCAGCAAAAACACAAAAAAATATTTAAATTGATTTAATGATGAATACTGAATATTGCCAATATTATTTTCTACCCTCAAATTTAAAGATGAAAAAAACCTTTCAATATTTTGTGCAGTTACTGTAGTGTAGCCCTTTTAATGGAATACTGTTATTTGGCAATAACATTTAATCTAAAATGCCAATTTTTAAAAACCGGAATCATAAATATTTTTTGAAGTTTGGATAATTTGTCATAAAGACGGTGATAGGATGGAATTTTAACATTCTTAATATTATATGCCTTATAATGTTCCCTTCTAGTACCTTGAGTGAAACGGATCACTGACTATCAGTTAAACATAAAGCAATGTATATGCTAACATAAACAACATGCAATTTTAAAGATAGATGCATTCGTGTTGCTGTTTATCTGCCTAGTTGACAATATTTTGTTTATTACCAACTGTGTCACAAAGATGTTAAATAAAAATGAATTAAATATCTATGCCTACTGCCATAAAGGACCTCTCATTTGGAATCCTTTGGTCAAGCTATTCCATGAATAAGTCTGCTTATTGATCCCACCTCTCCCATATGCCTGATGTAAGCACAACAAGCAGGCATATTTAATATAAAATTAAATGCTGCTGTTTGCGTGTTGATTTAGATGCCCGTCCATCTGTTATTTTATTCTTATATCCTTGACTGTGTCAGTCTAATTGTGCGCTCGCATATATAGAAAATACATACAAAACATACAGACAGCTTAGCTAGAAAGACGGAATCAGACAAAATGATAGTGTTTGGTAGACACTAAATGCAAAAGTAATCCATTACTCCTATACCTATATAAGCAGCTTGGATTTCATTGAAACCATACCAGTTGGTGCTCATTTGCCTGTAATCTTTAAATGGACATTTTATGAATGAGCAAATACTGCAACTCTATCCAAGTGTATTGTACTGACAGTACTAAATGGGTTATGAAAGGATCTTTTCATACCAACAAAAACTAAGTTATTTATTTTTACAAGATATCAGTGCATTAAGATTGATATCATTCTCCACCAAAATTTAAATCTAGTTAGGGTTTTGCTGTTTCTATGCCCATGCAAAGTCTCAGTGTGAAATGACTTTTATGTAAAAATTTTAAGAACAAAAAAACTGTGTTCCATTTGAAGTGCAATACTACAGTAATTGTTGCTCTTTGGGTTACTTGAATTTAAGAGTTCAGTTTCTTTCCACATCCACTTTGTTATGTGTATGTGGTTTGGATTGGTATTTACGATGACTTTCAATTCACATTGGATATGTACACATTTAAAAGGAAAGCTGTTGCTATGGCAACATACATAATTTAAATAACTTATTTTTATTAGAATTTTTGAGTCTTTGTAAGATATTTAGCAGGACACCCTGGTGTATGTCTGGTATGGCTTTGACAAGGTGTTTTGCTGTTGAGCTTTTTGTTATTTTTCAGTTTTGTTTGTTACAGCCTTTATGTTAATACATGATAGGCCAGTCAGTTGTGGCAGTCAAACTGACTTGTTATTGTAGCATGATGTTACACAGTGTTTATTCTAGGATTTGAAAACTGAGGCAGGTTCGATCTTCAATGAAAAGAGAATATTTTACTTAAATGAGAGTGGGATCTTTTAAAAATTGCATTGAAATCCCCTTGGTTTGTCTAGAATAAACAATACATGACATGGGCCTCAAAACAAGAAAAGCTGTCTACGGGGCTCTGAACAAAAAAGGCCCAGACTAGCTGTACAGCCCGGCTGTCAGATTGAACCTTATTGGAAAGCACCATATCTAAAGTGCTATAAGCAAAATTTGACTTCCCAGCATGACCTGGTTGGAAACCCACAAAGACAGGTTTTTTTCTTGACGAGGCCCATACATGCATTTGTTATGCATTTATGTTTTTATTCCTCGGCGAAGTCGGAGGGATAAAGTTTTGGCGTCGTCTGTGCGTGTGTGCATCCGTTCATTCCAGCTCTATTGATCAAACAACTTAGAAATGGCTACTATTTTTTTCTGAGGGAGAGCAGTGGCTTAGTGGTAGAGTGCTTGACTCGATATCAAAGGGCCGCTGTCAAGATAATCTGCACTGAAAATATTCAGTTGTATGGTTTTTAATAATTTGCTTTTCAAGTATGTTATATACTTGTTTTTGAAAAAAAGATTGCTGATAAGCGGAGTTAATACATGTAAAAATTTCTGTTTTCGCATTTTATCGTTTATGCTATCATTTATGCTATTCAAGTATTTGTTATAAAGGTTTAAAAGATATTTTTCGCTGAAATTAATAGTAGACAAATCATTATAGCCCCTATTTGAAAAAGGGGGGGCTATATAGGATTTGGGTTGTCTGTCATTCGTTCGTCTGTTTGTCCGTCCGTTTGTTTGTCCTTCATCATTTTTTCGTTTTTGCTCAATATCTTCAGAACTCTTCTATAGAACTTATCCAAATTTTGTATGTGCATTGATATTGACATGATCTAGCTTATTATTGTTACAGATCATTTTTCCCAAATTTGTACCAGAGTTATGGCCCTTTATTTGCGCCAAAATTTCATTTCCGCTCAATATCTTGAAAACTACTAAACATATTTTCACCAAATTTTATATATGCATTGATATTGACAAGATCTACCTTGGGATTGTTACACGTCATTTTTTGGAAATTGGTACCAGAGTTATGGCCCTTGATTAACGCCAAAATTTGGTTTCGGTTCAATATCTTAACAAATGGACAGAATTTCACGAGATTTTATATATGCATTCATATTGACAAGATCTAGCTTGGGATTGTTACACAACATTTTTCGGATATTTTTACTAGAGTTATGGCCCTTGATTTACGCCAAAATTTCGTTTCCCCTCTATATCTTGAGAACAAATGGACAGAATTTCACCAAATTATATATATGCATTCATATTGACAAGATCTAGCTTGGTATTGTTACACATCATTTTTCGAACATTTGTACCAGAGTTATGGCCCTTGATTTACGCCAAACTTTTGTTTCCGTTCAATATCTTGAGAACAAATGGACAGAATTTCACCAATTTTGACATATGCATTCATATTGACAAGATCTACTATGGGATTGTTACACATCATTTTTCGCACATTTGTACCAGATTTATGGCCCTTGATTTACGCCAAAATTTGGTTTCGGTTCAATATCTTAAAAAATGGACAGAATTTCACCAAATTTTATATATTCATTCATATTGACAAGGTCTGTGTTGGGATTGTTGCACATCATTTTTTGCACATTTGTACCACTGTTACGGCCCTTGATTTGCGCCAAAATTTCGTTTCCGTTCTGAACAAATGGACAGAATTTCACCAAACTTTATATAACTATTAATACTGACAAGATCTAGGTTGGGATTGTTAACGGTCATTTTTCGCAAATTTGTAAGAGAGTTATGGCCCTTGATTGATGTCAGAATTACGTTACCACTCAATATCCTAATAAACTCTGGCCTTTTACTCCATGCAAAGCACTGCAGCGGGGCTATAGTCAGATTCTCTGACAGTTTTAGTTTAGTTGTATATTTTACCAAAAGGACTGCAAGAGTGCTGGAGGTGGTAATGCAACAATGTTAATAATTTTGAAAATACATTTATGGTTGTTTGATAGAATGGACGCAAGATCTCTGTCTTCTGTCCTTTTTAATTATCGCCTGGATCGCGAAGCGAATTTCTAGTCGAGGGTATTAGTGTTCACAGAGCATCCGGCTCCATTTGCACAAATGATAGTTAAAGTGAACTTCATATAATGTGAGATAGATTCTGCCAGAGATTCTGGGTGCTTGTAGAAGTTTCAGCTGGGCTGAAACATTGATTTGGAACCGCTATCTTTACAAGCTAGGTTCTGAGTTATCGTCTTAGAAGTCGAATTGCTGGTTGAGTTTCTAACCTGCTAGCCTGGAAACATATCAGGTTAGAAACGTTATCTCTCCAACCTGGTTTGCATGCCATTCGATGCTCATAGCATTCAGCTAGGCTGACGCATAAGAAGGTTTGGAAACATCAAAGCCAGTTTCTTGGCTATTGCCTCAGACAGGCAAACTGAAACCCATACAAATTGGTGCTTGATAACATTTTAATTATGCTTTGAGGATAAATTTTTAAAGGTTGAGCTATGTTCCTAGCACTGAGGCTGTACGTGTTTCAAACTGTTTCAAACCAGGGGTTTAGAGCAATTATTGAGTTAGAGCTAGTTTAGGAATTGCTCAGCGCTATTGTAAAGCTGAGAACACCTCCAGCCATCTTGCTGGCATTGCCACCATAGTTGATTTGTTTTGTTGGGTCCCATGCTTAGAATTTGTGTTTATTATTTATGATCATATAGCTAGCTCATGTTATGAGCATTTTGTCTGTATATATTACTGCCATTTATACCAGAATACCAGTCTCATAATTATAGCCCCACCTTGAAAAAGTGGGGTCTATTTTGGATTTGGGTCGTCCGTCAATGTGTCCGTCCGTCATTCCTTTCGTCATAATTCCGTTTCCGCTCAATATCTTGAGAACAAATTGACAGAATTTCACCAAATTTTATATATGCATCCATATGGACAAGATCTAGCATAGGATAATTACACATCATTTTTCGCACATTTGTACCAGAGTTATGGCCCTTGATTTACGCAAAATTTTGTTTCCCCTCAATATCTTGAGAACAAATTCACAGAATTTTGCCAAATTTTATATATGTATTCATATTGACAGGATCTAGCCTGGGATTGTTACACATCATTTTGAGCAAATTTGTACCAGATTTATGGCCTATGATTTACTCATGTTCTTTTCAGCTCAATATCTTGATAACAAATTAGCAGAATTTAACCAAATTTTATATATGCATATATATTGACAAGATCTAGTTTGTAGCAGAGTAATGCCCCTTGATTGATTTCAGAATTTGTTCCTGCTCAATATTTTTAGATTTTCATGCTAAATATCTTTAGAAATGGCCTTTTTTGCATGAAAAGCGCTGCAGCGGGGCTATAGTCAGATTCTCTGACAATTCTAGTTTATATGCTGACCTTTGTGTGTCCAGCTGAAGACATTGTTCCTTCATAGCACGCCCATTATAAATATTGTTCAGGCATTGTAGGGGTCTAACAACAAGGTTAAAGCCAGACCTCACCACCTACCTGACAGTCACAGGCTCGAACCTCACTGGCATCACTGCGTTGTGTCCATGAGCAAGACACATTAATCCTAGCTTAGTACTGGTTCAACCCAGGAAGACCTGTCCCGAGGTAACTGAAAGATTGTCAACTGGTATGTAAAGAATCAAACTATTTCTGATCACCCCTCACATTAGGGCTACAAACATTGTATGTAATGGTTTGTTTTGAATAAATGCTGGTATTGGTATAATGTTATTCCTTAAAGTATATATTAACACTTTTTTAGCTCACCTGAGCCATTGGCTCATGGTGAGCTATTGTGATCATTGAATGTCCGTCATCTGTCCAGGGTTGTGCATCGTCAACAATTGCTTAAAAAGACATCTCCTAAACTATTGGTCGGATTTTTTTCAAGCTTGGCAGAGATTATCCTTATATGCCCCCTTGGCTAATTGTTCAAATGGTTATGGTCTGTTGCATATCTAGGTCACACAGGCTAAAATAGATTTTTGAGATGAAAATTAAAAAATCTCATCTGAAACCACAGGGACTAGAGCCTTTTAATTTTGGTATGTAGCAACATCTAGTGGACCTCTACCAAGTTTGTTCAAATTATGCCCCTAGGGGCAAAAGTGGTCCTTTAACAGATACCTTTATATACGCTTTAAACAGAACTCATGTGAGTGATTCAGGGCTACTGGGTGCTCTTGTTTCAAATGCATTTATTATAGAGCTTACAGGTTGGAAGGAATAATCATTCATTATATGTTTGTGAACGCTCTGCAATAGCCTGTAATTATATAGTCGACAAGGCACATAATTAAACAAGTGATTTCTTTGATCACTTATATGCATCATTTTTTAGCAAGATTCTACAGCAAGTAAGATTTGTTTTCCTTGAAAGGAGGAACATGTTCATATTTGCAAGACAAATACTTTCAACAAAAAAGTAAGGGCTAGGGGCCAATTCTATTAGAGTTATTTCCCTTTGTAGTTCTAAATGGCTTTTTGTGCAGGGTTTTATGCCTATGCTATTATAGTCCATACACGGGCTGATAAACTCCTCCCACAGCTTTTGATGGAACAATTTGATACTTTTCCAATACAATGTAGACACATTGAACATATGCATGAAGGAGTTTGGTTCAGAAAAAATAATTTTTGACAAAATGACATTTGTGAGAACTTAGACAATTTTTCCTTAATCTTTTGTATATGCATTGACGGTGCCTTCATGGGCCAATCAACTTCTACCACAGCTTTTGATGGAACCATTTGATACTTTGCCTATACAATGTAAGCACATTGAACATATGCATGAAGGAGTTTGGTTCAGAAAAAAATATTTTTTGACAAGATGACAGCAGTGAGAACTTAGACAATTTTTGTATATGCATGGATGGTGCCTTCATGGGCCGATCAACTCCTACCACAGCTTTTGATGGAGCAATTTGATATGTTGCCTTTACAATATAGACACATTGAACATATGCATGAAGGAGTTTGGTTCGGAAAAAATTATTTTTGATAAATAGAGAATACTAGGTGAGTGTCTTTTGATATCAAGTTTACCAGGCAAGGCTTTGAGAACGCCTGTTGACATCGCGAGGCTTGCCGAGCGATTCAACAGGCGTTCTCAAAGCCGAGCCTGGTAAACTTGATATCAAAAGAAGCGAACCTGGTATTCTATTTATCAGTTTACCCATTGTTGAACACTCGTCAAACTAGCGATTATGACGTAATTTTTGATTTTTGTGTTGATTCAGCGTCATTAGCAACGTCATTCAAAAAGTGCAAAGTCATCATGACCTGATAAAGGTAACATGCCGTGAGATAGGAAACGTTTATTAGGTTATGTTGAAACAATGCAGTTAATATTAGGGGTGACTGATAAAATGACATCTATAATGAGAACTTACTATTTTTTCGATACAAGCTTTGATATATAGAGCTTTCAGGTTTGAATAATTTTGTTTATTTGATTCTATCACAGCTTTTGATGGAGCAATTTGATACTTTGCCTATTCAATATCAACACATTGAACATATGCATGAAGGAGTCTGGTTGAAAAAAAAAATTTTGACATAATGACAGCTATGAGAACTTAGACAATTTTTCACTTATATGGCTTTTGTATATGCATGGATAGTGCCTTTATATAACAGGTTTTGATGGAATAATTTGATACTTTGCAGCTACAATGTAGACGTATTGAACATATGCATGAAGGAGTTTGGTTCAGAAAAAATAATTTTTGACAAAATGACAGCTGCTAGAACTTAGACAATTTTTCCCTAAGAATGCTTTTGTATATATATCCATAGATGGTGTCGATCAATTCCTATCACAGCTTTTGATGGAGCAATTTGATACTTTGCCTATTCAATATAGACACATTGAACATTTGCATGAAGGAGTCTGGTTGAATTTTTTTTGGACAAAATGGCAGCAATTTTTTCACTTATATGGCTTTTGTATATGCACGGATATTGCCTTTATGGGCCGATCAACTCCTCCCACAGCTTTTGATGAAACAATTTGATACTTTGCCGCTACAATAGAGTCATATTGAACATATGCATGAAGGAGTTTGCTTTGGAAAAAATATTTTTTGACAAAATGACAGCTGTTAGAACTTAGACAATTTTCCCCTAACAAGGCTTTTGTATATCATAGATGGTGCCTTTATGGGCCGATCAACTCCTACCACAGCTTTTGATGGAGCAATTTGATATGTTGCCTTTTCAATATAGACACATTGAACATATGCATGAAGGAGTCTGGTTCGGAAAAAATAATTTTTGATAAAATGACATCTACGAGAAATTACTATTTTTTTCCATATAAGCTTTGATATTTAGAGCTTTCAGGTGTGAATAGTTTTGTTTATTTGATCTTAACAAATGTTCCAGATTGCAAGCTTGAAGATCATTTGCATAGATTCTACTGAAATCTTGTTTTCACAGATTCTACTGAAATCTTTTTTTCAGAGCTAGGGTCTGCTGGTACGAACTATCACTTGCCAAAACTAAGTTTTTTCACTGACCCTTACTGTACAGGGGGATTTATCTAATAAGCATTGCTTATTGACTTTTTCATTGTAACAATTATCTTCATTTTGGTACAAAAAAGACAGAACAAAATCGAATGAAACTTATTGAAAAAAGTTTTCTTAGATAGTCGTAACATTCTTATTTGCATTGATCTGACTTGATTGTAATTAATTAAAACAGAATATCCATTATCCAATATTGAAATGAAGAAATGTATGAAATGCAACTGAAAGATTCTACAATTAGCCATTTAGCTGACCAGTATAGATGTTAATGCAGGGCCTTTTCTCCCTATCACCAGTGGCCGAATATAGGTCCCATTCCCAATTCAAAATAACCTCCTTTTTTATCCAATTTCCAAAAAAAAAATTTTCAATCTGAAGCTCAAAAAAAGAATCTTACCAGGTGGCAAATTGAATTGAAAAATAGCCGCATAATTGCTCTCTGAGCAGAACTGTAACTTTGACATTTGTGATAGTAATAAGATATAATGCATTGATATACTTCTTCATATACACATGAATAAAATAATCATGATCATGCACATGTTTAAGTGTTGTTTTTTTTTTACTGTTTAAGGGTTTACACTTCTAAAAAAATTCCCAAAATAGCCAAAAATGCGGCACATTTTTCCCCAATTCAAGCCAGGGGCCTTTTCCCAAAATGGCTGGAAAAGGCCTGTTCAGTGCCAATTGCTGTAAAATGTCTGCTCCCAGATATTTAAATGAACACAATAAATACTGCTGTTATTAACTTTGTCTACTGAATAAGTGGTTTGTGAAAATTAAATAAGTTTAACGAAATATTTATTTTTGATTAAAATAGCGTTTGAAATCATGAACATGTATACACTTAAATATAAGAATACTTAAAAACATTGACCAAGATGTCCCCTAGTTTGTGCCAAGGCTTGCCCCACCCAGTTCACTTCAAAAATTGGGAACCATTCAGATCCTAAACCACATATATTGTTATTCTTTTTGATAAGACACAATCAATAATACTGATAGGGAAGTCACAGCAGGCGTGGGCCAGGCATGCCCCTTTCCCTGTTCACAATATGAAAAGTTTAATATTGACCTGACTTAAATGACATTAAATTGTTAGAATAATGAAATTTAAGTGTTGACTAATTTAGGAGGTCGGATTGTTGTTGATAGATAGGAAAAAGGCAGAGCATGTATATGAATATTGAGCTGATATAATGTTGAGCTTATTTTGTTGTAAAATGGATGAATACAATGTTCTGTTTTGAACAGATCAATGTTTCATTTTAAGATTTACTCAATGTTGTGGTTGTTTAATGTGTTTTTCTCCATATAACAGGTTTTCATTCTGTCCTATGCAAACTAAGTCATGGTAGGAACCAGAACTCACACTACCATTGTCCATCATGCTACAAGACAATAAGAAGAAAAACTGACATGCGGATACATATCCACAAATGCCATGCAAAATCTGAAAAGATAGTAAACTCACTTAAAAAGGATATCGAGAAAGATGTGAAAATTCCCATTTGTAGGATAGATTGCTCTGTGTGTGGAAAGTCAATCAGCAAGAAATGGTTTAAGTATCATATGGTTGTGCATGAGAGGAAGGACATTTCCACAGACAGACACCATTTTACAGTGAGAATAGACTCAGAAAGAGGAGTATTCCTTTCCGATAAAACATTGCAAGGGAGATATATCCCAATTCACTTGATTAAAAAAACATCCGGCACAAAACATTTATTTATTTGTGAAGATCTTCATTGTATTGATCAAAAGAATATTGCTCTACGTGGAGGAAATACCTCATTTGAGTGTGCACATATGAGATCAGTTCCATTTGCTGTGCCAGGAAAAGTTCTCGACCTTAATATTAATGTGCTAGAAAATCTTGTTGCATCTGGATTCATTTCTGATAGCAGATCCAAACAAATGCTAAAACTTAAAGATGTTAGTGAATCACAGCATATTCCCTTTGTGGTTGAGGCACCTAATCCCCCACATAGTTCATCTAGATTTATTAATTTGTCTGTTTTCTCTGGTACACAGAGATATTGGTCCAGACTGGATCGGACGGTGGTTTATATTGACACTTTAAAGCAGCATGTTAAATGTAGATGTTCCAAAAGTAGTGATTACTGTACTCACAAGGCCATTGCAAAGTGGTTTTTGAAACAAGAGAGACCTGAATATTTTCAAAGTGAAAAAAGAGAAATCAGTGATATTGAAATTGATAGTGAATGTGACACCAGTGAATTTAGTGATGGTGATGTAGAAGATAAAGTTACAAGTGCTGATAAAAAATCAGAAACTTTTGATGATACTAAATTAAACTTTATTAAGCAAAAGAAAATTCCAGTAGATGTGCCGGTTGATTTGTCAAAATCAGATTTGCTAGAAGTTATTCCTAGTGAGGAGAAATGCCATTTATGTCAGGGAATTTTGACAAAAAAATGTAGCTCAAAGTGTGGAAAATTGATTCTAATGTGTGCTGTTATGACAGGTGAGTTGACTGCCATAAATAGACATGTAATTATGAAATCGTACTTTTGATGTAAGGTGGTTTCACCCAGTTCACATACGGTAAATGTTCTAAAATTTCGAACACTCTAAAATTACGAACACCTAAAATTATCGCCGAAAATATTTTTCAAAACATCCTAAAAAATCTAACACTGACCTTTTTTGGAAAAGTGAATTTCTAAAATTACGAACACAAGTTATTTTCGGCGGTTTATGCTCGGTTTACTTATACCGTACAGCGACATTTGGAAGGTTCCATTTTACTTAAATGGGTAATCTGGCACGTGACGTTCTTTTTCGCATGCCGAGCGCAAGACCATACTTTTTGTCTGCTAATTGTGCGATACATGCATTCAGATAAGATCAAAGGCAAGAGCGCATTAAAAGCACGGACTTTTCTACATGAACGTGACAAAAAAAAAGTTCATTAGTATCGACGGATAACAGTGCAGGCACAAATATTTTTAAAACCCTTCATTGGCGAAACGTTTACATAGAAGTACCATTCGATCCATCGGAATTCTTCAGCAATGGTCATTAACATGGTCACAGACATTAAACAGACATGCCTCGGGCAAGGATTAGGAGTTACATTTACCGCGAGAAAACGCCCATCTAAGCTTATGTTCACCATGAAGGACTTAGGTCATACGCTGCCTGGTCGTCAAAATTGAACATTTGAAAGTAACAGTAGATGTTACCACTTTTTTTTAAATAAAAAAGCCATGCAAACCACAGCGTTAAACAACTGAGTAAATTTGCTAAGTTAGTTTGCTTGTATACAAACTTCTATACAAAAGGGCCTTTTTCCAAGTTGTGGTGTGAGTCGTGAGACACAAAATTAATCCATTCAACATAAAAGCGGTGATGCTTGACATACCAGAGCCATCAATGCTTGACTTTAGAATGCAGACTTGCACAGGCTCGTCTGAGCCTTTTTCGCACGTTGTAAGTACCAAAATATCATGAAATTATGTCCGTCGACAGTTTAATTTCAATCGAGCCGGTTCACACGCACTGCATGCATGCGCGGATCAAGAACATTATGTCAGAGGGGGTATTGAGAGAGGACCGAAATGCCACTAAAAACGGACCACCATCGGCCCATCAGCGAATGCCTTTGAAATGGCGTTTTGCTGGCGTGTCAATGGCCCACCATCGAATGCTGGCTTGGTAGCTTTGTGATTTTTAGGGGATCCGGATCAATATTGCTAGGAAACCCTATATTTCTGTGATTTTTCAGGGGGTCCGGACCCCCTGTCCCCCCTCTGGATCCGCCCATGGCATGCATCTGAAAGAAGGTCCCTGTCTGAAATGTTCCGTGATCATCGGACGCAAAGTCGGACTAGATTATAACTCTTGGTATGCTTGTTTGCCCTTGATCAGGCATGTCGGACGATCTTCGTTTGCAAGCTTTGATAGCAGGTCGTAAAAGTAGAGAGAGAGAGAGTGTGTGTGAGAGAGAGAGAGAGTGTGTGTGTGAGAGAGAGAGAGACTGCACGGTGTTTGGCTGTTTGCACACGAATCTTTTGTTTTGGCTTGGTTTCTTAGAATATCGAAACACAATGATTGGGTCAGTCAATCAATCTTCCGATGAGGACCCAAAACCCAAACTTATCGTGCGCATCGGCTTTTGTACGGCAAAGTTGGACATTCCACAGTATTAACGCTTTGTGTACTTTCTATCGCATGCACACATTTTTAATTTGACAAAACATTCTATCCTGAATACCCTTCGGGTCTGATCTGGATCCAAACCGTGTTTGCAAATGGAGAGAGAGAGAGAAAGAGAGAGAGAGAGAGAGACTGGTGCAGGCACGTCAAAGTAAACATTGCATCGGCGGATCGTCAAGTAGAGAGAGAGAGAGAGAGAGAGAGAGAGAGAGAGAGATGTTCTTTTTGAATTTCGTCAGTTTGTTTTTTTACTCTGGAAACTCGTCTACGTATTTCAAAGTTTTGTGTCGATCTTTGCAACAAAAAAAATCTGTACGTACGAGATGTCTAGCGGTAACAATTCTTGAGTACAATCTTGGACCCAAAATTACTGGGTCTGAGGTACAATATTAGCTGGAATTCGAAGTCGGCAGAGCGAGCGAAAGTGTGGAAGAACGAAATAGTGAAGTGATTCATCGGTAGTCTGAGACGAGTGAGCATAGGAGACCCGGCTTATCGAACATTTTAAATCAGTGGACTTTTATGACTTGTAAGTAAATTGCGTGACATAATATGCACGTGCCTGGCTCTCGGCTTGGCGAATTATACCGCTCGCGCTGGCCATTTTACTGACTCATTCCGCATGAATTTAGCGGCGGTTTTAATAAGATTAAAGAAAAGAAAAAAAAAAGAGATAGCACAGAATCATATCGCCGTGTTTTCACCACGTTTCTACCACATTTTGACATGCATATTTACCATTTTTTCTCCTGTTAAAGCCCACATTCTAAAATTACGAACACTAGCATTTTTTCACAAACGTATTTTCTAAAATTACGAACAACGGAAAAATTTATTATTTTTTAGTGTTCGTAATTTTAGAACATTTACGGTAATACAGTCTAGGGACAAGATGCCCCTGTACTTTAAAACAATCACTGCTGAGTAAAATAACATATATCAACACTCTGTCAGATTTGCTTTCAAAATAAACAGCCTAGATAAAATTGTAAGCTTGTCATATCTACACACATGTAAAACTTGAGGCCAGTGATTAGCTTTCGATACAAGTGAACTTCATTTAACAGTGAAGATACATCTGGCGACATTTGATCAGCGTCTGCACTGTTACCCATTGAAGGGCCAGCAAAACACATCTGAAAATATCGTCTGCTAAAGTTGTTTCCTGTAATATCCCATGTAGATGGAAGATTCAATTGCAACATGAAGGGTCAATAAACTTACCTATTTTGATGTATGTGGCTGTTTGTCACATACTTTGCAGTTTTTATACAGTAGGAACTTATTAAAATTAAGTTATTTTCTGGAACAGTCTAGTTTGGGTTTTGATAGATAAAATGGATTCAACAAAACCAAGGCAATGATAAATATATTATGTTTTGCTGTATGCATGGAGCTAACTTATGACAGAGTAATTTCTAAATTCAGATGCTGAACCCAGTTAAATAAACAATCAATCTCAGAGTGTTGATAACACAATTACAGGCGAAATTTATGAAATGCTTGTCTCTAGACTGCAAAGGCTAATAATAGATTTTTGAGATGAAAACTGAAATATTCTTGAAGTTTGGACCAACCAGGCCGGGCGACTTCATATTTGTATGCAGCATCATCTAGTGAAAGTGTTCATAATAAGTTGCTGGCGCTAAAAAATGCCCCACCCAGGCTGAGAGTGTGTGTGTGGGGGGGGGGATGGGGGGTAGGGTTGCAACGATACAGTTACCTCACGATACGATACGTATCACGATATTTGCCTCACGATACGATACGTATCGAAATACATTTTTGACAACTTTAGAACCTTAGAAACAACATAGATCTATGAAATTAGGAGAAGTAAATACTCTAATAGTAACCTTTGTCATGCTGGATGTTTTTATGTACTACACTATTCCCCAGTTTTTATTAATTTTTTTTTAAATACTTCAATTATTAGCATGTATTTACAAGCAGAGCTGAAAACTGTGTAGATTAAAATCAGCTGGATTCTCAAAAGCCAGCTGATCTTGTTTTACATTGTTTCAAAACAGGATATATCAAGTGTTTAGCATGGAAAAGGGTTTATTGATTAAAGCAGAACAATTAAAAGGGAAAATGGTAACACTCGTTTTGTTTTTCAATTGATTTCTAATATATAACACCAAGTGCTGTATCGTTAGCGTATCATTAGATGACCTTACGATACGATACGCATATCGTCAGAGAACGTATCGCAATACGATACGATTTCAGTGAATCATTGCAGCTCTAGGGGGGGGGGGTGGGTGTCACATGTATCTGATCTGAATACTAGACCTAAATCCTTGATATTGGATGATTGTAATTCAAAACTTTTATTGGCTTTTTAGCTCACCTCAGCCATTGGCTCATGGTGAGCTATTGTGATAGTTGGATGTCCGTCGTCCGTCGTCAACAATTGCTTCAAACGACTTCTCCTCCTAAACGGCTTGCTGGATTTTGACCAAACTTGGTAGGAATGATCCTTATATGACCCTCTTTTAAAATTGTTCAAATGGTCCCGGTCCATTGAATATCTAGCACACAGGCTAGAAATTGATTTTCAAGATGAAAACTTAAAAAATCTTCTTCTCTGAAATCACAAGGCCTAGAGCTTTGATATTTGGTATGTAGCATCACCTAGTGGACCTCTACCAAGTTTGTTCAAATTATAGCCCTTGGGCCAAAAATAGCCCCGTCCCAGGGGTCACATTTTTTACATAGACTTATATAGGGAGCAACATGAAAAAATCTTCTTGTCTGAAACCACAAGGCCTAGAGCCTTGATATTTGGTATGTAGTATCATCAAATGGATCTGTACCAAGTTTCCTGGGGCCAAAAATGGATCGGCCCTGGGGGTCACATGTTTTACATAGGCTTATATAGGGAGCAACATGAAAAAATCTTCTTGTCTGAAACCACAAGGCCTAGAGCCTTGATTTTTTGTATGTAGTATCATCTATTAAACTTCTACCAAGTTTGTTCAAATTATAGCCCTGGGGCCAAAAATGGTCCCGCCTCGGGGGTCACAGGTTTTACATAGGCTTTTATAGGGAGAAACATGAAAAAATCTTCTTGTCTGAGTGCCTTGATATTTGGTATGAAGCATCATCTGGTGGACCTCTACCATGTTTGTTCGAATTAGACCCCTGGGGTCAAAAATTGCCACGCCTTAGGGATCACATACTTTACTTAGGCTTATATAGGTATCACCAGGAACATGGCCAGCTTTCAACAGATACCTATATGCAAGCTTTAAACAAAACTCAGGTGGGCGATTTAGGGCCACTTGGCCCCCCTGTTTCCTGAACCACTGGTCCAAATTCAATATAATTCCATAGAATTGTTCCTTATGATGCCTTCTACCAATAATTGCACAAATGGATCCGTTACGCCAAACAAAGGGGCTGCCAGAGCTGTAGGTGAGAAATAACTTTAAACAACATCTCCTCCTGAACCACCAGTCTAAAATAATTTCACAGAAATATTCCTTATGATGCCATCTACCAAGATTGATCAGAATTTTCAGCTTGACTGCCATCACCATTTTTCGTTAATGTGTTTCATTGCAAATACAATTCTTGTCACTGTCATTGTATAATTGACAGGCTTGAGTATTGATCTGAATGATACCTCATGCTCCTATTCCACACAGACCACAAATCCCCCGATTCATAATAAATTGATTAATGATAAGATTCGCAGAGAATTGTAAACTTTTCAACCCATTCTTGATGTTCTAAGATTCAGTTACGAAACAAGTAAGAAACAGTTTTGAATATTCCTTGGGTTTCGGCTGTATTCGGCCTGAGTCATCACGATAGTTTGACGAATTCACTTGGATGTGCAATAATAAAGAATCAATCATGAACTAGTAAAGAATATGCCAATAGCATGCATGAATTGGATACAAATTAACATTAATGCGCGACAACTCATGACAATTCACGAGATTTTCTCTCAAGAAAGTTATAAAAAAGGCCGTATAGCAACTGTAGTATTGATCCTGTGACTTGAGTGTCAAAAACAGCTACTTACATAGCTAGAAGAAAAAAACTTTGTTAAAGTCAAAAGGCCCTTTCACTGTCTCTTTGACTTGGAAAAATGCTAGTTCACCATAGAAAAAATCACCATCCAGGAGTCACTGATTGGTCTTGATCTGCCAAATCTGTTTCCATGTTCAAGGTCACACCAGCACTTTAAAATGTCATATTTTGACCAAAATAGTAGGGTCTTTGTATGATTGATATCTCTTGATTTAAACAATGTATTCTAGCTGAACTTAATGTATTGTATCATTGTGACAATAGGTTTTGGTGACCCTGACCTAACTATCAAGAACACCTCATTTGAAGGTAATCATCCTTAAAAAAAACTGTAAATTCAGCCTTTTCTGTGCTCTGACTTCTGAACAAAAGGTTTTTTATGCACAATTGGTATCTTTGGTCAGGTGTGGTGATTGATTGTATCGATTTTTGATCTTTGCCCTTTTTCTTACTTTGCATAGAAACATGTAATTTGTTTGGAATAAGAAAAGAGTGAATTAGATTTTAGTGGCCTGGACCTTATATTTGCGGTAACCACAGCACTTTGTAATTTCAAAGTTTGACCAAAATTGTGTTTGTGCATGCTCTCACTTGAAATAATTGATGGATCATTGTGACACAATAAAGAGCAGGACTCCTATTGGGGTCTGGTGGACATATTTTTCCTCTGAAAACACTGCTTTAATCATTATGTATCTTCTTTGCTTCAGATATAACCATCTATGTTAAACAGTGTCTAGAATGCAACATAACATACAGCTACCAAGAGTGGAAGGATGGTTTCCACAATTTCAATGATAGGCTTCTACTTGGACATGATGTGTGCATGTTTTTAAGAAATGGCATACAGGTATACAGTATTATTGTAGTATTCTATTGGGTTTTTGTTTGACTTGGAACAAACATACATGAGAAAAGATGGCTTAAGGGAGGTTACACTTGTCCTTAATTATGTCATGACTACAAGTTACAGAGTGTGTTGCCCTTGAATTTCAAGTTTCTTAAAGATTTTTTTTCTCAATTATGTCTACAAGCAAATGAAGTCCTTCTAGATTGGCAGAGTGTGTGGTTGAGGCACTCAGACCTATTGCAGGAGAACAATTAAGGGGTAGGTTTGATAAGGAACGATGGATGATTTTGTTTGTTTTATTTTATTCTATATGCACCAGTCAAAATATTTTCAGGTATGTTGAGCTGAGCTTCCTGGGTTGAACCAGTACTAAGCAAGAATTAAATTTGCTCTGGGTCCAAGGGCAAAATTTAACTTTTTAGCTCACCTGAGCCGAATGCTCCCAGTGAGCTCATAGGATAGGACTTGAGCCTGCGTCGGTCCCTGCGTTCACACTTTCAAACATGAAGACCAGCTGGCAGATCAAGATTAAATTTCATCTGGAGCATCATTGGGTTGTGGGATTGACTGCATTAGGATCAGAACTCTGGTTTCTATGACAACAGGTTATGATGGGGAAAATCTTGTGACCACTCTAGCTCATTCATTTTTGATTGGTTCTTCTTTATTCTTCCAGGTAATAAGTACAACCATAAAATCTTGGATGGGATCGAAATTCAGCAGGAATCGACCAAGGACTTTTGAGTTAGCTGCCCTTGAGCAGCTGGAAAAATCACCATAGACTTATAATGGGAGAAATGTTGTAAACATTCTAGTGCCTTCATTTTTGGAAGGATCATCTTCATTCCTGCAGGTAACAAGACCAATCATCACTGACTTCGGAGTTAGCTGCCCTTGAGCGTCTGAACAATCAATGAATAATGTTGTGACTGCTCTAGCACCTTCATTTTTGATTGGATCTTTATTCTTGCAGGCAACAAGGACACCAATAAATTCTCGGATGGGTTTCGAAATTTGGCCAGATCCACCTATTATGGAGTTCGCTCCCCTTGAGCATCTTAAAAATTGATGGATAATGTTAAGACCAGTCTAGTGTCTACATTTTTGATTTGATCTTCTTCATTCTTTCATCATCATGTAACAAGGATAACCATTAAAGCTTGGATGAGTTTGAAAGTCTGCAGGACCTGACAAGTGACTTATATTTTATAAGTTTTATAAGTAGCTGCCCTTGAGCATCTGGAAAAATCCCCATAGACATATGGGGAAATGTTGTGACCACTCCAGTTCCTTCATTTTTGATTAGATCTTCTTCATTCTTGCAGGCGACAAGGACACACATGAAATCTCTGATGGGTTCAAAATTTGGTCAGATCGGACCTTGGACTGTGGAGTTAGCTGCCCTTGAGCATCTGAAAAATCTCCATAGACTTATAATAGGAGATCTATTGTGACCACTCTAGTGCTTTCAATTTTGAATGGATCTTCTTCATACGTTAACAATAAAAGCTTAAATGAGTTTGAATTTTGTCAAGATCCCATTACCTATTATGGAATTAGCTCCCCTTGAGCATCTTAAACATTGATGGATAATGTTGTGACCACTCTGGCACCTTCATTTTTGATTGGATCTCCTTCATTTTTTCAGGTAACAGTGACAACCATAAAAACTTGGATGAGATTGAAGTTAAGTAGAACTAACCTAAGACTGTTGAGTTAACTGCCCCTGAGCGTCATAAAAATCTGCCTAGACTTACAATAGGAGATCTTTTGTGACCACTCTAGCACCTTCATTTTAGAATGTGTCTTCTACAGTCTTGCAAGTAACAAGGACATCCATAAAAGCTTGAATGAGTTAGATTATCTGCCACACTCAACCACCAATTACAGAGTTAGCTGCACTTGAGCGTCTAAAACATAGCTGTATAATGTAACAATTATGTTGTGACCAATCTAGCGCCTTCATTTTTCATTTGATTATTTTCATCCTTGTACGTTATCAGGACATACATTGAAGTATGGATCGGTCAGATCCCATCACTGACTACAGAGTTAGCTGCCCTTGAGCATCTGAAAATATACTTTCACTATTTTTATTCTGATCTTTTTAATACTTACAAATGTCCAGAACTGGCTTAATATCTCCATCTTTTTTTTAATTAGTTCCTGGTCACTGTTTCAAGTTCAGAGTTACCTGCCTTTGAACATCATAAATTTTGGTATCTCCAAACATTATGCTGGCTCCTAGGTGAGCAATCGGCGCCCATTCGGCTACTTGTTTGGAATAGGGTCTGTTGCATCTCAAATTAAAGATAACAAGGCATGCAGCAATATGGTAGCAACACAGACACACCCTCCACCCCTGGTAGGGATCAAAAGGTCAAATTCTTACCTGCGTCGCTTGAGCAAAAGGTTTAGTAGTGGGTCCACTCCATCCGTCCGTCTGTCCCTCTGTCAGTCCGTTTGTCTTTCAATCTGTCTGTCCGCAACACTTTTGGGTGCCTAGTTTTAGTAATCTGTAACTCCAACAGTTTTTATTCTTATTATATATTCAAACTTTGCCAAATGATTGTCCATTTGATTAATTGAAGATATGCACCTCCTATTTTGTGAACATTTGATAATTATGTCTCCCCCCTTCAGGGTCGGAAGACATATTGTTTTTCCCCGGGCGTCTGTCTGTCTGTCTGTCTTGTCTGTCTGTCACAAATCGTGTCCACTCTATAACTTAAAAACCACTTATGCTATATTCACGAAACTGTATACAAATATCAATCAGCATGAGATGGAGTGCAGAGTGCATGAATGGTAACTCTGCCTTTTTATACTTTTGGAGTTATTTCCCTTTGAACTTTGTGCATCACAAAAATCGTGTCCGCTCTATAACTTGAAAACCGCTTAAGCTATATTCACGAAACTTTATACAAATATCAATCAGCATGAGATGATGTGCAGAGTGCAAGAATGGTAACTCTACCTTTTATACTTTTGGAGTTATATCCCTTTGAACATAGTGCATCACAAAAATCGCATCTGCTCTATAACTTGAAAACAGCTTAAGATATATTTACGAAACTTTATACAAATATCAATCAGCATGAGGTGACGTGCAGAGTGCAAGAATGGTAACTCTGCCTTTTATACTTTTGGAGTTATTTCCCTTTGAACTTTGTGCATCACAAAAATCGTGTCCGCTCTATAACTTGAAAACCGCTTAAGCTATATTCACGAAACTTAATACAAATATCAATCAGCATGAGATGACGTGCAGAGTGCAAGAATGGTAACTCTGCCTTTTATACTTTTGGAGTTATTTCCCTTGGAACTTTGTGCATCACAAAAACGTGTTGATCTATAACTTGAAAATCGCTTAAGCTTTATTCACGAAACTTTATACAAATATCAACCAACATGAGTCGACGTGCAGAGTGCAAGAATAGTAACTCTGTATTTTTTTATACTCTTAGAGTTATTTCCCTTACGAGCTGATTGTCTGCATGAAGTGACTAGAATTTTTGTAAGAAATTGTATTTAATGTTTCTGTTTGAAATTGTATTCAATGACGCATGCTTTTGACATCAAAAGGGGGGAGACATCTGTTTTTTCGTAGAAAAACAATTCTAGTTATTTTCTCATTTTTACGGGTGTTGAACTTAGATTTTTTTTCCTTCCAAAATGCTTAGTGGAAGTCTGGTTTGTGTAATCTGTTACTCCAACAGTTTTCATTCCTTTATATTCAAACTATGCACAATGATTGTTCATATATTGAAGATGTACACCTCCTATTTTGTGTACATTTCATGAATTTTATTTTTCTGTAAAATGCTAAGAGGGTGTCTGGTTTGTGTAATCTGTAACTCCAAAAGTTATCATTCCTTAATATTCAAACTTCGCATAATGATTATTCATTCATTGAACATGTGCACTTGCTATTTTGTCCACATTTGATAAGTATGAATTTATTATTTAGGGCTGTTGAACTTAGGTATTTTATCCATCTGAAATACTTAGGGGTGTCTGGTTTGTGTAATCTGTGACTCCAGCAGTTTTCAATCCTTCATATTCAAACTTAATGCGTTATGATAGCTCACACATTGAACACTTGTGCACCCTATATTTTTTGCACTTTTGATAATGTTTTTGGGGTTGTTGAACTGAGACATTACGTCTACACCACCTTGGGAGTGCTAACATTGTTTATTTGTGTGTAATCTGTAATTCAAACAGATTTCATTCCTTTTTATTCAAACTTTGCATAATGATTGTTTACACATTAAAGATGTGCACCAGCCACGCAGTTCCAGAGTATTGTTTGGTCTTGTTTTGAAAGAAGTTGAGCATGTTGCATATCAATTTAAAGAATGTAGCACAGAGCACCTTGACAGTAAACATGCTGTCATTACACACACCCTTAGCCCCTTGGGTTGGGTCAAAAGGTCATTTTTTTCTTTTCTGGAAGAGGTCTTGTTACATTGTTATCAAATTAAAGTGGAAGAAGTGTAGACCAACATGCAAGGTAACACTTTGAAGTTACACACAGCATTGACCTCATGGGCTGGGTTGAAAGGTCAGATATTAAAAATTGGCAGATTTAAGTATGTTTTAACCTATGTGGCTTTAGCGAAAGCAGGTCAAGTAGTCGGTCCACTCCCTCCATCCGTGTGTCCGTCAGTCAGGACGAATGTCAGTCCACAACACTTTTTGGGTGCCTAGTTTGTGTAATCTGTAACTCCAAAAGTTTTCATTCCTTTTTATTCAATCTTTGCATAATGATTATATACATATTGAAGATGGGCATGTCCTATTTTATGCACATTTCATGCATTTTTTCTCTTTTTGGGGGGTGGGGGGGGGTGAACTTCAGACATTTTTTCAGTCAGAAATGTATAGCGGGTGTCTAGTTTGTGTAATCTGTAACTCCAAAAGCATTCATTCTTTATTATTCAAATTTGCATATTGATTGGTCGCACATTGAAGATATGCACCGCTTTTTATGCACATTTCATAAATACATTTTTTTCATTTTTTGGGGGGTCTTGAACTTAGACATTTTTCTGTTCAAAATGCTTAGATGGTGTGTAATGTGTAACTCAAACAGTTTTCATTCCTTAATATTTAATTTTTGCATAATCATTTTTCATTCATTGAACATGTGCACCTCTTTTTTGTGCACATTTGATAAATATTTTCTTATTTTTAGGGCTGTTGAACTTAGACATTTTTCTCATCTGAAATACTTAGGTGGTGTCTGATTTGTGTAATCTGTTACTCAAGCAGTTTTCATTCCTTTATATTCATACTTTATTTTATGGTTGTTCACATGTTGAACATGTGCACCCTATATTTTGTGCACATTTGTTGAACTTAGACATTGTTACATCAACATAATTTTGATGGTTGAAATTAGAAATTGTTATGTCTACACCACCTACAGTAAGTTACATTATGTAATCTGTGTGTAATCTGTAGCTTAAACAGATGTCATTCCTGTTTATTTGAACTATGCATATTGATTGTTCATACATTGAAGTTGTGCATTGGCGCACAGGTCCAGAGCAGAGTTTGGTCTTGTTATTAATAAACTTAAACACTAAAACATACTTGACAGGTGTCTGTCATAATCTAAATGATAAGTTGAAAGTGAACTAAGGATGATATATAGGGTTTATGTTTTGTAATTTACATGATTTACAGGAAGACAATTAAAGCAAAGCAACCAGCTCTCTCCATCTCATCAAAATGGTTTCAAAACTAGAAAGGACACAAAGTAATAATACCAATACAAAAAATGAACACTGAATCCCCACAAACAATGGGAGGTATATAAAAACAATAAATCAACAACAACAGAACCACCACCTTAAAACAGACAACAGCCTAAACCACTGGGGGCTGCATTTTATTATACCAGTGCCAAATCTTTGCCTTAGATTTTGTTGTGAAAACAATAATTGTTAAGCTCACATAGAGGTTTCCCTAACAAAAATCTAATGCAGCTGCTGCGTGATTGGTCAGATTCATTTATCAATATTGGTTGGTATAATACTTTCACTTGTCATTGAAACACTTGTATGTCACTCATATGTCACTCACAGTGTCAGGTGAGTGCTTCAGGACTTTATGGTCCTCCTCTAGCTTATGTTAGGTTTATTTTTTTATTTTAGAACCATGTTGCTATTGGCCGGAGTTTGTCTGTTTTAAATGGCATGTTGCATCAACAGTGGGACAAGAAAGAGACTGATGAAATGAGAAATGCATATCTGCATTTTGAAGCTTTGACAGACCACTCATATAGCTTTTTTTGCAATCTTTGTGGGCATCATCCAGCTATCCTTGTTTGGGATACCTTTCGAAAGGCAGGCTTTAGATTCTCAGGTTTGTATTATATTTTTTATTATGAAATAACATTTAATATAGCTATAGATAACACCAAACTGTGATATAAAAAATGGCTACTCTATTACAAAAGGATATATTTTGTTTCAACGTAATATACCATTCTGCAACATACATAATTGCATTTAGGCCATAATAAATTAATTGCTAGATTTTCATCCAATTTAATTTTAAATGGATCGGAGGGGTGGGGGGGGGATTTTATTTTCTATATTTCTAGATTGCATTGTCCGTTACAAAGGTAAATAATTCAGAGGAAACAGAAGCATATAATAGAATTTTGTTTCAATAATCTGTGTGATAAAACATGGGGGAAATTACTGTTTTTAAATTTTTCTGACACTTTAATCTATTTTTATTCTAATGTAGTATAACCATAACATTTTTCAGATCTACAAAAATAGTGAGTATGATCATGAAATACCACATTCAAAAACCACAGACAAACCCATGGCACCGTGAGGAAGAGCCACTAGACACCAGGAAGACAAACTAAGCAATGCAACCAGCTCTCTCTTCCCCATCAAGATGATTGCAAAACTAGAATGGACATAAAGTAACGTACAACAAAACATAGAACAATTAGAGACTCCCATAATAGGAGTAATAATAAACAAAAAGTCAACAACAACAGAACCCCCGCCTTAGAATGGACAGCAACCTAAGCCACCAGGGAGCATAAATGCATTTTACTGGTACCAAATCTTTGCCCTAGATTCTGTTGTTGAAGTACAAGAAATGTTCAGCTCGCATGGAAACCTTCTAACTAGTGCAATGTATCATCATGGAGAAACACTCTAATCAAATTAACACACTATGATGAAACAAAGAAAAGGGCTCACGACTCACAGATACTCAGAGCTAAACTCTACTGCACAAAATGGATTCCAGGTTTCCATGAATATTGACAAGCTTCATTTTTTGGCAAAATGCCACACTTTATTTGCACTTGTCCTTTAGTGTGGCTATGTCCGTGAAGTTTCATCTGGGTGTCATGAGTTATAGAGGAGTTATCACCCTTTGATTGCCTAAATTTCTTTTTTTCTGTCTTCAGCCATAACTAGGTAGCCAATGAATGAAATTTCTTGAAACTTATACTGAATATATATGACAATGATTTTGGTTATGTGTGTGGAGTTTTATCAGGGTGTAATCCATTATATTAGAGTTATTGCCCTTTGATTGCCTATGTATTTAAATGATTTTTTCTGCCATTGAAGTTTTAAGCTCATCTGAGCCATATACTCAAGGTGGGACTATATAGGGAGCTCTGCAACTCAGAGGTAAAGTGCTTGACTCAAGACCAAAGGGCCGTGGGTTAGAGCCTCACCGGTGTTAGTGTGTTGTGTCCTTGATCAAGACACATTACTCCTACCTTAATACTGGTTCAACCCAGGAAGACCTGTCCCGACATAACTGAAAGATTGTTGAAGAATCAAATCAAACAAAATCAAACAAGGTGAGATTATGTGATCATAGGATATGTCAGTCCTCAGTGGTTTGTGTGTCTGGAGTCTGTCAGCATTTTAGTTTAAACAACTATCTTCTCCTAAAATATGGAGCAGAATCCCTAAACCTCATAGTAACGAGCATTGGATGGCCATCTATCAAATTTGTTTAAAGATTTCAATTTCAATCCAAACACCAGGGATGAAGGGTCTTTACATGACTTTGATAAAGGGATTTCTTTCTAAAGCATCTTTTTTTTTAAGCAGGAGTCCCACAGCTTATATATTTAGTATGTTACAATTGTTAAAAGGGTTTTTATGTATTTGAATGTTTCTTCATTTTTGAACTGTTAGTGAGAGGTGAGTCCAATAGGATTTTCATATTTTATTTAAAGCAAATCATAATTTAGCAAGTAACTGTGCATGTCTATCCCAGGGTTCCCACATGATCTTGATATAATTGACAACCTGGAAAATCCAAAAAAACTAATTCCATGTATGGAAAAATCACGGAATTTGAAAATACCCTGAATAATCATGGAAAAAAATCATGGAATTTTGTGAAATAATTTGACAAAACCACCAGTAGCCAGAAAACTAACTGTCGGAGCTAGTTTTCTGACTACTGGTGGTTTCAAGTTTTAATAATTTACAAGCATGCTGTTGTTGCTGCATTCCGCATTAAGCTCAGCGTGATGAAGATGCTGCCTAAAAGGGGAGATTGGAGGTTGTGCATTAAATAGTCATGGAAATTACATTGTTGATCATGGAAAGTCATGGAACAATCATGGAATTGTGTTTTTGAACTTCTGTGGGAACCCTGCCATCCAGCTTTTGACAAGGCAAGGGGTCAGGTCAGTTACAATTTCTCGATAAATGCCAACTCTCCCAACCATGCCCCATGGATCTAAATTTGGCTCATATGAAAAAAAAAATACTTTGGACTCCATGCTTTGGAAACCAGGAGACCAAAAACTCAGGTAAGTGTGGTAGGCGCATTGAGTCTCTTGTTCATTTTAGTTATTTCAAATTAATTATGAGGATACATAATTGAGCTGTGGAGTGTTGAGAAAAATAATGTCCAGAGCATTTGCTTAGTGGGCATTGTCACATTCTGGCATAATTCTTGTTTCATATCTGTTGTTATAATTTTAAGTGACGGATACATCCACTGATGAGACCAGCTCTGAACAAGTCAACTTGGAAGATTTTTGGGAACAGATTAGAACATCAATAATAGCAAAAGGCGTATCAAAAGGTATTCCTTATATCCCAGAAAACATAGTTTAGGGGGTATATATCAGCCTGTCCACCCTTCCAACATTCTGTCCACAAAAATATCAAGGTTTTTGTTGAATAACTTTTGTAGTTTTTGTCCAATTTTAAACAAATTTGCACCACACATCAACCATCAGACAATGTATGTGTTGTAGGAAAAATGGCTGAAGGATCAGTATTGCAAGAGTTGTGCAGCTTTGTAATTCTTACTATATTGTGTTTGTAATAAGGCTGATAGTGCGTAATTTGTGAAATGATCATTTTCCTAGAGCCTTAATACTTAAATACTTTGCAACTCGGCAATTGAACATCTGTCTCAGCATTATAGAAAATGAGCTGCTTGAATAAAAACCTGATCACATTTATGCCTCATAGATCTAAGTAGTAAAGGGAAAATATAACATATTACAACACCGAAAAAAATAATGGTTAAATGTAAATTAGTAATCTGTTTTTATTGTCTCACGTTTTTTGTCCAAACAGAGTTGCAAGATAACAATGTTATAAGCTCACCTGAGCCAAACTCATGTGTGAGTTAATAGTATACCAGTCACTCTAGTTAAAATAAAAAAAAAACCTTTTTTTCCGACCGACCACTGTGTTTTTTTCAAGGTTCATCAGAAACACAGGTCTTGTAGAACAACCATCTAAATCAGCATCAGCAAGTTACGATCTAAGGTTAGATGATGATGCTATTGAAATTGAAACTTCTGAAATTGTTCAACAACAACAAAAATTTGATCTTACAAAAAGTATCAAAAGCAGAACAGCTGGTTATATTACACACCCAGTAAAGATGGTTAGATTTGTATGATATAACTCTCTCATATACACATGAATAAATCATGCACATGTTAAGCATTTTTGTTTTTTTTACTGTTTATAGCTGCATAGTCTGTAACTTTTGATCTTCTAATTTTAAAAATGTTTTTATTTTTCAAGAACACAGTAAAAATATTCAAATTCAGGTAAAATTTAACCATTTTCGTAAATCTTAACAAGTTATCACTATCAAAACAACTGCATATAGGCTAAAATTCAACGGTCTAGAATTATTGGAGGGGCGTAAATAATTACCAACAAGAGAAAAACACCTATTTTATAATATAATTCACACTTTTCCATGCAGTTTTCAGCTTTACTCAACATATTTATTGTGAACACATAGCTTAATTCTACTTTTACAAATGATTTAAAAAGAAAATAAAATTTTTCGAAAAATGTTCATAGTTACAGAGTTAGTCTCTTTAACACTCATGTCACATATTTTTCCCAATTCAAGCCAGGGGCCTTTTACCAAAACAGCTGGAAAGGCCCTGCCTTGACCTACAATACGTCAAGGTCAAATTTGCTTCCTAATGCATTTAAATGGGAAATGTTTTGAAAAGTTGATTTATTGAAAAGTGTGGAAGCCTTAGTCATTATTCTCACTGGATATGTAAAATATAGTGTCTATAAATAAATTTCAAAGGTCAACTTTGACCTTTCAGCCAAGGTCGCTCATATTAGAGTCCCATTAACATATTTAAACATAGTTATACTACCCCCACCCCGCAAACTTTGTTTGTGGTAGGTATTCTGTCCGTGTGTGTGTCCGTGCGTGTGTGCGTCCGTAACGTTTTGTTTCCTTAATATCTTGAAGAGTCATTGCTGGATTTTCATCAAACCTTGCAAACATGTTTATATATGCAAGCCAAATACTTTAAACAAAAAATTAAGGGCTAGGGGCCAATTCTATTAGCGTTATTTCTCTTTGTAGTTCTAAATGGCTTTTTATGTAGGGTTTTATGCTAATGCTATTGTAGTCCATACACAGGCCGATCAACTCCTACCACAGCTTTTGATGGAACAATTTGATACTTTGCCTATACAATGTAGACACATTGAACATATGCATGAAGGAGTCTGGGTCAGAAAAAATAATTTTTGACAAAATGACAGCTGTGAGAACTTAGACAATTTTTCCCATATAGGGCTTTTGTATATGCATTGATGGTGCCTTCATGGGCCAATCAACTTCTACCACAGCTTTTGATGGAACAATTTGATACTTTGCCTATTCAATTTAAACACATTGAACATATGCATGAAGGAGTTAAATAATTTTTGACAAATTGACAGCTGTGAGAACTTAGACAATTTTTCCCTAATAAGGCTTTTGTATATGCATAGATGGTGCCGTCATGGGCTGATCAACTCCTACAACAGCTTTTGATGGAACAATTTGATACTTTGCCTATACAATGTAGACACATCGAACATATGCATGAAGGAGTTTGGTTAAAAAAAATTCGTTTGACAAAATCACAGCCGTGAGAACTTTGAGAATTTTTCCCTAACAAGGCTTTTGTATATGCATAGATGGTGCCTTCATGGGCCGATCATCTCCTACCACAGCTTTTAATGGAGCGATTTGATACTTTGCCTATACAATATAGACACATTAAACATATGCATGAAGGAGCCTGGTTGTTCTTTGTTTTTTTTTGACAAAATGACAGCTATGAGAACTTAGACAATTATTCCCTTATATGGCTTTTGTATATGCATGGATAGTGCCTTCATGGGCTGATCTACTTCTACCACAGCTTTTGATGGAGCAATATGATACTTTGCTGATACAATGTAGACACATTGAACATATACATGAAGGAGTTTGGTTTGGAAGCAATAATTTTTGTTGCACAGATTATACTGAAATCTTCTTTTCAAAACTAAGGTCTTCTTGTTTGAACTATAACATGCTAAGTTTTTTCACTGACTCTTACTGTTCGGGGGGTATCTAGTAAGCATTGCTTATTGACTTTTTTCATTTTCTCAGAAACCACTTGGCCAATTGAAATCAAATTTCATATGACAACTCCTTATGATGGGCTAGCCAAAATTTATACAAATTGTTATGGTCACGTGAATAAGATGGCCACCACGCCTATATATTGTAAAAACTCTTTAAATATCTTCTTCTCTGGAACCAAAAGGCCATTGGCTTTGGGACTTTGTATGTAGCATTAGGGATGGGGGCCCTACCAGGTTTGCACAAATGATGAATCTGGGTTGACCTTCGCCTACTTTATGGCAAGGTCAAATTTGATTCCTAATGCATTTATATGGGGGGGGGAGGTATTCTTAAAATGTTCATTTTTCTATGACTGTTTAAGCTGAAATCATAATAGTTAAACCTAATGAGACAATGGTTTTATATTAAGTACCAAATGTCAAGCTGACTTGTGACCTATTATCTAAGGCCACTCATTTGGACCGCCACACACCTATCTAAACATCTTTTTTCTAAAAAATCACTGGGCTGTTGGATTATTCATTAGATTGTTTATGTCACTTGACCAAATGTCTGCAACACCCATAGATGTTAAAACAAAATTTGTTTCATTATAAGCTGTAGTTGACCTTGACCTAGTTTAACATTATCAAGGAGGAGATCAGGTGAGCCCCTCAGGACATCTAGTTGTTATGAATGTTATCAATATCAGAATTAAACTGTTCATTAATCTCTGACAGCGTAAACTATCAGCACAAAGATTTCCGGAGTACAATCTTTAGCTTTTCAAGTATATGAATGAATATAAATAAAAGTACTTTCGGTCATTCTCCTCTCTTCCGCTGAATTATTCAAGAAGGGATGTTGTCGGTTGTCAGTTACAAGTGAAAGTATGTGCATGAAGTACTGGTTAACCGCTTGTTCAAGCTTGACCAGGAAAAAGTGTGGTTAGGTGAAATGACCATCTGGCCATGACCATAGCTGTTGACATGGCAAAGCAAAGCAAAAAAAAGTACTGTCCATCTTCTAAAATCTTAATTACTGCATTTTCTCTTCACCTTCCCTTTGCTGAGAAATAAAAAACATGGAGAATTAATGACCTATTAATAAAAAATCATTAACTGCTTTCAGGATTATTATCTCACACTGTATAAACCGAGTTAAAATCCTGATATGACATGCTGATTTGGTATTAAAATAGAATTAAGCACAAGTAAAACATACTTAAATTTTGAAAAATATCGTAAAGCAACATTTATGTTTTCATTGTAGACATTGCTGAAAAGTATGAAGTGGTACCAAATTTCCTAAACTGGGCACCATGGATTGGAAAGTCTTCAAGAATTGGTGACAATGTCTTTAATACAGAGTTCCTAAAGTGTGCTCCACACTATGATACTGAAATCACAGAAGCAATGCCTGAGGAATTGCTTTTTCATCTACTTCAAGATGAAAAGGTAAGTTACTTGTTTACCTTATTTAAACAGACTTCTATATGGTCCAAATTTAAAATAATTTTACACTATGTTCCCGTTAATGCCTTCTGCTAAAATTACACAAATGCTTCTGCTTAATCCAACAAAAAGCCACCAGAGCTGTAAATAGAATTTTATAAGATAAAACAAATACCTTTAAACATCTCCTGAACCACTGGTCCAAATTGAAAATAATTACACAGCACATGTTATTCATAACACCCTCTACAAAATTGCACAAATCGTCCTGCTCCACTGAACAAAATGGACACCAACGCTGTGGCTGAGAAATATCTTTAAACAATATCTCCTGAACCACTGGTCCAAATTCAAAATTATTTCACAGAAATGTTTCTCATAATGCCCTATACCATAATTGTACAAATGGTTCTGCTTTGTTGAACAAAACAGCAGCCTAAGCTGAAGATTAGAAATAAATTTTAACCACATCTCTAGAACAACTGGTTCAAATTTGATTTCCTTTTTTTCATGCCTTCTACCAAATTGCCTTTTAAAATGGTTTTGCTGTGCTAACCAAAATGACCATTAGATCTGAAGACAAATATTATCATTTAATGAAATCTCCTGAGCTATTCGTCCCAAATTTAAAAACAAGTTCATACTAATTTCCCCATAGTTACCTTCTACCAACATTGCACAAATAATTCTGCATCCTGGAACTAATGGCTGACAGCTAAATTATCTTTAAACAATACTTCTTCCTTAACAACCTGGCCTAGCTAATTCAAAATAGTTTAATGAAATACGTGGGTTGTACCAGTATATCGTGGACTTATGTTATAAAACAAGATTGTCTATAAGGAATTCTATGAAATTTGTATAACAATTTAATATACATCTAAGACACTTTTTCTACAAATATGGATGAAATCACAGTTTAGATAACAAAGATATGAACCTTTACTTGAGGGTGTCTCTGCGTATGTGGAGCAGGTCGCAATTATTTAGGCCATCCTTAAAAATATATTTGTTTGCCGTGCTCCTACCCATCAATTTCAGTTTGGGTAGGTAGGTAGGTCTTTTTTTTCAGCATACTTTTATGACCTCTTCTTCCTATCTTTTTTAGAGGTCTACAAACGCTGTAAATAAGGTAAGAATGCATATAATAATATAGGTCTCTGTAACAGTTTCTTTAATGGAAATACAGATTTTAATGATTTTACAGGAGGGTTTGTTAACAGAATTAGAGAATATTAAAAAAAAAAATCTGAGAAAGGCAATAAAATTTTTTGGGTAGGGCCTGTTTTGGGTGGGTAGGTAGGAACACAGCAAACCAACATTTTTTTAAGGTTGGCCTTAGCTGTATTTTCAGAGAGGGTGGTCAAATGTTTTGACTCTACTCTTTTTTGAAATAAGCTTGTATTGTGACAAATGTTGCCATCTATTTGTTGAGTAAGTCTCTCTGGTTCCAGCAAAGACTAAACAGATAGTTTAGATATGTCAATCAAACAAACAAGCGTCATCTTTTAGATTTAATAAGAGACAGTATATTTACCATTAAAATAATTGAAAAAAAAAAGAGCATGTGTTCCATTAATTTGACGAAAACGAGCTTGTCTTTGTAGTATTACTAAAATAATTTTACACAAAATCCATTTTACGATACTTATGACTCTTTGACCAATTATTTATCATTAAATGAACGTAGTTTTATGTGATTAATTTGCTAAAAGATATTGAAAGTATAATTTTGCACTGTACCATTCTTCTAACCTTAGCATTTTCTGGAAAATAAAAATGTAGGTATGTAAAATCTTTTATAAGATCAATGCAAATGGCCATAAACGTTACTCAACAACTTGCATGGTTACTAGTTGATGTGGTGATGCGTTATTTAAAATACACCAGGGAAATTTGATTGAATGTACATTACCTTTTGGACTAGATGAGATGCAAAACAAAAATTTTGACATGCGCTGCTCACACGGACATACCGTCAAGAAAAGGTTCATAAATTTGTTATCTAAACTGCAATTCCACCCATATTTATACCAAATGGTTCCAATACGCAAATAAAAACATCCTGAAAATATAATAGAATTACTGGCACACAGTCTTGTGTAATAAAAAAAGTCCACAGTTTACGGGACAACCCTCATATTTCTCCTCTGCTAGAGCTAAAAATAGATTTGTGTTTATAGCCAGTTTCAATGGGGATGCATATAGTATGGCCCTTGTCTGCACATCCCGTACATAGGGACTTGTACCATACACATGAAAAATGGTTTTGGTGCAACATATTTTGGAAACATTGGTGTATTGGATTCACATTTAACACACAGGTGTATACTCATGTTTGATCAAGGATAAACTCCTACAATCATGAGATAGTTATGGCCCTTGATCTCAAAATTGGTTTGCCACTCAATATCTTAGGAATTTCATGTAGATGATGGAATTTGATGAAATTTTGCTCATGCATTGATAAAGCCTAGGTTGGGATTGTTAGGCATCAGTCATCACCAATCTGTAGCAGGGTTATGGCCTTTTTGTCACATAAGGAAGGACCTCTGACTGTGGAATTGGAATCCCAGTGTATCGCTGCCTTTTAGGTACCTCTAACACTCGTTTTGGGTTACAGTGATTCATTTACAATTTTGGGCTTATGGGTCCTGGGACTGGCTGTTTCCTATATCAATGAGTCCCAACTGCAAACTTATGAGTCCAGAACACTATTTTTAATGACAAGTCTGCAATACTATTGCATCCTGGGACTCACTGAAATAAAAACTTTCCATCCCAGAGACAAAATTATGCGCAAAAGATGCAGGATGCGCAGGTAAAAAATCACTGGGGTTAATTTCATGATTTTTGCTTTCATTTTTGTCATATAAATAGCAATATTCGAGGGGTCCCCCATTATGCAAAATGTCAACAGAACGGCCATTTTTAGTATGAACTGAAAGATTGTTGATGGTATGTAAAGAATCAAGTCAAAAGAACGGCCATTTTTAGTATGAACTGAAAGATTGTTGATGGTATGTAAAGAATCAAGTCAAACAAAATCAAAACAGTTGTGTATTTAATATATAGAGGATATTTACTTTTTTTTAAGGTGAACCAAATATATTTCATCAAGTGTGTTGAAAACATAAGAATTTTCACGAGTGTGTAGCATGAGTGAATATTTCGATGTTTTCAACCCACGAGATGACACATATTTTATATTTACTGAAAAAAAGTTAATTTTCTTTTTATTTTATACTTTTTAGAAGATTTACGGTTAATCAATTAATCATGTTTCAAGCCGAATCACATCAATATAAAGGAGTATTAGTGACAGAATATCTTGAACAATCTATAGTCATCGGACATACAGATAAAAGAAATTTATTCAACGTCAAAGTGCGAGATAAGTGAGGTCATAAGTCCAGGGCCACGGACTCTGGAAAACAGGGAAAACAGGGAAAATGTTCAGAAAAAAATCCCTGCAGGGAAAAATCAGGGAATTTAAAAATGATGAAAATCAGAGGAAAATCAGGGAAATTTTAAAAAGTATTTTGACATTACTTAATTTTATCAAAATATATGAACTTCAAACCAGTTTAGTTGTGGCAGCTGGAGATTTCCTTCTGTAGCCTGAGATGTGATAAATCTTTGCCACAGAACTCAGTCAAAAAATGTATGCATACATCAGCACTACAAACTACAGAATATACTCCTCAACAAAAGTTTAGCACGGATTTTAATATGATGTCCCACTTTGAATGAACATGAAACATTTTAATGTAATCAACATGTATGGATATCTTGAAATTAACGTTTTTTCGTGTCCGCCAGACAAAATGTAATCTGGTAAGGCGTCAGTGAATCAACGTTAAATTTGATGTCATGGGCATGTAAAGAATACATGTCTACATCAGAAATTTGAAATTTTGAATTTAGAGTAAAGCAAAAGGTTTTCAATAATGAAAAACGTTGAAAACGTCAAAGTTTGATACCAGTTTATGCTGCATTTTACTGTTCTATTATGACGTTAAAATGGCATTTTCCACTTTTTGACTTTGTAGCTAACTGAATCAAGAGATCAGGGAATCTTTTTGATGCTTGACTGACACAAGCACCTGGAACATTTCTGTTAGTTGGCCATTTGAAAACGTCTTCTTTAGATAGCGTTACCGCCTACATTTAACCTCAATTTCAGTTTAACGTCACTTTTTATGAATTAAATACCAAAGGATTTTTTTTTACAAACTTACATTTCCCTAAACTGTCTCTCTTTTAGCATCAACTAAAACATGAAAACCCTTTTAAATTAGCATGCCTACACAACAAAGAAACTACTGTTTTTGACTTGTAAACGTCATTACAACAGCGACATTAGTTGTTTTCAAGAATCAACTTTTGCTTCAAATGCTCAATGGAGACCACCTTTATCTGATTTTCAAAATGGCCGATTCGGCCAAGCTGGAAAACAAAAGACATAATCCAATGCTGTATCAATTTTGTATTGCCAATAATGGAGTCGAAACACGTTTTGACCCCTCTCTTCTTTAAAGCAACGAACGATGCAGTGGAAATCCAATTAAAGTACACCAATTGCTTTCCTCAATTGTAGCACATATCAAACCATCATTTCAGCAGATGTTTGATAACTTTAAATCATTTGCTTAAATAAAAATTAGTTTTTATTTACCCGTGCTAAACTTTTGTTGAGCAGTATACATCAGATAAACCATCTCATTTTGTTTGATGATCCAACTGCAAGGGGCATATAAAGTGACTCTGAGTACATACACTTGTACCCAGTTTCACAGCCAAAAGAATGTAATAATTTTATACCCATGTTTTTAGTGATTTATTGTCTTTCCTGATCATTTAGAGCTAGGAAATTCAGATAAAGTAAGAAACCATATTGGATAAAGGGAGTTTAAACAAAACATCTGCATACTTTCTTCGTTTTGACATAAAACTGAAGAAATCCCGTTCTGTGTTCGATTTGGTTACGGTTCTCATCTCAAAGCAAAGCTTTTTTCAACATCGCATTTGGCCTGTTTAGCAAGGTAATTCATATCTACATGGAATAGCATTGTCTGATTTTTATATAGTTAGCTCATTCTTTTACAAAAAATCAAAACAAGTGAGAGAACCTACCTCTGTGTGGCTTTTCAGTGACGATGGCACTGCCGCGAAAGGTCCCGGATGTGACGAAGGAACAAATTTATGTTAACGCGATTTCGCGGTAGTTCCGCTTATGCCCACCCGTGGTTTTGGGCTAGATTGGATCATAACTCTGTTTTTTTTTAAAAATTAATATTACTTGAATGTGTTGCAACAAACTATATTTTTATCTTTCATTTTGCAGACACACAATATACGACAGATATGCAGATATCTTGGTTTAGACAGCAAAGGGTCTGTCATTGACATGGTTAATCGGATGAGAGACAAGTCAATTTCAAGAAATGGCTTTGATAAAGCATATGAGAAAGTTTTTGGACACTCTGGTAAGATAATCCAAACTTGTATTATAACTTGTTATAAAGAAGTAAAAATTAAAAAGGATAGACACACTGGAACACTTAAAGTTATTTTAATATTATTTTTCAGCAACCGGTATTATCATTGAATTTTCAAGCTCATTGGAATTTTGAGCTTAAAAATAAGTTTTTAAATTGCCCTAATTTTTAGCTCACCTGAGCCAAAGGCTCATGGGTGAGCTAATAGTATACCAGTCACTCCGGCGTCTGGCGTCCGTCCGTCCGTTCACAATTTCAAACATCTTCTCCTCTGAAACCACTGGGCCAATTAAATGCAAATTTCATATGGAGACTCCTTAGAAGGCGGGAAGGAAAGTTTGTTCAAATGGTCCTGGTCACATGACCAAGATGGCCCCCATGCCCATATATGGTAAAAACCCTTTAAAATCTTCTCCAGAACCAGAGGGCCGATGACCTTGGGACTTTGTATGTAGCATTTGGGTTGTGGGGCCTACCAAGTTTGTTCAAATGATGATCCTAGGTTGACCTTGACCTACTTAACGTCAAGGTCAAATTTGCTTCCTAATGCATTTAAATGGGAAAATTTCTGAAAAGTTATTTTATTTAAAACGGTGGAGCCTTAGTCATTATTCTCACTTGATATGTTTAGCCTAATGAGTCAATGGCTAACAATAAGTTCCAAAGGTCAATTTTTACCTTTGACCTTTCAGCTTAGGTCGCTCATATTGGAGTACCATCAATATATTAAAACATAGTTTTCTCACAAACCATTGGCCCAAATGAATTCAAGTTTAATGTGTAGACTCCTTATGATAAGTAAGCCAAAATGTATGCAAAATATTTTGGTCATATGACCAAGATGACCGCTGCTTCCATATTTGGTAAAAAAAACATTTAAAAATCTTCTTCTCCAGAACCACAAGGCCTGAGACCTTGGGACTTGGTATGTAGCATAGGGGATGTGGGGTTTGTTCAAATGATGATCCTAAGTTGACCTTGACCTACTTAAGGTCAAGGTTAAATTTGCTCCCTATTGCATTTAAACGTGAAATTTTTTGAAAGTTGATTTTTTGAATACTGTTGAAGCCTTAGTCATTATTCTCACTTGATATGTTAAACCTAATGAGACAATGGCTATAAATAAGTTTCAAAGGTCAAGTCCAGCACACCCATATATTGTAAAAACCCTTTAAATATCTTTCTCTGGAACAAAAGGCCAATGGCCTTGGGACTTGGTATGTAGCATTGGGGTTGTGGTTTCTATCAGGTTTGCACAAACGATGAATCTAGCTTGACCTACTTTATGACAAGGTCAAATTTGATTCCTAATGCATTTATATGGGAAAAATCTTGAAATGTTCATTTTTCTATTACTGTTTTAGCCGAAATCATAATACTTTCGAGAAATGTTTAACCTTATGAGACAATGGCTTTATATAAGCACCAAATGTCAAGCTAACCTGTGACCTTTATCCAATGCCACTCATTTGGACTGACACATACCTATATAAACATTGGTTTCTAAAAAACCACTGGATTGTTTGATGGAGTATTCATTAGATTGTTTTAAATCACTTGACGAAAAATGGCTGCAACCCCCATAAATGGTTAAAACAAAATATGTTTTATTATAAGCTGTAGTTGACCTTGACGTATTATAACAATTTATTAAAGAGGTTAGGTGAGCGCCTCCTGAAGGTCCTCTTGTTATAAAATTGGTGTAGTTGGGCAGTAAATTATGCATAGTAAGCATCATGATACATTACAGAGATATTTACCATTTACAATACCGTGAAAACAAGCACTTTCTACTCCCACCCCTCATTTCAAGTCTTTATACTGGATGCCGTTTAGACCAGACTTTGAGTAAATGCTTTTCTAGTTTTCAAAATGTAAAAGTGCTAAAATGTTAAGGATAGGAGTGCTCTTCATTTCCCAAACATTACCATATTCCTTCTGCACATGCCTACGAAATACACCTTGACGTTTGTCATTGGAAAGATGAAACTGGTGTCTATCAGTTGATTAGCTCACCTGAGCCAAAAAGGCTCATGGATGAGCTAATAGTATACCAGTCACTCCGGCGTCCATCCTTCAACATTTTCAAACATGTCTTCACCTCTGAATCCACTGGGCCAATTAAACTCAAATTTCATATGGAGACTCCTAAGGGCGCAGGAACGAAAGTTTATTCAAATAGTCCTGGTCACATGACCAAGATGGCTGCCATACCCATATATGGTTAAAACCCTTTAAAAATCTTCTTCTCCAGAACCAGAAGGTGGATGACCTTGGAACTTAGTATGTAGCATTGGGGATGTGAGGCCTACCAATTTTGTTCAAATGATGATCCTAGGTTGACCTTGACCTACTTAACGTCAAGATCAAATTTTCTTGTCTGAAACCTTAAGGCCTAGAGCCTTGATATTTGGTATGTAGCATGACCTAGTGGACCTCTACAAAGTTTGTTCAAGTTATGCCCCTGGGGCCAAAATTGGCCCTGTGCCAGGTGTCACCAGGGACATGGCCAGCTTTCAACAGATACCTATATGTAAGCTTTAAACAAAACTCAGGTGAGCAATTTAGGGCCTCTTGGCCCTCTTGTTTATAACTAGCAATGCATTTACTCAAAGTCTGGTCTAAAAGGCACCCAATATAAAGACTTTAAATGAGGGGTTGCAGTAGAAAGTGCATGTTTGCACGGTATTGTAAATGGTGAATCGCTTTGAAGCGTATTTTGTTGCTAACTATGCACAATTTACTGCTGAGCTACACCAATTTTAATAACAATATGGCAATTTAAAAATTTGGTGTTTGTAATCATGTCAACTAGGGAAAATATACACCTTTTTGCTAGAACCCCTTCAATGATGATACCGGTTGCTGATAATAATGTCACAGAAATGTTTGTTATGTCTTTGTGCACGTCTGTTTATATGTGCTTCGTGGTCACCTGCTGGGAAAGGACTGACCTCTTGGCTCTCGTTTGTGGTGTCTACTGTGAGTTTGTCACTTTTCCATTGGTATCCTGGGTCAGGTGTGGTACTTAATTGTATCGATTCCTGATCTTTGCACCCTTACTTACTTTGTATATGCATAGATAGGGCCTTCATGGGCGGATCAACTCCTACCACAGCTTTTGATGGAACAATTTGATACTTTTCCTATACAATGTAGACACATTGAACATATGCATGAAGCAGAAGGAGTTGGGTTTAGAAAAAATAATTTATGACAAAATGACAGCTGTGAGAATTTAGACAGTTTTTCCCTAATAAGGTGTTTGTGTTTTGCATAGACGGTGCCTTCATGGGCCAATCAACTCCTGCCACAGCTTTTAATGAAGCAATTTGATATTTTGCCTATACAATATAGACACTTTGAACATATGCATGAATGAGTCTGGTTGAAAAAAAAAAAATTGACAAAATGACAGCTATGAGAACTTAGACAATTATTCCCTTATATTTTTTTTGTATATGCATGGATATTGCCTTCCTACGCCGATCAACTCCTACCACAGCATTTTGATGGAGTAATTTGATACTTTGCAGATACAATGTAGACACATTGAACATATGCGTGAAGGAGTTTGGTTTGGAGAAAATAATTTTTGTTTCCACAGATTCTACTGAAACCTTTTCTGAAACCTGTTGGTTTCAACTATAACTTACCAAGTTTTTTCACTGACTGTAACTGTGCGGGGGGGTATCTAAAAAGCATTGCTAATTGACTTTTTTCATTGATTCTGTACCATGATTGTTATAATTAATTTGATCCATTGAAAGTTTGGCCACCAAGGATCTGCCCTGAACAAAATCATGTTTCCTATTTCCCATTCAACTCTATGATTTGGGGCTTAGGCCAACCTTAAAAATATTTGTGTTTCCCCTTACCCGACCCTGTTTTACCGGTATGGGTCGGTCGGTCGGAAAATTATTTTTTTAACTTCTCAAATTGGATACCCATTAAACTCGATTGTATACAGTCTTTAGAGGTCACTCAAAAAAAAGACAAAAAATTGTTTGCTTTATCAAGACCGATTATCACATAATGCAGGTCAAAAGTATTGCAGAATGCTCCCAGGGAGCATTCTGCAATACTTTGGGGAGCATTCTGCAATACTTTGGACCTGCATTTAGCGCTCGTTTGTCTAAACAACCTTTGTTGTGTATATCTTTGAGTGACCGTTTTAGGCAAGTTTTGCTGCATTGTCCTACTTTAGGCAATAAAATTAAATACACAAACAATCTGCGAAGATAACACTGTTTGCATTGGACAATTCTGAAAGTTTGCAATGAAATTCAAAAAAAATAATTCTTGACTGAAAATTGAAATAATTTTTTTTCGAGTAGGCCCTTTTTTTCAGGGTCGGTCGGGTAAGGGGAAACAAATAAAATTTTAATTTAGGCCTTAGTGTAAGTTTTTATGGCTATATTTTAAATATTTGATGTAGATTGAGCATGTTGGTGAAAATTTCATGAAAATTGAATAAATTTGCTCTTTTGTTTTGTTTCAGGTGGATGGGCTGTTGGCTGCTGTTGCCATGGAATAATATATTGTATTAAAAACATTTTAAGAGGAGAGAGCCCAAGAGACTACATAGATTTGGAGAGGTCTTTAAGGCATAGACCCACAATCAGCATATGTGACATGGCACACCTAATTGCCAGTATGGCAAACAAGATAGAACCTGAATTTTTCTGCCCAAATGAGGGCCGTGTTTGCGAGGCAACCGAGGAAAACATAGCCAGTGCTAAATCCGGAACATTACAGGTGTCTGCTGAGTTTCTTATTTCTCCAGGTGTTACCGCAAAGACTGCTAACCAGCATTTTAATCCCACTACAGGAAGTATGCTCCATTATGCTTTATATGATTGGTTTCATCAATTTAATACTAAAAAGCCAAAAGAAGTTCTAAGAAAGTGCTCACTCGTCCAGGAAATTGCTGGTTTGATTGACACACAAGCTGTGGAACAGCTTTTTAGCACTAGCAAACGTGACATATATTTTATCAATAGCTATAGTCCAACAAAACATCTGTTTGTATTTCGTTTAATGTGTCACTTGAGAAATGAGTCTAAAAACAGTTTGCAGATACAAAGACACTTTAAATGTTTTGGTGACTGCATTGAAGTTAATGAGTTTGGCCAGTTATGTCAGTACATTAATAAACCACAAACAATCGGTGTAGATATTGATATTAAATCAGAGATTAAAGTTGAAAGTGAAGAAGTGAAACAAGAAAAAACAGAGATGGAAATACTTCACGAAAGTCAGGCTTACATTACTCATGTGACAAAAATTGGTGAAAAGAGGTCAATTTCAGTGCATAATAGATCATTAGAACAAACAGACAACAATATTACTCAGTTCCTTAGTTTCATTGTGGAACACAAAGACTATATTATAGTTGAAACAGGTTTGACAGAGATTGACTTAGATTCATTCATTGATCTGTTCCTTGCTGCACGTGAGAGTATCAATGACATGACTGATACTGAGTTTCAAAATTTTAGTCGAAATTGTAACTATGCAAACAGTGTTCTATTCCATACTCCAGAAGCTATAAGAGAACTGCAGGTTCATTTTAATGAGACAGAATTTGGATGGCATTATGTCCAGGGTTTCACAAATTATTGTGGTCTATGCTGTGCAAATAATGCTCTGCACTTTGTTGAGGAGGAATCATTCAATGAAATTAAGGCTAAAGAAATGGATGTTATTGCAGACGTTTTGTGGGTTGAGATGGCCAATAATCCTGCTCTTGGCATCTCTAATTTGATAGAGCCTATGAGAGACAAGGAAGGGTTTTACTCTGTTGAAGTTTTATCAACATTGTTCGAACAAAAAGGCTACACTATGAGCAGAGTTGACCAAAGAACAGTTCAAGGCTTGTCTCCTGAAGAAATTGGGAGCTATGTTGTGAAGACAGTCAATAATGACATTGGATTTGTATGCCTTATTGTTCGGCCAAGAAATGAACAACATTGGGTTACACTGACAGCAGAATCAGACATTCTGTTGTACAGAGATTCACATTTACAGATCCCAAGACTACTCACATATGCAGAATTAGGAGATATCCTCAAAAGCAATATGGTTATGCCAGGTTCAGTGTTTTTCCTATCTAAGACACCAGCAGCAAGAAATGGATTGAAAGAACTTTCTAGTCATTCTTCAGGAACAGTCTATGAGGTAGGTTGTTTATAAATACGACTTAGTGAGACAATGCATAGCTCCAGATAAGGATTGGAAGCAATTGGGTATTTACCCACCTCTTTTTGGCTTAATTGGGGATTTTAAAGTGGGTATTTCAAGTTCTTGTATTGGGTATCCATCTGAAAGCAATCAAATATTTGCAATGGAATGGGGCCTAGTTTCTCCTGATGTTTTGTTTACTATCTGTTTCACTTTCAGAAAGACTGACAATACTGCAAATTTTAACCAGAGACAGCTATTTTGGACTTATTTCAAAAATCCTACATATTTATCATGTCATATTAGATTCTTCGAACCTTCAATGCAGTATTTAAGTTGAGTTACGAGATAATATTATTTGATTGCTCTTTGGCTTTTTCGCCCACGTTTCGCCATTGTAATGTAGTGACAGTGCCATTCTTAACAGCCTCGCTGTTGGGTTAACTCTTTAGCCACATGATTAGAGTGGTCGACTGTCACGCAGGAGTTCTTGTTCGAATCCTGTTGGACCCAAAATATTTTCCCCTTGGAATTACTTCAGTTATCGTAAAGTTAGACGAATGTCATAATTGGGTAAATATTGGGTATAGCTAAACAGCGATAAGAATGTTCCTGGACTGGTTTACAATTTAATATACTAGATTTGGTACCACGCCGTGTATAAATTTGTACCCAACAATTGCTTGTGTTGTATGCAAAAACGGAAATCACAAACTGAATATTATAGGCTATGAAAAGTTTGGAATTGAGTATCAAGTACTTTTATTGCGTTTTGGGGTCCAAACAATTGCGTAAATACTCAATACGCAGCCTTATCTGGGGCTATGACATTGTTTTTGCGGGGTCCTATTTTTTCCTATAGTTCCATGTAAGGTATCTTCAAAAAATTTCATACATACATTTACAAACAGTGGACAACATACATAAGGCAAAATCATATAGGTTTCTTAACTTGGAGTAATTGCCTTTTGAGAAGAAATAGATTTGGATGTGTCTGATATTTTATTTTGCAATTTGGCTTGTCCATTTTGTAATTTAAAAGTGTTCCAGAGTTGTTGTTATCCCCCGACGAAGTCTGAGGGATATAGTTTTGGCGTCCTCCGTCCGTCCGTCCACACTTTTTGTCTGTCTGGAACCATATCTCAGTACTTATTGGTCAGATTTGATTCATTTTTGGTACAAATGATAAGTACCATAGACTCTCGATATCCTATAAGTTTGGTCAAATTTAACCCCTTAACACTTGAGTTATTGCCCTTGTTTTAGTATAGGCAATTAGAATGCAAAACCTATATTAGCTTTTTTGTGTGATGATCTTCACATTTTATCAAAGCTATTATATTTAACAACTTCTCACTATCAGACCATGATTGCCAAGTGCCTGTAGATAAGCATGGCAGTGTCAAAATTTTACCCCACCCCTTTGACCCCACCTAAGGGGTCAAAAGTCAAATATTTAAATTTCGCAATAACTATGGCAATTGTTAATAATTTTTGCTGAAATTTTGCATACAGACAGAGCAGCAATAGATATGAAACGCATCAAAAGGGATTTCAGTTTGAAGGCCTGGGTCCGAGCCTGTTGGGTGGACTTAGGGGGTGGGGCCGAGGCCAAAATTAAACTTTTTCAGAATATGGTCATGTTGCATATCAAATTAAAGCTGACGACGCTGGCAGCAACATGGTAGCAAATATTTTGCCCACAGACACAGCCTCGACCCAGGGGGTGGGGTCAAAAGGTCAAACTATATCTTTTTCTGAAAGTATTCATGTTGCATATCACATTAAAGCTGACGACGCTGGCAGCAACATGGTAGCAAATATTTTGCCCACAGACACACCCTCGACCCAGGGGATGGGGTCAAAAGGTCAAACAATATTGTTTTCTGAAAGTAGTTATGTTGCATATCAAATTAAAACTGAGGACACTGGCAGCAACATGGTAGTAAATATTTTGCCCACAGACACACCCTCGAGCCAGGAGATGGGGTCAAAAGGTCAAACTATATCTTTTTCTGAAAGTAGTCATTTGCATATCAAATTAAAGATGACGACGCTGGCAGCAACATGGTAGCAAATATTTTGCCCACAGACACACCCTCGACCCAGGGGATTGGGTCAAAAGGTCAAACAGTATCTTTTTCTGAAAGTAGCCATGTTGCATATCAAATTATAACTGACGACACTGGCAGCAACATGGAAGCAAATATTTTGCCCACAGACACACCCTCGACCCAGCGGGTGGGGTCAAAAGGTCAAACAGTATCTTTTTCTGAAAGTAGCCATGTTGCATATCAAATTATAACTGACGACACTGGCAGCAACATGGAAGCAAATATTTTGCCCACAGACACACCCTCGACCCAGCGGGTGGGGTCAAAAGGTCAAACTATATCTTTTTCTGAAAGTAGTCATGCTGCATATCAAATTAAAGGGAATTGAGCACAGAGCTCCATGAAAGCAAACATGCTGTCATTACACACACCAACGACCCCTGGGGTGGGGTCAAAAGGTCATTTTATTTTTTTTTTCTAAAAGTGGTCATGTTGCATATCAAATTAAAGTGGAAGAAGTGTAGACCTACATGCAAGGTAACACTTTGAATTTACACACACTCTTGACCTCTAGGGTTGGGTTTAAAGGTCAGATATTGAAATTGTGCAGATGTAAGTATATTTTTTATTAAACTAAGCACTAAAACAGGAAAAACCAGGTGTTTGTTATGATCTGAATAATACTGAAGGTGAACTAAGGGTTAGATAAATGGGATTTATGTTTAGTGATTTACATGTTTCTCTCAAATAACTCTTTTTCGGGGGATATGAATTCGTTGAATTTGTCTTGTTTTTTTATGAAACCAACTACAAATACTAAACAAATTAAGGCAATGACAAGGAGGTAAGGTCCATAAAAAGTGCCTATGATCAGTAAATACCACAATAATACACTTCAGACCAATTCATGACAACCCAAACAATAGCGACAGAACACAAACAGTCACAACAACAAAGTCAAAGTAAAGCAACCAGCTCCCTCTTCCTCATCTAGATGATTGTAAAACTATAAAGGACACACAAGGGCCATTTGCCAAACACAAAAACCTAAAACATTGGGAACAACAATAAGCAATCAATCAACAACAATAGAACCACCAACTTAGAAAAGACAGTAGTGTTAGCCACCCAGAGGCTAAAATGCATTTTACTGGTACCAAATCTTACCTTAGATTCTGTAGCTGTTATAATTAATTTTAAGCATAATTAACCCTAGACTGTGGAGTTAACTGCCCTTGAGTGTCTGTAAAAATCTGCATATACTTAGGCTTAAATGAAATGTATGTGTGGTTCCTGTTGGCCCACCTACCCTAATATTTTTAACCCTACCCTAAACATTAAAATGGTCTTTGGAGAAAAAATACCTAAAATGGGCACTTTTTCAGATTTTGTCACTATTTTCTTTGTTAAATGTTATAACAAAAAATTAAGAATTTCCCTACCTACCTACCCTAAATTTTGTTGGTATGCAACAGGAACCTCACATATTTTTCATTTAGGCCTTACAGTGGGGGATCTGTTTTTACCACTCTAGCACCTTCATTTTTGAATGGATCTTCACATCATTCTTGCAGGTAACAATTAGAACCATAAAAGCTTGAATGAGTTTGATTTTTGGCCACAACGGACCACCAACTATAGAGTAAGCTGCCCTTGAGCGTCTAAAATATACTTCTATAATGTGACCATTCTAGCACCATTTTTCATTTGATCCTCTTCATTCTTGTAGGTATCCAGGGCATACATAAAAGCATGGATAAGTTTGAATTACGGTCAGATTCCATCACTGACTACGGAGTTAGGGGCCTTTGATCATCTGAAAGTTATAGTTTCATCAGGTTGCCTCTGCAATTTTTATTCAGATCTTTTACCTGCGTCGCTTTAGCGAAACCAGGTCTAGTAGTGGAACCACTCTGTCAGTCCGTCCGCAACACTTTTAGGGTGCCTAGTTTGTGTAATCTGTAACTCCAAAAGTTTTCATTCCTTTTTATTCAAAATTTGTGTAATGATTGTTCACATATTGAAGATGTGCACTTTCTATTTTTTGCACATTTCATGTTTTTTTTTCTCCATTTTTTAGGGGTGTTGAACTTAAGACATTTTTCGTCAAAAATGCTTAGAGGGGGCCTGGTTTGTGTAATCTGTAACTCCAAAAGTTTTCTTTCCTTTTTATTCAAACTTTGCATTTATAATGATTGTTCACATATTGAAGATGTGCACCTATTTTGTGCACATTTTTACGACTTTCATTTTCAGGGGTGTTGAGCTTAGATATTTTTCCTTCCGAAATGCTTAGAGGGGGCCTGGTTTGTGTAATCTGTAACTCCAAGTTTTTATTCCTTTTTATTCAAACTTTGCATAATGATTGTTCACATATTGAAGATGTGCACCAGCATTTTGTGCACATTTTATGACTTTTTAGCTCACCTGAGCCGAAGGCTCATGGGTGAGCTAATAGTATACCAGTCACTCCGGCGTCCGTCCGTCCGTCCACAATTTCAAACATCTTCTCCTCTGAAACCACTTGGCCAATTAAATTCAAATTACATATGGAGACTCCTTAGGACGCGGGAACGAAAGTTTGTTCAAATGGTTCTGGTCACATGACCAAGATGGCCGCCAGGCCCATATATGGTAAAACCCTTTAAAAATCTTCTTCTCCAGAACCAGAGGGCTGATGACCTTGGGACTTGATATGTAGCATTTTGGTAGTGGGGCCTACCAAGTTTGTTCAAATAATGATCCTAGGTTGACCTTGACCTGCTTAACGTCAAGGTCAAATTTGCTTCCCAATTTAATGCATTTAAATGGGAAAATTTCTGAAAAGTTTATTTTTTGAATACTGTTGAAGCTTTAGTCATCATTCTCACTTGATATGATAAACTTAATGAGACAATGGCTATAAATAAGTTCCAAAGGTTGTGGTTGACCTTTGACCTTTCAGCTTAGGTCGCTCATATTTGAGTCCCATCAATATATTAAAACATAGTTTTCTCACAAATCATCGGTCCAATTGAACTCAAATTTCATGTGAAGACTCCTTATGATAAGTTAGCCACAATTTATGTAAAATACTTTGGTCACATGACCAAGATGACCGCCACGCCCATATATGGTAAAAACCCTTCAAAAATCTTCTTCACCAGAACCAGAAGGCTGATGACCTTGGGACTTGGTATGTAGCATTTGAGTAGTGGGGCCTACCAAGTTTATTAAAATGATGATCCTAGGTTGACCTTGACCTACTTAATGTCAAGGTCAAATTTGCTTCCTAATGCATTTAAATGGGAATTTTTTTGAAAAGTTGATTTTTTGAATGATCCAGGGGTCGCGAGTTCGATCCCTGCCCGGTCCCATACTTTCGTGGAGATTGATCATGAAATAATTTCTACGGTCATTCTCCTCCCTTCCGCTGAATCATTCATGAAGGGTTGTTGTCAGTTACAAGCGAAAGTATGTGCACGATTACTGGTTAACTGCTTGTTCAAGCTTGCCCAGGAAAAAAGTGTGGTTAGGTGAACTGACCGTCCCGCAATGACCATAGCTGTTGACTTGGGACGTAAAGCAACAAAACAAAGAAAGAAAGAAAGAAAAAGAATACTGTTGAAGCCAAAGTCATTATTCTCACTTGATATGTTAAACCTAATGAGACAATGGCTATAAATAAGTTTCAAAGGTCAAGGCCACCACAACCATATATGGTAAAAACGCTTTGAATATCTTATTCTCTGTCACAAAAGGCCAATGGCCTTGGGACTTGGTATGTAGCATTTGGGGATGTGGTCTCTACCAGGTTTGCACAAATGATGACTCTAGCTTGACCTTGACCTACTTTATGGCAAGGTCAAATTTGATTCCTAATGCATTTATATGGGAAAAATCTTGTAATGTTCATTTTTCTATAACTGTTGTAGCCGAAATCATAATACTTTGGAGAAATGTTTAACTTTATGAGGCAATGGTTTTATATAAGTACCAAATGTCAAACTGACCTGTGACCTTTTATCCAATGCCACTCATTTGGACTGCCACATACCGATCTAAACATTGGTTTCTCAGAAATCACTGGGCTGTTTGATGGAGTATATATTAGATTGTTTAGGTCACTTGACCAAAATGCCTGCAACCCTCATATATGGTAAAACAAAATATGTTTTATTATAAGCCATAAAACCTTGACCTATTTTAACATTATTAAAGATATCAGGTGAGCGCCTCAGGACCTTCAGGTCCTCTAGTTTTCATTTTTGTGGGGTTTTGAACCTAGACATTTTTCGGTCAAAAATGCTTAGAGGTAGCCTGGTTTGTCAAATTGTGTAATCTGTAACTCAAACAGTTTTCATTGCTTAATGTTCAAACTTTGCTTAATGATTGTTCACACATTGAAGATGTGTACCTCCTATTGTGTGCAAATTTAATATATTTTTTTTTTCTTATTTTTGACAGGTGTTGAAGTTAGACATTTTTTCATCCAAAATCCAAAGAGGGTGCCTAATTTGTGCAATCTGTAACTCAAGTATTCATTCCTTTTAATTCAAACTGTGCGTAATGATTGTTCACACATTGAAGATCTGTACCTGCTATTTTGTTCTCCTTTAAAAAAGTATTTTTTCATTTTTTAGGGATGTTGTTCAGACATTTTTCCATCCAAAATGCTAAGGGGTAGCCTAGTTTGTGTAATCTGCAACTCCAACAGAATTAATTCCTTTTTATTCAAATTTTGCATAATGATTGTTCACACATTGAAGATGTGCACCTTACATTTTGTGCACATTTGATACATGTTTTTTTCTCATTTGACAGGTGTTGAACTTCGACATTTTTTCCATCACAAATGCCTTTTTGTGCCTAGATTGTGTAATCTGTAACTCCTATAGTTTTCATTCATTTATATCCAAACTTTGCATGATGATTGCTCAAACATTGATAATGTGCATTTCTTATTTTGTGCACATTTTAAGTTTTTTTTTTTCATTCATTCTTGAATTTAGCCATTTTTTCCATTCAAAATGTTTAGTTAATATTAGTAAGTGAGTCATCTTCGCAAGCCAAGGGTACTAACTCCACTTCGTTCCTTACGCGTAAGGAACGAAGTGGAGTTAGTACCCTTGGCTTGCGAAGATGGGTGTTCCTATTTTTTAATAACTTCATATATATTTTTCTATTTTTGAAGCCATCCTATTAATTCAATTTATTTTGAAAATGAAAAAAGTCAATAAGCAATGCTTATTAGATACCCCCCGCACAGTAAGAGTCAGTGAAAAAACTTGGCAAGTTATAGTTCGAACAAGAAGACCTTAGTTTTGATAAGAAGATTTCAGTAGAATCTGTGCAAACAAAAATTATAAACTCCTTCATGCATATGTTCAATGTGTCTACATTGTATCCGCAAAGTATCAAATTGCTCCATCAAAAGCTGTAGTAGGAGTTGATCGGCCCATAAAGGCACTATCCATGCATATACAAAAGCCATATAAGGGAATAATTGTCTAAGTTCTCACAGTTGTCATTTTGTCAAAATTATTTTTTGTGAACCAAAATCCTCCATGCATATGTTCAATGTGTCTGCATTGTATCGGCAAAGTATCAAATTGCTCCATCAAAAGCTGTAGTAGGAGTTGATCAGCTCATGAAGGCACCATCTATGCATATACAAAAGCCTAATAAGGGAAAAATTGTCTAAGTTCTCACAGCTGTCATTTCGTCAAAAATTATTTTTTCTGAACAAAACTCCTTCATGCATATGTTCCGTGTGTTTAAATTGTACAGGCAAAGTCTCAAATTGTTCCATCAAAGGCTGTGGTAGGAGTTGATCGGCCCATGAAGGCACCATCTATGCATATACAAAAGCCTTATTAGGGAGAATTGTCTAAGTTCTCACAGCTGTCATTTTGTCAAAAAATATTTTTTCTAAACCAAACTTCTTCATGCATATGTTAAATGTGTCTACATTGTATAGGCAAAGTATCAAATTGCTCCATAAAAAGCTGTGGTAGGAGTTGATCGGCCCATAAAGGCACTGTCTATGCATATACAAACACCTTATTAGGGAAAAATTGTCTAAGTTCTCACAGCTGTCATTTTGTCAAAAATTATCTTTTCTGAACTAAACTCCTTCATGCATATGTTCAATGTGTCTACATTGTATAGGAAAAGTATCAAATTGTTCAATCGAAAGCTGTGGTAGAACTTGATTGGCCCGTATATGGCCTATAATAGCATAAGCACAAAGCACTATATTAAAAGCCATTTAGAACTACAAAGGGAAATAACTCTAATAGAATTGGCCCCTAGCCCTTACTTTTTTGTCTCAAGTATTTGTCTTGCATATATGAACATGTTTGCAAGGTTTGATGAAAATCCAGCAATGACTCTTCGAGTTATTAAGGAAAAAGCACTATATTAAAAGCCATTTAGAACTACAAAGGGAAATAACTCTAATAGAATTGGCCCCTAGCCCTTACTTTTTTGTCTAAAATATTTGTCTTGCATATATGAACATGTTTGCAAGGTTTGATGAAAATCCAGCAATGACTCTTCGAGTTATTAAGGAAACAAAGCGTTACGGACGGACGGACGGACGGACGCACGGACGGACGGACACACGGACAACGTGAAAACAGTATACCCCCTACAAACAAAGTTTGCGGGGGGTATAATAATACAGATATTTGAGATGCGTCACAAAAGGATAAAAGAAGCAAACAAACAGTTAGAGTAAGTGAGAGATTTGAAAGTAGAAAGAGAAAGAATCTAGAGAAAGCCGCTCTTGTTGATAGGAGGAAAAATTAAAAAAAGTTATCGGTGTGAATTACTTTTATGTAAGCATGGACTGAAACCACTCTATCATTAAAGACATAAGTTTAAGTAAAAAATACATTTTTGAAAAAACATAGTGGCCTTAAGAATGTCTATTGATGGAAATGGTCAAAATGCTACAATAACTCTTTTTAGTATATGCATTGGCTACAATAAGTCTTTTGTTTTCATTGACATAGAAAAGTGAAGTTTGCTGAAGAAACAGGCTGGGAATCTTGATCCTTTCTCACAATTATATGTGATATTTGCTTTACTTAAAGCTAATTTTAATTTGTTGCAGCTTGTAAATGCATACCTTAGATGTTTTGAAGAGAAAGGCAGAATATTAGTTCTAGACAGTTTTAATTTAGAAAAGTACTGTCTACTACCAGAGGAAGCCAAAAGCTCACCTATTGTATTGATTCCAATACACAGCCCAGGACATTGGTCACTTGCGGTAAGGTAGATGCATGACTTCTCATTAAAAATCCTTTTGTTGAATATGACTTTACGTAGAATATAACACTTGGTCAAAATAAAACAACAACAACACACCTTGGAGCACAGTGGCTCAGTGGTGGAGTGCTTGACTCGAGACCGAAGGTTCGAGCCTCACCGGTGTCACTGTGTTGTGTCTGAGCAAGAACATTAATCCTAGCTTAGTACTGGTTCAACCCAGGAAGACCAGTCCTTTTATAACTGAAAGATTGTTGATAGGACGTAAAGAAACAAATCAAACAAAAACAAACAAAAACAACAACACACCCTTGACCCCTTAGGAGTAGATTTTGGTGACCTTAGCCTTATTTTCAAGGTCACACCAGTACTTGGAAATGTCAAAATTTTGACCAGAATGGGGTTTCCACAATCGGCCTGTTCAAGCTCTATCTTCTGAACCAGTTTGTGGATTGCATATATACATTATTTAGAGATAGATTTTGATGACTTGGATCATGTGTTCAAGGCTACCACATGTCTTTGTGGAGTCAAATTTTGACTCAAATAATGTTTGTGCATGCTCTTTCTTGAAATAATTGATGTATTTCAGCCTTCCTTTATATATTGTATCAGTATGATTCCATATTTTCCGCTGAAAACACTGCTTTAATTCAATTTAGCATCAGCACTCAGAAATTGTCGCAAAAATAGTCCCAAATGTCTGAGAGTGTTGTCCATCTAAGACTCAGAAACCATTTTCGGAAGCCCACACTGTACAGTATTACACAGTGATGTAATAGATTTTGTTTTATAGAATGATCGCTGATTGGTCGGATGACTGTAAGTGTCAGACTGGTTTGCATAATTTTACAAAAGAAATTCACACTCACTAAGACATACTTTGTCATACTAATTGGTCTACTGAATCCTATTGACATAGTTTCTTGCATTAATCCACCTCAAAGCAACAGAGTTCAACAATAAAAATTACTAAAAAAATAGTGAGTATTATCAGGAAATACCACAATCATAAACCGCAGACAAAAACTTATTTACCTCCATAAAACAACAGAAACTAGTTTTTTCTATGCCCCTAAACAGTTTGAAAAAGTTGGGCTATATTGGATTTGGATTGTCTGTCATTCATTCCGTCATAATTTAAGCCCCGCTTGGAAATGGGGGGGGGGGGGGGCTATATAGGATTTGGGTTGTCATTCTGTCTGTTTGTTCGTTTGTCCTTCATAATTTTTTCGTTACCCCTCAATATCTTCAGAACTATTTTAAAGAATTTACAAATTTTGTACATGCATTGATACTGACATGATCTAGCTTGGTATTGTTAAACATCATTTTTACAAATTTGTACCAGAGTTATGGCCCTTTATTTAAGCCAAAATTTTGTGTTTCTTGTCAATATCTTGGGAACAAATTGACATAATTTCACCAAACTTTGTATATAGACAAGATCTAGCATGGTGTGATTACAAATCATTTTTTCGCACATTTGTACCAGAGTTATGGCCCTTGATTAACAGCAAAATTTCATTTCCGCTCAATATCTTGAACACATATTGAGATATTTTCACCAAATTTTATATATGCATTCTTATGTATCAGAGTTATGGCCCTTGACTGATGTCAGAATTTTATTTCTGCTCAATATCTTGGGAATTAATTGATAGAATTTGACCAAACTTTGTATGTGCATTGATACATACCAAGGTTGGTATTGCTACCAGTCATTTTATGGTAAAAATGTAACAGAGTTATATCCCTAGATTGGTATCAGATATCCATTTCTGCTTGATATCTTTAGAACTAATTGATATAATTTGACCAAATTTTATAAATGCATTTATATTGGCAAGATCCAAGTTAGGATTTGTGCCTGTCATTTTTCACAAATTTATAACAGAATTATGGCCCTGGGTTGATGTTTTTACAGCATGAAAAGTGCTACAATCAGATTCTATGGCAATTATAGTTTGAATGGATTTGCATTGTTGTTGAGTTGATATCATGAATATACATAAATGTTAATTCTTCTCCTGAATACTTGTATAGATTAAGTGTGAAGCTCTTTATGTGTGAACTCTTCTTTTTCCCAAAGGTTATCTTCAATAGAACACAGACATTTGCTTTCCTGGACCCAATAGGAAGAAGAAAAAACACTACTTGTAAAGCTGTTGACAGCATAAGGTAACGTTATTTTTATTTGAGTAATGAGTAGCATATTGGTTTTCTCTAGTCTGCTTGTGTCTGTGTGTCAGTTCCTAAATATTAAGTTGTAAATTTGAAATTTTCATGCGTTTTTATGATCGTTGGATGTCCGTTGTTAGTCGCCCATCATCAACAATTACTTCAAAGGACATCTCCTAAACTACTGGAATAATTTTTAGCTCACCTGAGCTGGCTCCAGGTGAGCTTATACGATGGGACTGAAGCCAGTGTCCGTCTGTGCTTCCGTTGGTCCACACTTTCAAATATGAATATGTCTGAGACAAGCTGGCAGATTGTAATCAAATTTCATCTGGAGCATCATTGGGGTAGGGAATTTGCTGAATTAGCCATTGGGCCAGATCAGAAGCTTGGTTTCCATGGCAATAGACAGCTCCCATGGGTTTATAATGGGGGAAAATCTTGTGACAACTCTAGTCCTATCATTTTTTTTTGATTGGTTCTTCTTTATTCTTGCAGGTAATGAGGACAGCCATAAAATCTCGAATGGGTTGGAAATTCAGCAGCATCCGACCAGGAACTTATGAGTTAGCTGTCCTTGAGCGTTTGGAAAAATTCCCATAGACTAATAATGGGAGAAATGTTGTGACCACTCTAGTGCCTTCATTTTTGGATGGAGCTTCTTCATTCTTGAAGGTAACAAGGATAGCCTTAAAAGCTTGGACAAGATTGAATTTCAGCAAGACTCCATTGCTGACTTCGGAGTAAGCTGCCCTTGAGCAGCTGACAAATCCATGAATATGATGTTGTTACCATACCAGCGCCTTCATTTTTGATTGGATCATCTTCATTCGTAAGATCTAATCACCTATTATGGAGTATGCTCCCCTTGAGCATCTTAAAAATTGATGGATAATGTTGTGACCACTCAAGCGTCTTCATTTTTCTATTAGATCTTCATTCTTTCAGGTAACAAGGTCAACCATAAAAAACTTGGATGAGTTTGAATATCGAGTAGAACCAACTACAGACTTTGGAGTTAAATGCCCTTGAGAGTCACAAATATTCTACATATCTTTACAATGGAAGATCTGTTGTGACCACTTTAGCACCTTCATTTTTAATGGATCTTCCTCATTCTTACAGGTAACAAGGACACCCATAAAAGCTTGAATGAGATGGATTATCTGCCCCTTTGGACCACCAACTACCGATTTAGCTGCACTTGAGAGTCTGAAAATTAGCTACATAATGTAAAGACCACTCTAGTGCCTTCATTTTTCATTTGACTTTTTTCATCCTTGTAAGTAAACAAGACATACATTAAAGTATTGATCAGCCAGATCACATCACTGACTTCGGAGTTAGCTGCCCTTGAGCATCAGAAAAATATACTTTCACCATTTTTATTCAGATCATTTTAATACTTGCAGATAACCAGAACTGGCATAAAATCTTAGGTTTTTAATTAGTTCCTGGTCACTATTTCAAGTTCATAGCTACCTGCCTTTGAGCATCATAAATTATGGTATCTCCAAACATTATGCTGGTTCCCAGGTGAGTTACTGTTGCCCATTTGGCTACTTGTTACCAATTTTGGCAGGAATGAATCTTATATGGCCATCTTTAATAATTGTTCAAATGGTTCCGGTTTTTTATATATGTAGGTCATACAGGCTAAAAATAGATTTTCGAGTTGAAAGCCTTGATATATGTTATGTAGCATCACCTAGTGGACCTCTACAAAGTTTGTTCAAAGTATGTCCTTACCCCCAGGGTCAGATGTTTAACGTAGGCTCATATAGGATACATGAAAAAAATATCTAGTCTGAAACCACAAGGCAAAGAGCCTAGATATTTGCTATATATAGCATCATTTAGTGGACCTCTACCAAGTTTTTTTTTTTCAAATTATACCCCTGGGGCCAAAAAACGACCACCCAAGGGGTCACGTTTAGCATAGGCTTATATAGGGAAAACAAAAAATATTCTTGTCTGAAACCACAAGGCCTAGAGCCTTGATATTTGGTATGTAGCATCACCTTATGTACCTCTACCAAGTTTGATCAAATTAAGCCCCTGTACGTAAGCTTATATATAGGTAAAACGTGAAAATATCTTCTCATCTGAAGCCACAAGGCATAGAGCCTTAATATACATAAGGAATAAAGATATGCAACAGATAAAAAAATTTTTTTTGATTAGTTATATGATGTTTTGATTAATTTTCTTTTAAAATGTGCTTACTTACTATTTATGACATGTGATGAATTATCACTTTAAGGATAAAATTAACGTGTCAAGATGAAAAAATTTAATGCTTAAAAAAGTGATGTGGATATGAGAATGAAGATAATGAAATCCAATCTTCTTCATGATTTGTTACATGGTGTCGACTCTAGTGTGTAAACAAAGAAAGCATTGCATCATGCTGAAATGTTGGTCAAATATTGCTTCAAAACCAGCTCCTTGAATGGAAAAGTTGCACAATGACACAGAATAAGCATTTAACGTCATTAAAAGCCGTCCAGTTGAGGTCGTTGTGGCATTATGGGATCTATCGAACCTAAAGATAACAGGAAGTGCTTTGCCTGGGAAAGTTACCTTACCATGCTTACAGAACCCGTAAAATTGTGTCAGCCGGACGTGACATTGACATTAGTCAAACTGAACAAAACAATCAAAATGGCCACTGCCTATGTATGGTGAAACAAATATATTTGAATGATAAGCCTATGTTGACCTTGACCTATTTTAACATTATTAAGGAGATCAGGTGAGCGCTTCAGGACCTTCAGGTTCTCTATTTTTGAAATTGGTACCGTAGTTATGGCCCTTCATTTACACCAAAATTTCGTTTCCGCTCAATATCTTGAGAACCAAACAATAGAATTTCAACAAATTATATATATGCATTCATCTTGTCAGGATCTAGCTTGGGATTATAACATATCCTTTTTCGCACATTTATATCAGAGTTATGGCCCTTGATTTACGCTGAAATTTCGTTTCCGCTCAATATCTTGAGAATTAACTGACATATTTTCACCACATTTTATAAATGCATTCATATTGAGAAGATCTAACTTGGGAATGTTACATGTGATTTATAGGAAATTTGTACCCGAGTTATGGCCCTTTATTTACGACAAAAGTTTGTTTCCGTTCATATCTTGAGAACCAATAGTGTAGTAGAATTTCACCAAATTTTAATATGCATTTATCTTGGCAAGATCTAGCTTGGGAATGTTATACATCATTTTTCGCACATTTGTACCAGAGTTATGGGCCTTTATTTAAGCCCAAATTTCATTTCCCCTCATTTATTCAGAACTAACTGACATATATTCACCAATTTTATATATGCATTGATGTTGACAAGATCTAGCTTGGGATTGTTACATGTCATTTTTCACAAATTTCTACCAGAGTTACATGTATATAGCCATAATTTCGTTTCCGCTCAATATCCTGAGAACAAATCGACAGAAATTCACCAAGTTTTATATATGCAATCATATTGACAAGATCTAAGTTGGAATTATAACCTGTTTTTTTTCTTCATATTTATAACAATGTCATGGCTCTTGATTGATGTCAGAATTTTGTTCCTGCTCAATGTCTTTAGATCTTCCTGCTTAATATCTTCGAAACTTGGCCTTTTAACTGCATGAAAATTGCTGCAGCGGGGCTATAGTCAGAGCTTAGTGACTTGATAGGCTTAGGTGTTGATCTGAGTGATACCAAAGATGGACTTAAGTGTTGGAGGATAGGATTTATATTTTAACTCTTAATGCGCCAATCACAACAAAAGTCTTCTGCTTTTCTCGTCTGCTGAAATGTTTAAGAAGCCTCTATGGCAAACAGTGTGATCCACGCTGTTTGCTTCTATACTTAATTTGTCAGTAATGTTAGGCAATTATTTGCAGCAGATGACTTCAGCGGACGACATTTTCAGATGCATTTTTTTTCTTGGCGCTTTAAGGGTTAAGGAAAACATCCTGTCCTGACAAGGATTTAGGTGAGAGATCTAGGGCCAATGGGCCTTCTTGTCTTTTTGCATGAACTGTCTCCCTTTGTGGCATTATGCCACTTTTAAGAGGTCCGCATGAAAGTTGGTAATTAAGATATCTAAATAATATTAGATATGTGGCAAAGCTAAGAATTTTAAACTTAGACAGCTGATAGAGAATATTGACAAGATTACCTAAAGTTATTGCTTCTTGCAAGTTTAAGCATTGAAAACTTGTAATCATTACTACTCAATATATCTCAAAAACTTTTATATCTGGTCAGCTGGTATACGATTATAATTAGATTACCTGTCAAGTTAACTAGGATTAATGCTTGAGATACCATCAGTACATGGCATAAATTGCTGATATATATTTTCTCAAAATATGTGTTGAGTGGAAAATTAAAACTTACCTACTTCAGGTGCTTTTTAACAAGTACAGTATAGTATTTTTTAGTTAATTTTTAAGGTCATTTATTTAGTCTTCAGAATACACTGACCCATTGGTAAGCTGTGCACATTGTTAAACTCCGTTCAGAAATTGTGTGGCACCGGTTTTTCGCAGTTCCTGCTTTTATACGTCGGTTTAGGTCCTACATCGCTATGAGAAAGTTATTCTTGAAGACCTCCCCTAATTTCTCCAGCAGGTTCTGTGACAATGAGTGCTTCTGGCAAAGCCCTGATATCTTGAGAAAATTTAGAAAATTCAGAAATTCGCCCACAGACTAAGTCCAGTTGACGATGATTGCCACATAAAATCATCAATATTCATCGATATGCTTCACGTCTCTTGAGTCTATTTTTAAAATTGCTCAAATGCAACACACCCTTTACTCGAATATCAAATGGTTTGATAACACGTTAAAATAAAAACGAATATTTTTTCTACAAAAAATATCCTGAAGTTTTACCATTCCTAGTACACGTGAAAGTAAGGATCGGCAGGGGTTGGTAAGGGGACTGGGTGATCGGCAATGGTGGCGATTAGTTATTAGTTCTAGGAGTGTCCTTCCAAGGCAATGGTCAAGCAAGTTCATGTTATAAACCCACGTTGTGACGTGCAATATTTTCAATAGCGCAGGGATGTGACAAGCACGATGTAGTGCCATTTCGACAGGAATGTCCCATTACAAATTAATAAATGGCTATGCTCACAAAAGATACAATAAAGGTAGGACCTGTGTAACAAGACATTATCAGCATGTTATTATTAATTCATAGCTGAAATGGGGCATTTCATCGCTTGGTTTTATCAACAATACAACTTGATTTGTGCTTTAAGATTTCATACCCATGTAAAAAGTATGAATCCAATCTTTTCTAACGATATCAGACAACGAACAATTTTTCGAATAAGTACACCATAAAAATTAGCATGATTTTTACAACAAATTTAATAGCAGCTGAACTGCCACTGATCCGTCTGTACCTTTAACTGTTTATAAGCTATGTTGTGTCCAATGGTTTTTTGTTTTTGTTTGATTTGATTCTTTACGTCCACTCAACAATCTTTCAGTTATGCGGGACGGTCTTCCTGGGTTGAACCAGTACTAAGCTAGGATAAATGTGTCTTGCTCAAGGACCACAACGCAGTGACGCCGGTGAGGCTCGAACCCGTGGCCCTTCGGTCTCGAGTCAAGCACTCTACCACTGAGCCACTGCGCTCCCTGAATGTCCAATGGTTTTGTTTCGCAGAATAACTACAAGAATAACAGGTAGAAATGTTTTATGCTGGAGAAATGTTTGCCTTCAGTTGTAATAGTTTCACTAATGTGGGCGCGTTAGGCGCCAGATCAGTGTTTGAATTTTCCAGATATACGGTGTGTAGTCACGCTTTATAATTTCCCACGAATTTCTCGCCAATTGGAATAACCACTCCCAAATATTATAATGAAAATATTGTCATTTCCATATACGTTCATGGAGGGCGTTTTAAATATGTCAAATTGTCTTAGTCTGCTGGCTTATTTCTCAATTTCTCGATTTTTCCCAAGATATCAGGGCTTTGTCAGAAGCTCGTACAGGCACAGAACCTGCTGGAGAAATTAGGGGAGGTCTACACGAGTAACTTTCTCGAAGCGATGTAGGACCTTAAATGACGTATAAAAGCAGGAACCGCGAAAAACCGGTGCCACACAATTTATGAACGGAGTTTAGTTACTCACTCTTACACATAGCTACCAAATAATCTTGATAAATGAATCCTACAGAAATAGAGTGAATCTCCAATATAAGAAAACAGCAGACTCAGTTTTATTGAGTCTATTCATGAGAATAAATAGAAAGTGCAACAATTCTCACACCTAATTTGGTATTTGCAGTAAGAAAATAAAGTGAGTTTCTTTTCATTTTAGACAATTCTATAAGGAAAGCTTTGATATGGATATTAAAGAAGACAAGAGGTATGACATGGTATGTATCATATTTTTATCAGAATTTATGTAATATAAGAGAGTTTTATATAACTTACAAGTCTTTTACGCATATTGTTAAAAAAGAAAATTGATATAAAAATATTCATGGACTTTTTACCTTTTCCATGTTTTTAGCTCACGTTATGTAGTGACAAGAGGATCTTTTGTCATCTGTCTTCGGCCATTGTCTGTCCATCTGTAGCTGTTGACAATTGACGTTAAATGGCATCTCCTAAACTACTGGCTTAAATTTTCACCAAACTTGACGGGAATGATGTTTATAGTCTCCCCCCCCCACCCCCCCCCCCCCCACCCCCACCCCTTGAAAAAGTGGGGCAATATTGGATTTGGGTTGTCTTTCATTCTGTCCGTCAGTCGGTCAGTCCGTCATAATTTTGTTTCCACTCAATATCTTGGGAACAACTTTATAGAATTTGATCAAATTTTGTTTGTGCATGGAAAAAGACATACTCTAGATCGGGATTGTTACAGGTCATTTTTTGGACATTTGTACCAAAGTTATGGCCCTTGATTTTCGCAAAAAGTTTGTTTCCACTCAATATCTCGAGAACAAATTTACAGATTATCACAAAACTATATAAATGCATTCATATTTTCAAGATCTAGCTGGGGATTGTTAAATGAAAATTTGTACCAGAGTAATGGCCCTTGATGTACACCAAAATTTCATTTCCACTCAATATCTCGAGAACAAATCGATAGATTTTCACCAACTTTTATATATGCATCGATATTGACAAGATCTAGCTTGTGATTGTTACGCATCATTTTTTGCAGATTTGTACCCTAGTTGTGACCCTTGATTAATGCTAGAATTGCATTCCCACTTAATATCTTGAGAACAAACCGACAGATTTACAACAAATTTTATATATGCATTCATATTGACAAGATCTAGGTTGAAATAGTTAACTGTCATTTAAGACTTATTTTTAGGAGAGTTATGGCCCTTGCTTTATATCAGAATTTCATTTCTGCTCAATGTCTTTAGAACAAATGGGCAGAATTCGACCAAACTTTATAAATGCATTTTTATTGACAAGATCAAGGCCAATAGGATTTTTACCTGTCATTTTATGGCTCTTGATTGACAACAGAATTTTGTTTCTGCTCAATATCTTGAGAACAAAGAGATTCTGTTAAAACCAAAGTCATTATTCTCACTTGATATGTTAAACCTGATGAGACAGTTCCAGAGGTCAAAGCTGACCTTGGACCTTTCAGCCAATGTGGATTAAATTGGAGTCCCATCAAAATAGTAAAACATATTTTCCCAGAAACAACTAGGTGAATTGATTTCGAATTTCATATGGAGACTCATTAAGTTTAGGGCAGTAATAAATGTAAATGGTCACATGACTAAGATGGCCGCCCTGCCCATATAAGGTAAAACCCTTTAGATATCTTCTTCTGGATCTAAGAGGCCAATGGCATTGGGACTAGGGGAATGTAGCATTGGGGATGTGAGCCCTACCATGTTTGCAAAAATAATGAATCTGGGTTGACCTTGACCTTTTTACAGCAAGGTCAAATTTGATTCCTTATGTATTTATATTGGAAAAAATCTTGAAATGCTCATTTTCTTTGACTGTTATATATAAATATATTTAGGTCACTAAGAATCTTGACCAAAATGGCCACCATGTCCATATCTGGTAAAACAAAATTTGTTTAAATAATATGCCTATGTTGACCTTGACCTATTTTAACATTATTTAGGAGATCAGATTAGCGCTTCAGGACCTTCAGGTCCTCTAGTTTAGTAAATTAATGTGAGTGCATTATAATTCACTTATAGGTACCTTAGGTAGTTTAGTTAAAAACTCATGATGCAAAACAGTTTTTCAGATCAAAATAAACCAGGGTAACAGATTTGACTGTGGTGTGTATGTTTTGGAATATGCCAGAAGAATTGTACATTGTGAAAGTCTTGCAGATATTCCGGTAAACGTACAGCTTTTTCTTTATTTGTATGCCTTTGATACTCTGTCTATCTGTCTCTCTATCTGTCTGCCTGTCAGTCTTTCACTTATACCACATGCATATCTGTCTACCTGCATTGCCGTCTGCCTCCATTCAGCAAAGTACTCCATTAAAATAATTTTTTTAATTAATGATAATTAAAAAAAATATATGGAAAACCTTACAATAAGGGTAGGACTTTGTTTTGATTTTTATAATTATACTGGTCTAATTTGCATAATTATGAAGGAGATAGAGTTGACAATTTGAGGAACAGTAAAATATGTGTTAGGAATGCTTTACACAAGCTAAGCAAATTTTATGTTTTGACAACAGCAGAATGAAGTGCGATGATTGGCCAATACGATTAATTTGACGAACATGGTGGCTTTGGCTGCAGTACTTTCAAAGTCGGTGGTTTGTTGTTGATTCATTGTTGCTCCCATTGTTTGGGGTATGTGTTTGGTCTTTGTTTTGATGTGCCTTTTTTAGTATTTTTAGCTCACCTGAGCCAAACATTGGCTGCATGCTCAAGGTGAGGTATTGTGATCGGTCTTCACCGCCGTGTGTCCATCTTCTGTCGTCTGTTAACTTTTTCTTTAAACGACACCTCCTCTTGAACCATTGGTCCAAATTTCATATAACTTCACATGAATGTTCCCCATGATGCCCTCTTTCAAAATTGCATAAAAGGTTTGGCTCCACTGACCCCGAGGGCCGCCAGAGCTCCAGATAAGAAATCTTTTTTACGACATCTGGTCCAAATTCAAAATTATTTCACAGAATTGTTCCTCTTGATACCCTCTATCAAAATTGCACAAATGATTCTGCTCCGTTGAACAAAAGGGCCACCATAGCTCCAGATTCAAAATAATTTCACAGAATTGTTCCTCATGATGGCTTCTAGCAAAATTGTACAAACAGTTTTGCTAGGCTTAATACAGGGGTCTCCTTTAAATGACATCTTCTGAACCACTGGTCCAGATTTAAAATAATTTCACAGAAATGTCCCTCATGATGCCCTCTACTAAAATTGCACAAATGGTTTTACTCAGCCAAAAAAGGGGTTGGCAGAGCTCTAGATAAGATATCTTCAATTGAAATTTCCTGAACCACTGGTTAGAAATCAAAATAATTTTACAGAAATTGTCCTTATGTTGCTCTCTTCTTAATTTGATCAGAAGATTAAGCTTGGTTGAACAACATGGCTACCAGAGCTAAAAATAGAAATGTCTTTTAAATCATATCATATCTCCTTAGCCACAGGCCGATACATCATCGACTCGTGCCAGGACTCTGGTGAGCAATCCAGGGCCCTAGGGCCCTCTTGATTTTGATTGGATCTTCCTCATTCTTGCAGGTAACAAGGATAACCATAAAATCTTGGATGTGTTGGAGATTCTGCCAGACCAGACCTCCAGCTGCTGAGTTAGCTCCCCTTGAATGCCAGGATAAATCCCCATAGACTTATAATGGTAGAAATGTGACCACTCTAGTGCCATCAATTTTAGATGAATCTTCTTCATTCTTACAGGTATTAAGGAAAACCATAAAAGCTTGAATGAATTTAAATTTGAGCAAGATCCCATCACTTACCACTGAGTAAGCAGCCCTTGAGCAGAAGAAAAATTAATGAAAGACTTGCGACCACTCTTGCGCCTTCATTTTTGAATGGATTTTCTTCATTCTTGCAGGTAACAAAGACAGCCATAAAAGCCTGGATGAGCTTGAATTTAAAGTAGAACCAACCGCAGACTGTTACAAAATTGACGAAATGAAAAATTCCAGCTAGAAGCGACAGTAGGGAGACAGTGTAGGTCTATTACACCATGGGGTGCTAGTTTTTTTTCCAATGATTTTGTCCTCATTGTTAAGTTTTCATTAATATTCATGAATACGCAAACACAAATGAGATAGTTTTCCTATTGGACCACTGTATGAAATAAATATATATTTTGGGCATTAAACCAACCCCTTTACCAAGTTCAAGCTGATTTTTATCACTTGACTTTTCCTTGTCATAATCTCTTTGATTTTTTTTTTTTTTTTTTACAAATTTGTACTAAGTGACCTTTGACCATGTACTGAGTAAACCAGGGGTCAAACAAAGTTGCACCGCCCAAGAAGTTTACCGGCATGCACCACTGATTGCTTACAGCAGTAGAGTCTTTCATTAACATTCAGAGGTTACCATGACATACATAAAAGAATGGATGAGTTTGAATTTCGGTCAGATCCCATCACTGACTATGGAGTAAACTGCCCTTGAGCATTTGAAAACTATACTTTCACCAAGTTTCCTCTGCAATTTTAATTCAGGTCTTTTTAATATTTGCAGATAACTAGAAATGGCATAATATCTTAAGTTTTTAATTTATAATTGGTCACTGTTTCAAGTTCAGTAACCTGCCTTCGAGCATCATAATTATGGTGTCTCCAAACATTATACTGGCTCCCAGGTGAGCGATCGTTGCCCATTAGGCTACTTGTTTTACCTTCTTGAGATCACTGCAGTAGGATTTTAACATGTAGGGCTATATTTGTTTCAGAAACAGAAAGGTGCTCTTCGATTGCAGATTAAAAAGACATTCTTAGAAGTCATGTAAGCTGCTTAAGGCCAAAAAAATTAATCATTAGATTCTCAAGCACTTTTTGAAAAAAACAGATGCGGGAGGCAAGTTTTCTATTTTATTTTTTATTTCCTCAAAAACAGATCAGGCATGTATTTGCATGAGCTGTGATACTCTCCGATAATGTTCCATTGGAGGTGTACAACGGCCACTGTTGATATTTGGACCGATACAAGAGTCATGCTGGACAATAAATCAAGCGATTCTCTTGAAAAACGGCTCGCAGGCCTTTATAAAGTCAGAAAGATGCGACGCTTGTATACCTGCACTAAACCACATGAAAAATCAATACCAAGGGCCTACACGATTTTCAATGTATGAGGAATATTAAATATTGGACAAACATGGACTAAACAAAATAACGAAATTTTTTAATGCCAAATTTTTCTTTTGGTTTAAAAAAATCGGTAATGCGTAGAGTTTGAGGACAATGTGGCGGTGCTTGAGAATCTAATATATATTTTTATATGGCCTAAATGATATATAGTCAAGCTATTTTCTTTATTTTTAAGATTCAAATGACCCGAGGTCAAATGCATGTTTTCTATCTCACAACATAATTGAATGGACACTACCTAAATTTCCATTCTGCATTAACAAATTTTTTCCATTTAACAAGTAAAATATTATAAAGAATGTCTGATTTCAGCATTTTTGCCAAAAATGGGGGCCCTTGACAAGTAGTGCTAACCAAAGTGACTCACTTTAAATTTTATTTTCAAGCACTCCATTAGTTCATATGTGTGGCAATAAATCTAAGGTCTGCATGCTTATGGTAAATTGGAGGGTTAAATCTTTTTTTTTTTTTTTTTTTCTTTTTTTTGTGTTTATCACAAGTCCATGCACACAGGATGTGGCAAAACTTCAAAATTTAAAACATATTTTGACTCGATGATTTACGATTATTAATCATTTTGATGACGTCAGTAATTCAACAGTCTTGTCAGCACCATTGAATTGATAATATATTGGCTTTATGTTACTTTTATTTCTAAAGACACTGGCTAGTAATTTTGATTTATCTGCCTGTTTGAATCTAAGCGGGTCAGAAACCAAAAAGACATATTCTTACCTTGGACACATATGGGTTTGCTGTTGATATTTCATTATCCTTTTTTGTACAGGGCTTGCAAAGAGTGCTGTAGCTGTAAGAATTGGATAAAAGACTATGAAGCAGAGGAGAAGTCTGATCGATTTATATGTCGTTCATGTTCATCTTGGGTGCGTATTAACCAAGAAGAATTATATCTGTTGACTGCAGCAAGGTCTGTTGTTCAGACATAATTTCTATCAATTTATTTAGAACAGCTATTTCTTGAATAGTCGAGGATATAATTTTTAGATGAATTATTGAAAAAAGATATTTAGATTTTGGCAACGAACTTGCTCAGCCACACAAGAGCGTGGATCCTGTCGGAATGTTTTAGGCGCTGTGAGACTGCAACATGGTAAATGACACAGCAGCCCTCCAAATGTTTATTTACAATAAAATGGCTAAAACTGATAAACATTTCTGTAAAATGATTTTAAATTAGGACCACTAGTTCAGTAGAAGATATTGTTTAAGATAAATGTGCTGATAGGTACTGTAAATATTTTGCCCCATGTGGGATTGTCAAACTCACAACTTCAACAATTAACACTATCAGGACATCAGGCATCAATGATACCAGCTTCGCTACAGAAACATCCCCAAAACTGGATGTTCAAGTAACATAAATATTGATGAAAGCTAATGCTGTACCTTTTGCATATTAATTCTTTTCAATGCATTATATATATATATACGAGGGTTGTACCAGTAAATTGTGGACTTTTGTTATAAAATGAGACTGTATCAGGAATCCTATGAAATTTGTATGATATGTTTATATACATCTAAGACACATTTCCTACAAATATGGATGAAATCACAGTTTAGATAAAGTAATGAACCTTAACTTTAGGGTATCCAGGGTATGCGGAGCGCGTCGCAAATTATTTTGCTGTATTTTCAAAGAGGGTGGTCAAATGTTTTGACAACTCTTATATAAGCTTAAATGGTAAGTAATATTGTTGAGTAAGTCTACCTGGTGCAAGTAATGACTATATAGCAAAGCAAAGTTTGAATCATCCATTGGTTTATTGTTTTAAAAAGTCTTGGCATAGATTGCGGATCAAGGAAATGATCAAATGGTGACGTTTCTGTAGGATTCTGAAACGGCTTAACGTCATTAACGTCAACTCTGAATACTGCGTGAAACGCGTTAACTTTCTTTTCTGCTTGAAATGTATTCATTACTAGGATGTTTGTTCAAGAATTATGACTTGAGATCTTCAGACGTCAAAAAACCTCAATTCTGACGTCAAAATTCGATATCCTACGTTTTAATGGTTTCCATGATGTTTATGTGTTTTTCTAATGATAAAATGGTCCAGTGACAAAGTTAAGGTTACAGTTAACAAGTTTGGTGTTCACTCTCAGCATGTAATCAGATGTTTTCTCTACCATTATGCCGTGTTTTGTTTGGCTAACGTCAATATAAACACCTTACCAGCGTATTTCTACGGTATCTGAAAAGTCAGTTTTTCCCAAGAAAGCATGTTCTGATGTCTCTAGGGTTATCTTATTCCGTGTATTCACCAGCGACCCAAACCTGACGGCTCTAAATGACGTTTATCCACTAATATTGTGTATCTTGCCATTCAAGTAGCGTGTTTTGACGCAATATTTGACTGCATTACGAATATGATTGGGCGTTTGTTTAATTTGCACATTGTCAAGTCGACGCCGAATAATCAAACATAGAAAAGATGGGGTTTCTTAATCTTTATTCTGACGTTAACGTCATATTTTACGTTTTCATATTTTTTCATCTTGTAGCGTAAAATGTAGCGTTAAAATGACGTTTTGGTATTTCATCACATGCTATAAATACTCAATAAGAAATTTTCAAAAGCGATTTCACCAAACCGTCATTTAAACACGCAAAAATTAAATGTTTGTCTGTTGCGTTTCTTTGTTCCTTAAGTATATATATGTATATATAAATCTGTCTAAATATTGAATTCAGAAACTGGTACTGAGAAGTTGACAATACCCTTGCACTTTCTTCTTTTTGAAGCAGCTCTGGGGTCAGCTCTGCAAATTCAGGTCTACAGTCGAATGACCTTTTGGGAAATTGCAAACTTAAACTTAGTTCAACTTAATACTGAACTTTTGACAACGGAAGAAATTACTATCCTGAAGACTATTTTGAGAACTGTGTAAGCTTTCGCGATTTTCTATGAAATGGCTCAGTTGTCCCGCTGAGGTCAGGCTATATATTTATTTATTTTAATTTATACATTTTTATTCCATGTAATAGCCCCGCATGTGTGCAGAAACTGCAGATATAGGCACATAGCCAATTAGAGCATATTTTGCTCCAATTTTGGAGGTGAATCATAGGTGGACAATCTGATTTTAACCAGTTGGTTAACCAAGCTAGGTCAACGAGGTTGCATATTGGTTTGAGAACAGAGTTGCACTCAACATGGGAAGGGTCCACATTATACTTACCGTTGTCAAAGCCTGAGCTCTACTTGGCCACTCTCCTCAGAAGTGGGGTCCTTTATAAAAAAAGGTTGCGGCTTGACCTCAGTAGAGGTGGAATCAGGGGTGATAAAAGTTTATAAATAACCCTGATATCAGGATCAGGGCCGATGATCTGACAGTGAAACTATTGAAGTTGCTTAAACTAATACTGTCTAAACCAGTTTATTTGGCTAAAGTCTTGTCCAGATTCAATATTCGAATTTCAGGAATGAGAACTAGGGATTTCAGGATTAAGAATTTTATACTGAAATCATGCACCCCTGGTAAAATGTTCCTTCTGCTTGGAATAGTTAGACCAAGAAGAACAGTTCTTGACTTTCTTTTTTATACCAACTGCAAAGAAAAGTCCTGTGAAGTATACTTCACCTGTGAAGGTTTGGCATTAATTACCAATTAAACTAGTACTAATATTTGTAGGCTAATTGACCTCCCCCGCCAGGCACACTGATGAAATTTTCAATTACTCTGTGTTTATTGTTTTCCATAATTATCAGGTCATTTTCTTATGTTTCAGATCACTGATTTGCCAAGTGAGCTGTTATCCCTGATACTTAAAGAGGTTGTCCTCTCTGATGGGGACACAGCCTACTTGCAACTATCTTTGGTATGCAAGAAGTTCCAATGCATCATCACCAGGGAAGGCTTCAAAAAAGGTTGCCATTTTGATTGGCTTCTGAGTAAGCATATTTTTTTTGTTACTATGCCCCTGTCATGGCAATGTCCGGGGCATTAAGTGTTACCGCTGTTCATCCGTCTACACATCCAACCATCCCATACCTACATAGTGTGCCTGTGCGTATATCACACACAACCTCTGCTGTTGAGCTGAATAGATTTGATCAGAATTTTATGAAACTTTGTCACATTGTTTAGTACCATAATATATTCTTCAAGTTTGATATTATTGGTTCATATCACTCCAAGCCTTCAGGAATTATGGTCCTTTGTTTATGAAAATTCACCATTTGAAACAATGTTCACTCTCTAATTAATTGAAATAGTTTTGATCAGAATTTTATGAAACTTTGTTTTTCTTCTTTAAGTTTGATAATGTTCCTTTACCCACCATCACTTCAAGAGTTGTGACCATTTGTTTATGAAAATTCACCATTTGAAATGATGTCCGCTCTTTAAGTGGAATGCTTTTGATCAAAATTTTATGAACTTGGTCACAATGTAAGTACTACAATGTCTTCTTCAAGTTGAATAATGGTCCATATCACAATATGCTGTCTGAAGTTAATTGCCTTTTTTTTTTCATGAAAATTGACCATTTTTGATGGTGCCCCGTCTCTAAGTGCAGTAATTTTGATAACAACTTTATTAAATAAGTTCACACTTTTTAATACTAGGATGTCGTTCTCGAGTTTCATATTTGGTCTATATGGCCTTATGCCATTACGTAATGAGTAATTGCCCTTTGTTGATGAAAAATCAAAATTTCTATCATGGTCTGTCTCTAAATCGAGTAATTTTGATCAGAACCGCGTCGCATAGCGTCTGGCAACAGATGCGAGCCTGACTGCAGATCCAGGGGTGGTGAGTTTGATCCCGGCCTGGTACCATACTTTAGTGGAGATTGATCATGAAATAATTTCTTCCGTCAGTCTCCTCCTGTCTACTGATTCATTCAAGAAGGGTTGTCAGTTACAAGGGAAAGTATGTGCACGAAGTACTGGTTAACTGCTTGTTCAAGCTTGCCCAGGAAAAAGTGTGGTTAGGTTAACTGACCATCCCGCCAAGCGGCCATGACCATAGCTGTTGACTTGGGACATAAAGCAACAAAACAAAAAGAACTGTATCAAACTTATTCACAATGTTAAGTACCAAAATGTCTTCCCGATGTTCTAACTTAGTTCTAACATATCGCAATATTCCTTCAGAAGTTAATGCCCTTTGTTCATCAAATTTTGCCATTATTTGTGATGTTTATTCTCTAACTCAAGTTATTTCAAATGGACCTTAGGATAATTAGATACAATTCTTAACAGTTTAGTATTTGTATTTTATAAAAACGGTGTATATTGATGCATTTTCATTCTTGTTTTTTCAAAGCCTTTTTCTCCATAAAACTTGTATTTTCAAAGTGTATTAGTATTATAAACTCAGCTCTATAATCAGATACTTCTTTTTTAATATAGTCCCGCTTTGAAAGGGGTGTCTGTCATTCCATTGTCTGTCTGTCTGTCCGTCATAATTTAATTTCCGCTCAATATCTTAAGAACTCTTTTATCGAATTTATCCTAATTTTGTATGTGCATTGATATTGACATGATCTACCTTGTGATTGTTACATGTCATTTTCACAAATTTTGGCCAGAGTTATGGCCCTTCATTTAAGTCAAAATTTTGTTTTCACACAATATCTTGAGAACAAATTGACGTAATTTACTAAATTTTATGTATGCATTTACGTTGACAAGATCTACTGGTATATTGCACCTCAAATGGAACACAGTTTTTCGATTTTTAAAATTTTACATGAAGGTTTCTTCACCCTGCAAATTTGCATGTGCATAGATATAGCAAAACCCTAACAAGATTTTTAGATTTGGCGGAGAATGATATCAATGTTACTACTCTGATATCTTGTAAAAATAAATAACTTAGTTTTTGTTGGAATGAAAATACCCGTTTAGTACCCATTTTTGTTCTGTCAGTGCAATACACCTTGGATAGATATCGTAGTATTTGCTCAGCTATAAAATGTCCATTACAGATTACAGCGGACGATTATTTTGTAACACCAAATGGTGTGGTTTACGAGGCAATCCAAGCTGCTCATATAGTTCTATGGATAACGTGTTTTTAACGCATTTCATGCCTACCAAGTACCATCATTTTGCCAGCTTCCATCTGGGTACCTAATTGTATGTTTTGTTCATGTGTCTGTATGCGCGAGCGTAAAACTAGAAATGCAGAGGCCTGAAAATACGAATAAGATCACAGATGTACGGGCACTTACATGTACTACATTTCATTTTATATTTAACTTTTACTGCTTCTTTATATGATGCAAAATATGCATGTTTTCATATGGGAGTGGTGAGTTCAATAAGCAGACTCATTTATGGAATAGCTAGGCAAATGGGTGCTTCCAACTAAGAGGACATTTTGGGTAGAAGACATCTAAAGATGTAGCCTTTTGTTAGTGTCACCGTCTTTGTGACATGGTTAGATAACTGAAATATTGTTGACTATGCTGATAAACAGCAACTCAAGCCAATATACAGCTACATTTAAAACCCACTGATGCATTGTAAATTGTCTTATAAATTAGTATATACATGGTTTTATATTCAACTGATAGTCATTGATCCGTTTCGCTCAAGGTACAAGAAGGGAATGTTATTTGGCATAAAACATAACGAATGTTAAAATTCCATCCTATCCAAGCATTTATGGAAAGGTATACAATCTTCAAAAAAATATTTTTGGCTAGGGTTTTTTGCTTAAAATTTATTTTTCGAATTAAATTTAAAATTCCCATTTTAGATTTAATGTTATTGCAAAAAAAAAAAAGTGTTCCATTTGAAGGGCTATACTCCAGTAGTTGTGAATGTTTACCTGTTATTTTTAACTTATATATTTGAGTCCTGGCCCTTGATTGATGTCAGAATTTTGTTCCGGCTCATTGTCTTTAGATTTTCCTGATTAGTATCTTTAGAACTTGGCATTTTTCCTGCATGAAAGGCACTGCAGTGGTGCTTTAGTCAGATTCTATGACAATCTAGTTTGAACAGCTGTATGAGAAATCCAATGATTTAGGCTTTGTGTCTAACAACAGGTGCAGATCCAGTAAGTTTTGTCAGGTGGTTGGGGGGGGGGGGCAAAATGTAGATTTTCTTCTTCTTGCTTTAGTCAACATATTTATAGATGGAAGAGATTGCCACATAAATATTCTAAGCAGGCCACCGTCAGCCCACCAGCAAAATGCCATTTCATTGGCGTTTTGCTTGCTGGTAGGTGGATGATGGCACCCTGTGATGGTGTGATTTTCCTAGGTGGGGAGTCCAAACCCCTGTCCTCCCCCCTGGATCTGCGAATGAGCAAAGACATTAAAATGATAATGGAATGCCCAGTGTGATAATAGTCTTTGTAGCTGGTGGAATGTATGAAGACAACTTAAGGGGTTTAGCTGACAATTTAAGTACTCCGCATACGAATGACTAATTGAAACATTTAGGCTATGTATTCATCAAATACTCCACTCACGTTAGGCACCTGCTTAGATTGATCACAGCTTTTGACATTGGTAAAAAGGCTTATGGATTTTTCTGGTGGCATGTATGAAGATAGCTTAATGGCTTTAGCTGACAATTCAAGTACTCAGCATAAAAAAGAAATTTTATTCAGTTGGTTGTCTAACAGTTATAGTATCAGCTATGTAAAGCCTTTTACAAATGTCAGAAGCTATGATCAATCTATGCAGGTACATAACATGATCTGAGTCTGATGAACACATAGCCTCAATGGTTCAATTTGTCATGCAATGGCTATTATTTTGTGCATAAACTTTTCTTTTCAGGTTTAAAGCCTAAAGGATTTTGGGATAAACACCGGGACAGATTTCTGCCTTTTGATATACGAACTTGTAGAAGCTGTGGAAGTGTTTTTAAATATGAGCCAAGTTTATATTGGGGAGGGCATGGGATCAGAGGAGAGTTTGTTGGCTCCTATGATTCCATACCCAATCCATCATTCTGCTGTGCTTTTTGTGAAGCCATAGAGGATAATTACAATGACTCCATTGAATAGATGTTTGTGTTGTGTTGATTGTTACCTGCCAGTCAACGACTTTTCATTCATGAGGGGACAATTTCCTGGGGCTTCACAAATAAGAAATACATGCTTCAAAGAAATATGGCAGGTTATTGACAGTGAATACGGTATGGGACATACATGCACTTTCTATTTATTTTAGAGTTGTACTCTGATCAAAATTCGTGATGCATACCTTAAAGTACAGCATAACCATTTGCACCAATTTTTTATTTTGAAATCTGGAGACTTTAATGAAGAGCTACGTGCATTAAGAGGCTATTTTGCCCCCCCCCCATTCCATGAGGTAAAAAAAAATGAAATTCGCTTTTCACGAAATTCTTCTTATTAGTGTATAGAGAACAATGGCCCAAGTGTTTAAGTAACAAGTGCTATGGTAACAAAAATGGCCGCCACAACAGGCTGAAAATAGGAAATTGACCTTTTTTTGAAGCAAATTTGAGACGTTTGACTGAGCAATTAATATAGAGCACAAGCAAATACCGAAAACATATTTTAACAGATGTTGCGAATTATCATGACACACACTATATTAAAAGATTTTTTTGGTATTTAGCTGTGCTGATGTCTAATTCTTAAAAATTTGGTCTCAAAAAGTCTTACATTTGGTCAAAAATGGCAATTTTTCTTTTGAAGCCAAATTTGTTGGCCATTTTTGTTACCATAGCAACTGTAAAATTTAAATAAATGCTGAAATTTTACACTTCAGTCATTCTTCTAATAAACCAATCAAAAGAAATTTGTGAAAAGCAATTTTCAGTTTTTGGCTCCAAAGGGGGCCAAATTAGCCCTTATGCACATACCCCTTTATTGTAAATATTTTAAGATATGGCCTGTTGTAAGGCATATGTCACTTTTCAAAGATAGTGAACAACTGTAAAACAAATATAAAATCTCTTTTCCATTTTTAGGATGGGACTAGCTGGCGTCCGTCCATCCACACTTTCAGACATAAATATCTCTGAGACCAGCTCGCCAATCATTATCAAATTTCATCTGGAGTCACATTGAGGTGGGGTATTAGCAGGGTTTGCACAGGCTTGAAAAGTACTTGAATATACAGGACTGTCTTGAAAAGTCCTTGAAAATTAAATTTGCCTTGAAAAGTACTTGAAAAACATTCAAAGGCCTTGAAAAGTCCTTGAATTTGACTATTTACAGGAATATTGAACAGTGTTTTGGAGACCTAAATCAGAAGCAAATTGTGGTGCCTTTATTTGGTGCAGCATATGCTTTACCAAATTAAGGCACCACAATTTCATACTAATTTTCTTAAACTAATATCTTAAGTAATGGACACTAGCATTTCCGAAGTAGATTTTAGCATGTAAATCAGTATTTTTCTTAAGTTTTCAGTCCTTGAAAACAGTAGGAAAGTCTTAGAATTCTGTCCTTGAATTTTACACACTCTTGCCTGTGTGAACCCTGATCGGAACAGAAGTTTGGTTTCCATGGCAACAGATAGCTCCCATAGGGTTATAATGGGGAAAATCTTGTGAGCACTCTATCTCTTCCATTTTTCATTGCATTTTTATTCTTGCAGGAAACAAGGCCAGCAATAAAAGCTAGGATGAGTTAGAATTTTGGCAAGATTAGACCAGGGTCTACCAAGTTAGCTACCCTTGAACACTAGTGCTTTCATTTTTGAATGAATCTTCATCATTCTTGCAGGTAACAAGGACAATCATAAAACCTTGAATGAGATTGAATTTCTGCCAGATCCCATCACCAACTACTGAGTTAGCTGTCCTTGAGTGGTTGAAAAATGAATGTATGTTGTGAACACTCAAGCACCTTCATTTTGATTGGATCTTATTCATTCTTGCATGTAACAGGGACGGCTATAAAAGCTTGGATTTGGATGGGTTTGAAACTAGGCAAGATCTGACCATGGTTAATGTAGTTCGTTGCCCTTGATCATCTGAAAAAATCTCCATAGACTTATAATGAGAGAAATGCTGCCCTTGAGCGTTTGAGAAATCAATGTATAATGTTGTGAGCACTCTAGCACATTCATTTTTATTTTATTCATTCTTGCATGTAACAAGGACAGCTTTAAAAGCTTGGATTTGGATGGGTTGAAATTCAGCAAGATCTGACCATGGTTTACGTAGTTAGCTGCCCTTGAACGTCTGAAAAAATCTCCATAGACTTATGAGAGAAATGTTGTGAGCAGTCTAGTGCTTTCTTTTTTGGATGATTCTCCATCATTCTTGCAGGTAACAAGGACACTATAAAAGCTTGAATGAGTTTGAATTTCTGCCAGATCCCATCACCAACTACGTAGTTAGCTTCCATTGAGCGTTTGAGAAATCAATGTATAATGTGAGCACTCTAGCACCTTCATTTTTGATTAGATCTTATTCATTCTTGTAGGTAACAAGGATAGCTATAAAAGCTTGGATGGGTTCAAATTCAGCAAAATCGAACATGGTTCTACGGAGTTAGCTGCCCTTGAACATCTGAAAAAATATCCCTAGACCTATAATGAAGGAAATGTTGTGAGCACTCTAGTGCTTTCATTTTTGGATGGATCTTCATCATTCTTGCAGGCATTAAGGACAACTATAAAGCTTGAATGAGTTGATATTTGGCCACACTTGACCAATAACAACATATACTATTGGACTTTGAAAATGCATCACCATATTTTTGCACCACATATGCGATTGAAAAGTTACTCACAGGGTTTAATATGCAACACAGAATTGGGATGAATCAGTCTTTAATTTGACTGCACTGTCACGCGACGCAGCTGATGATGTCACATGGGTACATACAGCATCCAGCACCTTTCTGCACAGTCAGTTGAAGATTTGGATTATTTTTGAGCTATGTTTAAACTGTGGCGTGTATGATACCATATCAGCAACTGAGTTTATAAACTTTTTCTAATTAAAAGTAATTGATAACTTCAATATTTCAAAAATAAACGTCAAATTTGAACATCAATTTGCAGCTCCTTTTTAGAAACATCTCCATAAGTAACCTTAAAGTTTATGCAGATGTGGACTAAGACACATAGATATTTGGTTTGCATTAAATACCCTTAGCTTATCCATGCATCATCTCCTAGATCTGCTCCCTTGTGATTGAGAACGTCTGAAAAATTTTCATTAACGTCATGAGCACAATACAAAAGACACATGATACAAGCGTATTTTATGCACAATCTGTCATTTGTGTATGCTCTTAGCCTCTTCCAACAAATTCGGGCGAAAAAAAATGAAACATTGAAAGGCCCAAAATGTTGATTTTATAAGTAGACTATAGTTATCAGGGTGGCCGGGGTATGTCAATATCTTTAAAGGGGTGTAAATCTGAGCACACCAAACTGTCAATTCATTTCGAATCATTCAATGATGAATGTGCAATAGAGAAAGAAGCCCAGGATGCAAATCTGTTGAGTCAGGAATCAAAACTAACGCATGTTAACTTGTAGCTGAATTGGTGTCCTTCAAAATCGACCACCCCTAGTCTTAAAACAGATACTTTTTCAATACCTTAAAATAAATTAACAACCATGAATTTTCGTGGACCCACTGCTAGCTGGTCAGATTATGATAAGCAAATACAATTATCTCGCTGACATTCTCAGGGCTTGTGAAATAAAGGATTTAATCTGGGTGATGCGCTTTCAAAGTCCTAAAGTATAGTTAGCTGCCCTTGATAGTCCAAAATATAGCTCTATAATGTTTTGACCACTCTAGCGCATTCATTTTTCATTTGATCTTCATTCTTGTGGGTAACCAGGACATATATAAAAGGATGGATGGGTTTGAATTTTGGTTAAATCTCATCGCTGACTATGGAGTTATTTGCCCTTGAGCATCTGAAAAATATAGTTTCACCAGGTTTCCTCAGGAATTTTTATTGAGATCGTTGTAACACTTGCAGATAAACTGAACTGGCATAATATCTTGAGTGTTTGAATTTATTCCTGATCACTGTTTCAAGTTCAGATTTACCTGCCTTTGAGCATCGTAAATTATGGTGTATCCAAACATTATGCTGGCTCCCAGGTGAGCGATCGTTGCCCATTGGGCTACTTGTTTCTTTGAAGCTTTTGCAATCTTGTTGAGAACCATCAGCATTTGTCAGGAACCTCAGGCATTAATGTTGGCTAGTGTATGTCCCTTGGTTTTTATGAAGTTTGGTTGAAAAATGCAACAAGTTTCTCATGGCTTTGGCCATGAAACCGGTTTAAGCCCTCCAGTAAAATATTTTTACTGACCGTTCCAAGGCGGTACTTCTTTTGTGGACCATTTATGTTATTTCTGTCTTGTGTTATGCTTTCGTGTGTGTCTGTTTATTGATGCCTTGTGGTCACCTAGCTGCTGGGAAAGGGATGACCTTTTGGCTCTCATTTGTAATGTCTAATTGTGAGTTCATCACTTAACCATTGGTATCATGGGTCAGGTGTGGTACTTGATTGTATTGATTACTGATTTTTGCCCTCTTTCTTACTTTGAAACAAAGACTAATTGATACTTTTAATTTAAACTAGAGATCAAGATTAGACCCTTCAACAAGAGTAACTTTATACAAACATAATGCTGCTTTTAAGTGGACAGTACCTTGATTTAATAAATTATGAAGAAATTTAGTAAAAGTAAGAAAGAGGGCAAAGATCAGGAATGGATACAATCAAGTACCACACCTGATCCAGGATACCACATGGGAAAGTGACAAACACACAATTAGACATTACAAACAAAAGTTAGGAAGTCAGCCCTTTACCAGCAGGTGATCACAAGGCAACAATAAACAGACACACGCGAAAGCATAACAAACACAAGACAGAAATAACACAAATGATCCACAAAAGAAGCACCGCCTTGGAACAGTCAGTAAAAGTATTTTACTGGAGGTCTTAAACCGCTTTCACAGCGCCCCAACCTCGCCCTTAGTTCAGATGTGGATTAAGACACATAGATATTTGGTTTGCATGAAAGACCCCTAGCTTATCAATGCAACATCTAGAACATGTAAATCAAGATATAAAAAGGAGATAAAGCAAAGATAAGGACTCAACAGTACATAAAGTTGAATACTGGAGCAAAAGAAATCCAACAGGTAAACCCCAGTGGGCCTGACAATAGGCAAAGCAAAAGTTAAGAATGTCTCGGGGTTTGCACAGGCTTGAAAATTCTTTAATTTAGAAGGCTTTCTTGAAAAGTCCTTGAAAATTAAATATGCCCTTGAAAAGTAGTCAAAAATTGCTCAAAAGCCTTGAAACGTCCTAGTATTGTACTATTTTCTGTAGGACTTAGCACAGTTGATATAGACCTAAGTCATTATAAAATTGATGTGCCTTTATTTGGTGCAGAATAAAGAGACAACAATTTCATACTAATTTTCTAATACCAATTTCTTCATTTTCTGAGTCTAGCATTTCTGAAGTTAATTTTAACTTTTAAATCTGTACTTTTAAAGCTGCATAGTCTGTAACTTTTGATCTTTTCATTTTAAAATTAATTGTTCTATTTTTCATGAACACAGTAAAAATACTAGAATTCAGGTATACATTTTACCTTTTTCGTAGCAATTAACAAATTATTAGTACCAAAACAACAGCATTTATGTTAAGAATTACCTGTCTAGAATTATTGGAGGGACGCAAATAATTACAAATAAGAGAAAAAGCACCTGTTTTTATAAGATAATTCACTTTTCCATGCAGTTTTCAGCTGTAGAAATTAGATTTATTGTGACAACATAACTTAATTCTACTTTTACAAATGATTTAAAAAGAAAATATTTTTTTTCGAAAAATGTTCATAGTTACAGAGTATGCAGCTTTAAATCTGTACTTTTCATTAGCTTTTAGTCCTTGAAAACTGTAGGAAAGTCTTTTAAAAGTCCTTGAATTTTACTCAAACTTACATATATTAACCCTGTGTCTTCAAATTGTTTAGGAATACACTATGGAAGGTTGGTCAAACCAAATAGTCTACCAGTTGACAATAGTAAATATGTTATTTGTTAGATTTTGGAAAACAGGTATGCTTTTGTAATAGAATGTTTATAAGGTGTATGAAGGTTTATTATTAATATATATAGACAACCAATATGTTCAAGTTTAATGACCTACTTCATATTATACTTACACTTGTAATAGTCTTGATAGATTGCCGTGCTTCTACCTACCCACCAAAAACAGATCCTACCAAAAAAAAAAATGATTGCCTTTCTAAGAATCTTTTTTTTTTCTCTAAATGCTGTTAACAAATACTTCTTTAAAGTCATTAAAAGCTGTATTTTAATTGAATAAAGGTTACAGAGACTGTTATTATATAATTTTTACATGATATACAGCATTTGTAGACATCTAAAAGTGATATTAAGAAGAGGTCATAGAATTATGCTGAATTTCTAAAAATTAAAAAAAAGACCTACCTACCTACCCAAACTGAAATTGATGGGTAGGAGCACAACAAACAAATATATTTTTAAGGATGGCCTTAAGTGCCTGTGTTTTTCATGTCTTTGAATTAAAAAAGTCAGTTCATTTGAACATGGTAAAGGTGTTTAACCTCGGGACTGAGGTCACACTGTTTGCACATACAAAGTACAGACATTTGTAGGTGTAGAGTCTTTTATGAAAAGTATACATGTGTAGAGTGAAAATTTTACACATTTAAGGCAGATAATTTAATTTGGAGGAACTGGTTTCCAACACTACAACAGATTACTGCTGAAAGAAATTATTGGCTTTCTCTGGCAGTTAATTCTTTCCTTTAACAGTTGTCTCTATTTTGAAAATGGATGCCATTTAAGAAAAACACTGCTTGCAGCAGTAATCTCTCTTTGATGTGTATGATATATTAGCATTCTTGCTGAAACCTTTAAAGGTCTCAGTGGTAGAGTGCTTGACTCGAGACGGAGGGGCCGCGGGTTATAGCCTCATTGGCTTCACTGCGTTTTGGTCCTTGAGCAAGATACTTTTATCCTAGCTTAGTACTGGTTCAACCCAGGAAGACCCATCCCTGTTTAACTGAAAGATTGTTGATGGGATGTAAAGAATCAATTCAAACAAAACAAACAAAAAAAAAACCTTTAAAGAATAGAGTAAGATAAAATTTCAGACCATTTAACAGAGCATAAGATGCACTAATATTATATAAATAGTACATTATCTGAGAGGGTGATAGTCGAAGATATCATCCTGAGGAATGTGATTATCAACTGAGGCATAGCCGAGATTGTTAATCATATCACAAGGGAGCCGAGGTTGTCAATCATATTACAAGGGAGCTGAAGTTGATAATCACCCTCTCAGGGAATGTAATATTTATTTATACTGAACAAAACATTAAATCCTTTATTTCTGCTGTTTTCTCTCTCATGCCTACCATGGTGAAGGGAGTTCCAAAGGGAAAATAATGTACAGCCCCTTATTTATATACATGTACTAGCCAAAAGTTCTAATCGGCCACATGCATTTTATTAATTGTCTTCAAAACATAAAATGACATGACCAGTCTTTTTACACCTCAAAATAGCCAGATATACCCTAGACAATATAGATATTGACAAAATGCTCAACAATACATGCAGGATTCCCATTTGAAAAATGGTACCACAATTTTCAAAAATCACTTTTTGCACAATTTGTGTGTCATGACTTTTTGAAATAACTCCCTTTCACATGCAAAATGTTTTCATTTTAAAAGCCAAACTCAAAATGGAACGTGAAATTAGCACTCCATCTGCACGATACTCCTCGCTATTGACCAAAGTGTCAAAATTACCCCACCATCCAATGAAAATTCATATGAATTTTGAAATTGAGGGTATGTGTATGCGGCAAAACCTACCGTATACAGTAGGGAGCACAGTTGCTCAGTGGTAGAGTTCTTGTTTCGAGACAGAGAGGCCACAGGTTCAAGCCTCACTGGCATCACTGTGTTGTGGTCCTTGAGCAAGACACATTTATTCTAGCTTAGTACTGGTTCAACCCAGGAAGAACCGTCCCTGTTTAACTGAAAGATTGTTGATGGGACGTAAAGAATCAAATCAAACAAACAAATCCCGTATATAGTTTAATGACTTTTGCTCAGCCAGTTTATGGTTTCTTTTTAGGATAAACTGGCTGGTTCAGTAGTCCAAATGCAATTGATATAAAGCTTACAATTTTTTATGAAAATCACTAAAACGTATGGCCGGTTAGAACATTTGACAAGGATACATGCATGAATAGAAATACATTTTTTGACAAAAGTTTTTTTTTGCCTAAACTGATCACTGACATTCCATTTTACAAATTATTTCATAGAAACTGATGACATTAAACTAAACACCTAAAAGCGTAATTTTTAAAGCAGATACTGTACAAGATGCAGTTTTACCGCAAAATAGGAAATTTTGCCTTATCGGCTCAAATTTGATCTTAACATGTTCCTCTTGTCGTAACTAAGAAAATAAGCACCCACTGACCTTAAGCAACAAAGTTATTGGGAAATCATGCCTCCTATCTGCCATTGCTGTTGAAAGTCTCCCGACGTGAACAAACAGTATGCGCATCTGTGTTGAAAATCATGTGACCCTACTGATATTTTCTACTATCACCGGCTGCTATGGCAAACAAGTGCCAGTATTCTATGTCACTATAGCAGCAGGTGATAGTATAAAATATCAGCTGTTAGTCTATAAAAGTTTTGTATTTATAAAATCATGTAAGGTATAATAATATAATATACCTATATATGATGTAATTTCTTGTCATCTGATGCAAAAAGCTGGATTGACAAATTTACCTTTTCGGATTGTGTATTAGAGTCCTTTAAATTAAGGCTAACTTAGGTTACGTCAAGAAAAGATATATGTAAAGGCAAACATTCTGGAAAATTTTCTTTAATAAAGAGCATAACAATTTATAAAAAAAATTAAAAAGGTATAATAAGCGCATTATTATAATAGTAACTTTATCTGGCATAAAGTATCTCATCCTGATGACATGCTCAGTGATTCAGGTGATTATATGTTATGACCTCATCGACTTAATCTGATACAGTATCCAAGATCAAGTTACTCTTATAATAATGTGTATTTATCAGTCTTCTTATTCTAACTAGAATATGAGCCAGTATGTGACAAAAAAGAACAAATAATAAATGTATCAGATTGACCCATGCGGTTCAATTCCTCTACACTGTGCTCAGTGTCAGGTTGCTTCATCTGTACAAATCTAACTTGGTTTGATATCTAGTCTTTGTTGGGTGTACAAATTATTTTGTTGGTTTTAGGCCAGATTTTTTTTATTAGTTGATTTACGAACCCTCCTACTGTAATTTTCCGGAAAGTAGGGAAAAAAAAAATAATTTCTATTTTTTTTTATTTTATCGGCGGACTCTAAGTGTTATTTGTTTCGTTGAAAAAAAGAATGAGATTCTGTCTGTGTATTTTTGAGAGTGACACTGTAAAAAGTGATTGTCCTGTCCAGATTTTTAGGAAAATGATAAAACATTTAAAAATTTAATACAGACTGTTGGTTTGCCTTACTAGTTTTACTGTTTTTTCTGGAGATATTAAAAAAAAGCTTTGAAAATGACCAGTTAAATGGTCATTTTCAGAGCTTTTTTATTTATTTTTTTATTCGTCCCCCCGACCATAAATCTGAAAAAAAACTCCCGTAAATCAACTAATAAAAAAATTCTGGCCTTATCATGCACTGAATTATATAGACCATACAGCACACATGATTTTGGTACATTGCAAATCACTCTAATAAATGATCATGGTGATGTATGCAAAGAAACCTTCAGTTTCAATATATATGTTTTCATGCTTTTAGTATGTTAGCAGCTAAGGCTCAAGTGCCTTTTCATATATGTGCACATTTGCTTGAACCTATATTGCAGGATGATATATTAAGTAGCAAAACACGGTGTGGCTTTATAGATAGTTATAATTTCTTTATATTTCTATTGAATTTGTTTTGATTGCTGATTTTACTGTTATCTGAGCCAGTATCAGAGAGGTTCCTGCTACAAAAACACATTTAGAATGTGTGACTGGTTGCACTAATTTTGGTGCCAATCCGGTTAATTGAAGTATGAATGTAGGAATAACAGCAGTGCCAAATTTTTACCCCCTAAGGAACTTGATGAGGCATATAGTAATTGCACGGTTTGTTAGTTTGTCTGTCCCGCTTCGTGTCCAGTGCATATTTTCTATATTCTTTGAGGTAGGAATCCCAAATTTGGTGTGTTGATGCATCTTGGGATGGAGGAGTCTCGCATACCATTTTTCGGGTCACAGTGATCTTGACCTTTGACCTAGTTTTTAGAATATTCTTGTCTTGAGCATATCTCATTAGGAATCCTAAATTTGGTGTGTGAGCATGCATCTTGGAATGACGAAGTGTCGCCTACCGTCCTTGGGTCACTGTGACATTGACCTTGGCCTCTCACATAGTTTCTAGAAAATTTATTTGTGTCCAGAGGATATCCCTTATATTATTTGAGGTAGGAATCCCAATTTTGGTATGTGCATGCATCTTGCGATAACAAAGTGTTGCGTACCATTCTAGGGTCACTGTCAAATTGATCTATCTTTGTCAAAGAGGGACATTAGTCTCTTTTAAATACAAGCATTAACATTATCTATCATTCAAAAATTCAGTTGGAGACATGACGTGGGAGGGCCAATGCATACTGGATGGTAGCACCAGTGGCGATGAATAGTATGTGTGCTCACGCAGCCTATATCTTGTCATTGTTGCTTATTTTCCAGGGGCTGGTCCTTTCCCGACACGGGTCATGTTTCACATTAGTCCTACACAAAGGGTCTTTTGTTTCGTTTCGAAAAGGCTCTTGATAACGGACTGTCCTTTAAATGCATTTCTGCTGAATCGTGGGCTTATTATCCCCGACGAACTCGTAGGGATATAGTTTTGGCTCCGTCCGTGCTAATTTTTTGTCTGTCCGGAACCATATCTCGGTACCTATTGGTCAGATTTGATTCATTCTTTTTACAAATGATTTGTACCATAAACTCTCTTTATACTATATGTTTCATCAAAATCGACCCCTTAACACTGAGTTATTACCCTTGGTTTAGTATAGGCAATTATAATTCAAAAACAATTTTAGCTTTTTGTGCGATAATCTTCACATGTCATCTATTATATTTAACAACTTCTATCTATATTCCATGATTCACCAGTGCCTGTAGATAAGCATTTAGTGTCAAATTTTTACCCCACCCCCTTTGACCCCACCTAAGGGGTCAAAGGTCGAATATTTAAATTTCGCAATAACTAGGGGCAATTTTGTCAGTTTTTTTTTGTTTTTTTTTGCTGAATAGATATGAAACATAACAAACAGGATTTTAGTTTGAAGGCATGGGTCCGAGCACTTAGGGTGGACTTCAACAACAGCAGAATCTAGGGCGAAGATTTGGTACCAGTAAGATGCATTTAAGCCCCTTGGTGGCTTAGGCGGCTGTCCGTTCTAAGGCGGTGGCTCTGTTGTTGTTGTCTTTTTGTATATTGTTACTCCCATTGTGGGAGTCTGTAATTATTCTATGTTTTGTTGTACGTTACTTTATGTCCATTCTAGTATTGCAATCATCTTGATGTGGAAGAGAGAGCTGGTTGCTTTACTTAATTTGTCTTCCTGGTGTCTCGTGATGGTTGAGCGGCTCTTCCTGGCGGTGCCACGGGGGTTGTCTGCGGTTTGTGATTGTGGTATTTCCTGATCATACTCACTTACTTACATTGGGGGCTGATGCCAAAATTAAACTTTTTCAGAATATCGTCATGTTGCATATCAAATTAAAGCTGACAACGTTTGCAACAACATGGTAGCAATAACTTTTTCCATAGACACACCCTCGACCCAGGTGGTGGGGTCAAAAGGTCAAACCATATCTTTTTGTGAAAGTAGTCATGTTGCATATCAAATTAAAGGGAATTGAGCACAGAGCAATATGAAAGCAAATATTCTGTCATTACACACACCAACGACCCCTGAGGTGGAGTCAAAAGGTCATCTCTTTTTTTCGAAAAGTGGTCATGTTGCATATCGAATTTAAGTGGAAGAAGTGAAGACCTACATGTAAGGTAAAACTTTGAATTAACACGCTCACTTGACCTCTGGGGTTGGGTAGAAAGGTCATATATTGAAATTGTGTAGATGTAAGTATATATTTTTTATTAAACTGAGCACAAAAACATACTTTACATGTATTTGTTATGATCTGAATGATACCGAAGGTGAACTTCATGTTTAGATGAATGGGATTTGTGTTCTGTTATTTACATGTTTCTCAAATAACCCTTCGCCGGGGGATATAAATTCGGTAAATTTGTCTTGTTGAAAATAAGCTTGCGAAACCAGCAGACCTGTGATAATAGTATTAAAACAATAATAGTCATGTACGGAAACGGTAAAGACACAACTGCGACACCGCTAATGGGTACATCTCATCTGGGTCTTCAGGACTGGATGAAAATCTTTATATATCCTTTCACAATACATGTAACTAAATACCCTGCTATACAGTGGTTCCAAAGCTGTATTGATCACAACATATGAAAACAATATGGTTATCGCCCTCAGTATCAACCCTGGACCATTATAAGCCCTCGAGCTACAGCTGATAATGGGGTCTCGGGTTGATACTTAGGGCGATAACCAAAACGCCATGAGATAATCTCTAATTATTTAACATATAAGATATCTGATATAACAAATTTGCTATCTGAATTATCTTATTTAACATATAAGATATCTGAATTGCAGAATTAAGATATCTTATATAGGATAAAAGATATCTGCTTAAGGATATAAGATATCTTATTTGTGATAAAAGATATTTCATATCCTATATCAGATATCTTATATCCTATATCAGACATCTTATATCGGATATCTACATTCCAAAATGAATAGTAAAATGGCTTGTTATTGGCTCCAACTTACAAATCTAAAGATAGTAGATTTCTAAAAACAGATTATTTCAAAAAGAGGTTATATGATGAAAAAGTGGCTCTAATAACTTGTGCAATCAAACACAATTTACTATAATTTGTTTTACATTTGTATTGATTACTGTAGTAATATATATAACCATATATATGTCTAATAAATTATAAAAAGTAATAAATTTGGTTGTCTTTTGTGACTTTCATCCACTATTACAAAATACATGTGACTGGCTTCAGTTGTTCAGTTTGTTTGGCCTCTGATAAAACAGTACTGATTTCATGTTTGCGTTGTCATGTTTCAAACATACATAGGGCTGGATAAGCACATTTTAAGCATAAAATTGAGCATAATAATTAACATATGTTATGGTCCTCAAAATAATAGTATCATTGAGATGTTTATTTTGAGTACCCTGAAGATATGTTGGATTGAGAAATAAGGAAAAAATAATTTTTAATTACGCTCCGATCTATGCAAATAATCAAGGGTCACTGGTTGGGAGCGTAAGGTACGCATGACCCAATGTACCGATCTGTATAGTGGACAAAGCATTGTGCCAAATATGTCTAGGTAAGTTTCAGATTGTTTATCTGTTTAATAGTTATTTGGCATGAGAATTGCAACTTCATACCAGTAGTTCGGGAGGCATAACTAAAAGTCTTTTTGACGTGTTGCCCTGTTTTTCTGTTTATTGCTGTGATGTCTTTTATTTTATTTATTCTCACAAAATCATTATGGGAGCGAAGTGGCTCAGTGGTAGAGTGCTTGACTCGAGACCGAGGGGCTGCGGGTTCTAGCCTCACTGGCGTCACTGCTTTGTGGTCCTTGAGCAAGACACATTTATCCTAGCTTAGTACTGGTTCAACCCAGGAAGACCCGTCCCTGTTTAACTGAAAGATTGTTGATGGGACGTAAAGAATCAAATAAAACAAAATCATTATTTCACTTTGGATTTTAAAAGCTACACTGGTACCATTTCATAAAAAAAATGCCATAAACCTTAATTAAAATGACTGAAGTTGCATTATAAATATTGAATGACACATTTCGTTTAAGTTTTTATAAACAAGTGAGGGGGTATGAAGTGTTTTTCAGCTTTGTATATGAATTACAGATGCCACTGTAGTAGAGCCATTTTTATGCCCCTAAGTTGAATACTTTTGATAAGAATTTTATGAAACTTGGTCACATTGTTTAGTACCACAATGTCTTCAAGTTCGATAATGGTCCATATCGGACCATGCCTTCAGTAGTTATGGCCCTTTGTTTTTGAAAATTCACCTTTTGAAACAACGTCTGTAAAACTTTTACTGTTATGCATTATTCAGTATTTGAACATTAAGATACACTTTCAATTGCATTCTTGGTTTGCATAATTTTGTATACAGATGGCAAACAATTCAGATGTAGCGTTTACACTTTTGTTCAGTATATATGTACAGAAAAAATGCTCATAACATGAGCTATATGATCATAAATGATCAACACAAATTCTTGGCAAGGGACCCAACAAAACAAATCAGCTATGGTCGCCACGCGAGGTACTCTCAGCTTTACAATAGCGCCAAACGATTCCTAAACCCCTGGTTTGGAACCCGTTCCGGCCGTTGCTCAACTTATAAACGTTATGCTCAAAGCATATAACGTTATGAAGCACCAACTTGTAAGGACTTTAGTTTGCCTGTCTGAGAAAATAGCTCCAAACCTCCTCAGACGTACAGCCTGGCTCAATCTATAAACGTTAATAGTGTTTCCTACAGCCTGAAAAAAGGGCAGGGTGCTGGCCAGAAAAAGGGCACTTTTGATGCATGAAATTCACCCAAAAGGCCACTTTTGTTAGAACAGACTTTTCAAATGTGAGTTAGATAAAGGATTTTATGTCTGTTAAAAGGTTAGAATAGCTTCTAGTAGAGCATAGGATTCATTGGGTTAACAAAAAGTTATTTTATACAGTAAAAATTAAAATATGACTAGATTTAACATTAAAATGAAAATAAGGCCAGGAGGGGGAGCTTTAGGGAAGCAGGGGGAGCTTTAGACCCTGCTTTTCCTCTTTATAGGAAACACTAGTTAATGCTCCAATGCATGGGCTTCAGCCTGCCTGTCTGAACGTTAACAGCATGCTAAAATATACTGGCGTCGAACGATCTGAACCAGATTTCAATATGATATTTCAGCCCAGCTGAAACTTCTACACGCACCAAAATCTCATATGAGTTCGTTCGTCTTTGATTATCATTTATCAACTTGTAAACAACACAAATACCCTGGATTCAGCATTATTCGGTTATGATGTCGGTGTGCCGCGGTCCCTCCGCACTAGACATATCCATAGAAACCCTGACTTCAAAATTATTTTCAGCTTATATATAGTCAAAATTTATTAAATTTTTTGAAATATTACTGCTTTGAAATATAACTCCTTATCTTCTTGCATAACCCTTCGGTTAAATATACAACTAAATGATTGATCTATAAAATAAGAACGAAAAATGTATTTGAAACCTTTATAAAAACACTTAAATAGCATAAATGGTAGAATAAACGATAAAATGCGAAGACAGGGATTTAAAACATAACTGAGTTATTTCCCTTAAATAGCCAAAACAAGTATATGACTTTGATAAAAAGTAATATACCACAAATACAACACAACTTCATATTTTCAGCGCAGTTTATCCAGACAGGATTGCCCTTTATAAAACAACCTCAGTCGTGGTGGGAACAGTGGTCAGTACTGCCCTGTATAAAATTAACTCCGTCTTTGGAACAGTGGCTAGTACTACCCTGTATAAATCTGCCTCTGTCTGGGGAACAGTGATAAATACTGCCCTGTATAAAACTGCCTCCATCTGGAGAATAGTGGTAAGTACTACCCTGTATATACTAACCTCTGTCGTGGGAACAGTGGCCAGTACTACCCTGTATGAAGCAACCTCCTTTGTAGGAACAGTGGTCAGTACTGCCCTGTATAAATCTATCTCCGTGGTGGGAACAGTGACAGTTACTACCATGTATAAAGCTATCTCCGTGGTGGGAACAATGGTCAGTACTGCCCTGTATAAAGCTATCACCGTAGTGGGAACAGTGGTCAGTACTGCCCTGTATAAAGCTATCTCCGTGGTGGGAACAGTGACAGTTACTACCCTGTATTAAACTGTCTCCGTGGTGGGAACAGTGACAGTTACTATCCTGTTAAAAGCTATCTCCGTAGTGGGAACAGTGACAGTTACTACCCTGTATAAAGCTATCTCCGTGGTGGGAACAGTGACAGTAACTACCCTGTATCAAACTGTCTCCGTGGTGGGAACAGTGACAGTTACTACCCTGTTTAAAGCTATCTCCGTGGTGGGAACAGTGACAGTTACTACCCTGTATAAAGCTATCTCCGTGGTGGGAACAGTGACAGTTACTACCCTGTATAAAGCTATCTCCGTGGTGGGAACAGTGACAGTAACTACCCTGTATTAAACTGTCTCCGTGGTGGGAACAGTGACAGTTACTACCCTGTATAAAGCTATCTCCGTGGTGGGAACAGTGACAGTTACTACCCTGTATAAAGCTATCTCCGCGGTGGGAACAGTGACAGTCACTACCCTGTGTAAAGCTATCTCCGTGGTGGGAACAGTGACAGTTTCTACCCTGTATAAAGCTATCTCCGTGGTGGGAACAGTGACAGTAACTACCCTGTATTAAACTGTCTCCGTGGTGAGAACAGTGACAGATACTACCCTGTATAAATCGATCTCCATGGTGGGAACAGTGACAGTTGCTACCCTGTATAAATCTATCTCCGTGGTGGGAACAGTGGCCGTTACTACCATGTATAAATCAATCTCCGTTGTGGGAACAGTGACAGTTACTATCCTGTATAAATCTACCTCCGTGGTGGGAACAGTGTCCGTTACTACCCTGTATAAATCTATCTCCGTTGTGGGAACAGTGGTCAGAACTGCCCTGTATAAATCTACCTCCGTGGTGGGAACAGTGACAGTTACTACCCTGCATAAAGCTATCTCCGTGGTGGGAACAGTGACAGTAACTACCCTGTATTAAACTGTCTCCGTGGTGGGAACAGTGTCCGTTACTACCCTGTATAAATATATCTCCGTTGTGGGAACAGTGGTCAGAACTGCCCTGTATAAATCTACCTCCGTGGTGGGAACAGTGACAGTTACTACCCTGCATAAAGCTATCTCCGTGGTGGGAACAGTGACAGTAAATACCCTGTATTAAACTGTCTCCATGGTGGGAACAGTGACAGTTACAACCCTGTTTAAAGCTATCTCCGTGGTGGGAACAGTGACAGTTACTACCCTGTATAAAGCTATCTCCGTGGTGGGAACAGTGACAGTTACTACCCTGTATAAAGCTATCTCCGTGGTGGGAACAGTGACAGTCACTACCCTGTGTAAAGCTATCTCCGTGGTGGGAACAGTGACAGTTACTACCCTGTATAAAGCTATCTCCGTGGTGGGAACAGTGACAGTAACTACCCTGTATTAAACTGTCTCCATGGTGGGAACAGTGACAGTTACTACCCTGTTTAAAGCTATCTCCGTGGTGGGAACAGTGACAGTTACTACCCTGTATAAAGCTATCCCCTGGTTGGAACAGTGACAGTTACTACCCTGTATAAAGCTATCTCCGTGGTGGGAACAGTGACAGTAACTACCCTGTATTAAACTGTCTCCGTGGTGGGAACAGTGACAGTTACTACCCTGTTTAAATCTATCTGCGTCGTGGGAACAGTGACAGTTACTACCCTGTATAAAGCTATCTCCGTGGTGGGACCAGTGAAAGTTACTACCCTGTATAAAGCTATCTCCGTGGTGGGAACAGTGACAGTAACTACCCTGTATTAAACTGTCCGCGTGGTGGGAACAGTGACAGTAACTACCCTGTTTAAAGCTATCTCCGTGGTGGGAACAGTGACAGTTACTACCCTGTATAAAGCTATCTCCGTGGTGGGAACAGTGACAGTTACTACCCTGTATAAAGCTATCTCCGTGGTGGGAACAGTGACAGTTACTACCCTGTATAAAGCTATCTCCGTGGTGGGAACAGTGACAGTAACTACCCTGTATTAAACTGTCTCCGTGGTGGGAACAGTGACAGTTACTACCCTGTTTAAAGCTATCTCCGTGATGGGAACAGTGACAGTTACTACCCTGTATAAAGCTATCTCCGTGGTGGGAACAGTGACAGTAACTACCCTGTATTAAACTGTCTCCGTGGTGGGAACAGTGACAGTTACTACCCTGTTAAAAGCTATCTCCGTGGTGGGAACAGTGACAGTTACTACCCTGTATAAAGCTATCTCCGTGGTGGGAACAGTGACAGTTACTACCCTGTGTAAAGCTATCTCCGTGGTGGGAACAGTGACAGTTACTACCCTGTATAAATCTACCTCCGTGGTGGGAACAGTGACAGTTACTACCCTGTATAAAGCTATCTCCGTGGTGGGAACAGTGACAGTAACTACCCTGTATTAAACTGTCTCCGTGGTGGGAACAGTGACAGTTACTACCCTGTTTAAAGCTATCTCCGTGGTGGGAACAGTGACAGTTACTACCCTGTATAAAGCTATCTCCGTGGTGGGAACAGTGACAGTTACTACCCTGTATAAAGCTATCTCCGTGGTGGGAACAAGCACAGTCACTACCCTGTGTAAAGCTATCTCCGTGGTGGGAACAGTGACAGTTACTACCCTGTATAAATCTATCTCCGTTGTGGGAACAGTGGTCAGAACTGCCCTGTATAAATCTACCTCCGTGGTGGGAACAGTGACAGTTACTACCCTGCATAAAGCTATCTCCGTGGTGGGAACAGTGACAGTAACTACCCTGTATTAAACTGTCTCCGTGGTGGGAACAGTGACAGTTACTACCCTGTTTAAAGCTATCTCCGTGGTGGGAACAGTGACAGTTACTACCCTGTATAAAGCTATCTCCGTGGTGGGAACAGTGACAGTTACTACCCTGTATAAAGCTATCTCCGTGGTGGGAACAGTGACAGTAACTACCCTGTATTAAACTGTCTCCATGGTGGGAACAGTGACAGTTACTACCCTGTTTAAAGCTACCTCCGTGGTGGGAACAGTGACAGTTACTACCCTGCATAAAGCTATCTCCGTGGTGGGAACAGTGACAGTTACTACCCTGTTTAAAGCTATCTCCGTGGTGGGAACAGTGACAGTTACTACCCTGTATAAAGCTATCTCCGTGGTGGGAACAGTGACAGTAACTACCCTGTATAAAACTGTTTCCGTGGTGGGAACAGTGACAGTAACTACCCTGTTTAAAGCTATCTCCGTCGTGGGAACAGTGACAGTTACTACCCTGTATAAAGCTATCTCCGTGGGTGGAACAGTGACAGTAACTACCCTGTGTAAAGCTATCTCCGTGGTGGGAACAGTGACAGTTACTACCCTGTATAAATCTATCTCCGTTGTGGGAACAGTGGTCAGAACTGCCCTGTATAAATCTACCTCCGTGGTGGGAACAGTGACAGTTACTACCCTGCATAAAGCTATCTCCGTGGTGGGAACAGTGACAGTAACTACCCTGTATTAAACTGTCTCCGTGGTGGGAACAGTGACAGTTACTACCCTGCATAAAGCTATCTCCGTGGTGGGAACAGTGACAGTAACTACCCTGTATTAAACTGTCTCCGTGGTGGGAACAGTGACAGTTACTACCCTGTGTAAAGCTATCTCCGTGGTGGGAACAGTGACAGTTACTACCCTGTATAAATCTACCTCCGTGGTGGGAACAGTGACAGTTACTACCCTGTATAAAGCTATCTCCGTGGTGGGAACAGTGACAGTAACTACCCTGTATTAAACTGTCTCCGTGGTGGGAACAGTGACAGTTACTACCCTGTTTAAAGCTATCTCCGTGGTGGGAACAGTGACAGTTACTACCCTGTATAAAGCTATCTCCGTGGTGGGAACAGTGACAGTTACTACCCTGTTTAAAGCTATCTCCGTGGTGGGAACAAGGACAGTCACTACCCTGTGTAAATCAATCTCCGTGGTGGGAACAGTGACAGTTACTACCCTGTATAAAGCTATCTCTGTGGTGGGAACAAGGACAGTCACTACCCTGTGTAAAGCTATCTCCGTGGTGGGAACAGTGGTCAGAACTGCCCTGTATAAATCTACCTCCGTGGTGGGAACAGTGACAGTTACTACCCTGCATAAAGCTATCTCCGTGGTGGGAACAGTGACAGTAACTACCCTGTATTAAACTGTCTCCGTGGTGGGAACAGTGACAGTTACTACCCTGTATAAAGCTATCTCCGTGGTGGGAACAGTGACAGTTACTACCCTGTATAAAGCTATCTCCGTGGTGGGAACAGTGACAGTAACTACCCTGTATTAAACTGTCTCCGTGGTGGGAACAGTGACAGTTACTACCCTGTTTAAAGCTACCTCCGTGGTGGGAACAGTGACAGTTACTACCCTGCATAAAGCTATCTCCGTGGTGGGAACAGTGACAGTTACTACCCTGTATTAAACTGTCTCCGTGGTGGGAACAGTGACAGTTACTACCCTGTTTAAAGCTATCTCCGTGGTGGGAACAGTGACAGTTACTACCCTGTATAAAGCTATCTCCGTGGTGGGAACAGTGACAGTAACTACCCTGTATTAAACTGTCTCCGTGGTGGGAACAGTGACAGTAACTACCCTGTTTAAAGCTATCTCCGTCGTGGGAACAGTGACAGTTACTACCCTGTATAAAGCTATCTCCGTGGTGGGAACAGTGACAGTAACTACCCTGTGTAAAGCTATCTCCGTGGTGGGAACAGTGACAGTTACTACCCTGTATAAATCTATCTCCGTTGTGGGAACAGTGGCCAGAACTGCCCTGTATAAATCTACCTCCGTGGTGGGAACAGTGACAGTTACTACCCTGCATAAAGCTATCTCCGTGGTGGGAACAGTGACAGTAACTACCCTGTATTAAACTGTCTCCGTGGTGGGAACAGTGACAGTTACTACCCTGTTTAAAGCTATCTCCGTGGTGGGAACAGTGACAGTTACTACCCTGTATAAAGCTATCTCCGTGGTGGGAACAGTGGTAGTTACTACCCTGTGTAAAGCTATCTCCGTGGTGGGAACAGTGACAGTTACTACCCTGTATAAAGCTATCTCCGTGGTGGGAACAGTGACAGTAACTACCCTTTATAAAGCTATCTCCGTGGTGGGAACAGTGACAGTTACTACCCTGTATAAAGCTATCTCCGTGGTGGGAACAGTGACAGTAACTACCCTGTATTAAACTGTCTCCGTGGTGGGAACAGTGACAGTTACTACCCTGTTTAAAGCTATCTCCGTGGTGGGAACAGTGACAGTAACTACCCTGTATTAAACTGTCTCCGTGGTGGGAACAGTGACAGTTACTACCCTGTTTAAAGCTATCTCCGTGGTGGGAACAGTGACAGTTACTACCCTGTATAAAGCTATCTCCGTGGTGGGAACAGTGACAGTTACTACCCTGTTTAATACTATCTCCGTGGTGGGAACAGTGACAGTTACTACCCTGTTTAAAGCTATCTCCGTGGTGGGAACAGTGACAGTTACTACCCTGTATAAAGCTATCTCCGTGGTGGGAACAGTGACAGTTACTACCCTGTATAAAGCTATCTCTGTGGTGGGAACAAGGACAGTCACTACCCTGTGTAAAGCTATCTCCGTGGTGCAAACAGTGGTCAGAACTGCCCTGTATAAAGCTATCTCCGTGGTGGGAACAGTGACAGTAACTACCCTGTATTAAACTGTCTCCGTGGTGGGAACAGTGACAGTTACTACCCTGTTTAAAGCTATCTCCGTGGTGGGAACAGTGACAGTAACTACCCTGTATTAAACTGTCTCCGTGGTGGGAACAGTGACAGTTACTACCCTGTTTAAAGCTATCTCCGTGGTGGGAACAGTGACAGTTACTACCCTGTATAAAGCTATCTCCGTGGTGGGAACAGTGACAGTTACTACCCTGTTTAATACTATCTCCGTGGTGGGAACAGTGACAGTTACTACCCTGTTTAAAGCTATCTCCGTGGTGGGAACAGTGACAGTTACTACCCTGTATAAAGCTATCTCCGTGGTGGGAACAGTGACAGTTACTACCCTGTATAAAGCTATCTCTGTGGTGGGAACAGTGACAGTTACTACCCTGCATAAAGCTATCTCCGTGGTGGGAACAGTGACAGTAACTACCCTGTATTAAACTGTCTCCGTGGTGGGAACAGTGACAGTTACTACCCTGTTTAAAGCTATCTCCGTGGTGGGAACAGTGACAGTTACTACCCTGTATAAAGCTATCTCCGTGGTGGGAACAGTGACAGTAACTACCCTGTATTAAACTGTCTCCGTGGTGGGAACAGTGACAGTAACTACCCTGTTTAAAGCTATCTCCGTCGTGGGAACAGTGACAGTTACTACCCTGTATAAAGCTATCTCCATGGTGGGAACAGTGACAGTAACTACCCTGTTTAAACTGTCTCCGTGGTGGGAACAGTGACAGTTACTACCCTGTTTAAAGCTGTCTCCGTGGTGGGAACAGTGACAGTTACTACCCTGTATAAAGCTATCTCCGTGGTGGGAACAGTGACAGTTACTACCCTGTATAAAGCTATCTCCGTGGTGGGAACAGTGACAGTTACTACCCTGTGTAAAGCTATCTCCATGGTGGGAACAGTGACGGTTACTACCCTGTATAAATCTACCTCCGTGGTGGGAACAGTGACAGTTACTACCCTGTATAAAGCTATCTCCGTGGTGGGAACAGTGACAGTTACTACCCTGTATTAAACTTTCTCCGTGGTGGGAACAGTGACAGTTACTACCCTGTTTAAAGCTATCTCCGTGGTGGGAACAGTGACAGTTACTACCCTGTTTAAAGCTATCTCCGTGGTGGGAACAGTGACAGTTACTACCCTGTATAAAGCTATCTCCGTGGTTGGAACAGTGACAGTTACTACCCTGTATAAAGCTATCTCCGTGGTGGGAACAGTGACAGTAACTACCCTGTATTAAACTGTCTCCGTGGTGGGAACAGTGACAGTTACTACCCTGTTTAACTCTATCTGCGTCGTGGGAGCAGTGACAGTTACTACCCTGTATAAAGCTATCTCCGTGGTGGGAACAGTGACAGTTACTACCCTGTATAAAGCTATCTCCGTAGTGGGAACAGTGACAGTTTCTACCCTGTATAATGCTATCTCCGTGGTGGGAACATTGACAGTTACTACCCTGTATAAATCTATCTCCGTGGTGTGAACAGTGACAGTCACTACCCTGTATAAACCTATCTCCGTGGTGGGAACAGTGACAGTTACTACCCTGTATAAAGCTATCTCCGTGGTGGGAACAGTGACAGTTACTACCCTGTATAAAGCTATCTCCGTGGTGGGAACAGTGACAGTAACTACCCTGTATTAAACTGTCTCCGTGGTGGGAACAGTGACAGTTACTACCCTGTTTAAAGCTATCTCCGTGATGGGACCAGTGACAGTTACTACCCTGTATAAAGCTATCTCCGTGGTGGGAACAGTGACAGTTACTACCCTGTATAAAGCTATCTCCGTGGTGGGAACAGTGACAGTTACTACCCTGTATAAAGCTATCTCCGTGGTGGGAACAAGGACAGTCACTACCCTGTGTAAAGCTATCTCCGTGGTGGGAACAGTGACAGTTACTACCCTGTATAAATCTATCTCCGTTGTGGGAACAGTGGTCAGAACTGCCCTGTACAAATCTACCTCCGTGGTGGGAACAGTGACAGTTACTACCCTGCATAAAGCTATCTCCGTGGTGGGAACAGTGACAGTAACTACCCTGTATTAAACTGTCTCCGTGGTGGGAACAGTGACAATTACTACCCTGTTTAATACTATCTCCGTGGTGGGAACAGTGACAGTTACTACCCTGTTTAAAGCTATCTCCGTGGTGGGAACAGTGACAGTTACTACCCTGTATAAAGCTATCTCCGTGGTGGGAACAGTGACAGTTACTACCCTGTATAAAGCTATCTCTGTGGTGGGAACAAGGACAGTCACTACCCTGTGTAAAGCTATCTCTGTGGTGGGAACAGTGACAGTTACTACCCTGTTTAAAGCTATCTCCGTGGTGGGAACAAGGACAGTCACTACCCTGTGTAAATCAATCTCCGTGGTGGGAACAGTGACAGTTACTACCCTGTATAAAGCTATCTCTGTGGTGGGAACAAGGACAGTCACTACCCTGTGTAAAGCTATCTCCGTGGTGGGAACAGTGGTCAGAACTGCCCTGTATAAATCTACCTCCGTGGTGGGAACAGTGACAGTTACTACCCTGCATAAAGCTATCTCCGTGGTGGGAACAGTGACAGTAACTACCCTGTATTAAACTGTCTCCGTGGTGGGAACAGTGACAGTTACTACCCTGTATAAAGCTATCTCCGTGGTGGGAACAGTGACAGTTACTACCCTGTATAAAGCTATCTCCGTGGTGGGAACAGTGACAGTAACTACCCTGTATTAAACTGTCTCCGTGGTGGGAACAGTGACAGTTACTACCCTGTTTAAAGCTACCTCCGTGGTGGGAACAGTGACAGTTACTACCCTGCATAAAGCTATCTCCGTGGTGGGAACAGTGACAGTTACTACCCTGTATTAAACTGTCTCCGTGGTGGGAACAGTGACAGTTACTACCCTGTTTAAAGCTATCTCCGTGGTGGGAACAGTGACAGTTACTACCCTGTATAAAGCTATCTCCGTGGTGGGAACAGTGACAGTAACTACCCTGTATTAAACTGTCTCCGTGGTGGGAACAGTGACAGTAACTACCCTGTTTAAAGCTATCTCCGTCGTGGGAACAGTGACAGTTACTACCCTGTATAAAGCTATCTCCGTGGTGGGAACAGTGACAGTAACTACCCTGTGTAAAGCTATCTCCGTGGTGGGAACAGTGACAGTTACTACCCTGTATAAATCTATCTCCGTTGTGGGAACAGTGGCCAGAACTGCCCTGTATAAATCTACCTCCGTGGTGGGAACAGTGACAGTTACTACCCTGCATAAAGCTATCTCCGTGGTGGGAACAGTGACAGTAACTACCCTGTCCATATTAAACTGTCTCCGTGGTGGGAACAGTGACAGTTACTACCCTGTTTAAAGCTATCTCCGTGGTGGGAACAGTGACAGTTACTACCCTGTATAAAGCTATCTCCGTGGTGGGAACAGTGGCAGTTACTACCCTGTGTAAAGCTATCTCCGTGGTGGGAACAGTGACAGTTACTACCCTGTATAAAGCTATCTCCGTGGTGGGAACAGTGACAGTAACTACCCTTTATAAAGCTATCTCCGTGGTGGGAACAGTGACAGTTACTACCCTGTATAAAGCTATCTCCGTGGTGGGAACAGTGACAGTAACTACCCTGTATTAAACTGTCTCCGTGGTGGGAACAGTGACAGTTACTACCCTGTTTAAAGCTATCTCCGTGGTGGGAACAGTGACAGTAACTACCCTGTATTAAACTGTCTCCGTGGTGGGAACAGTGACAGTTACTACCCTGTTTAAAGCTATCTCCGTGGTGGGAACAGTGACAGTTACTACCCTGTATAAAGCTATCTCCGTGGTGGGAACAGTGACAGTTACTACCCTGTTTAATACTATCTCCGTGGTGGGAACAGTGACAGTTACTACCCTGTTTAAAGCTATCTCCGTGGTGGGAACAGTGACAGTTACTACCCTGTATAAAGCTATCTCCGTGGTGGGAACAGTGACAGTTACTACCCTGTATAAAGCTATCTCTGTGGTGGGAACAAGGACAGTCACTACCCTGTGTAAAGCTATCTCCGTGGTGCAAACAGTGGTCAGAACTGCCCTGTATAAAGCTATCTCCGTGGTGGGAACAGTGACAGTAACTACCCTGTATTAAACTGTCTCCGTGGTGGGAACAGTGACAGTTACTACCCTGTTTAAAGCTATCTCCGTGGTGGGAACAGTGACAGTAACTACCCTGTATTAAACTGTCTCCGTGGTGGGAACAGTGACAGTTACTACCCTGTTTAATACTATCTCCGTGGTGGGAACAGTGACAGTTACTACCCTGTTTAAAGCTATCTCCGTGGTGGGAACAGTGACAGTTACTACCCTGTATAAAGCTATCTCCGTGGTGGGAACAGTGACAGTTACTACCCTGTATAAAGCTATCTCTGTGGTGGGAACAGTGACAGTTACTACCCTGCATAAAGCTATCTCCGTGGTGGGAACAGTGACAGTAACTACCCTGTATTAAACTGTCTCCGTGGTGGGAACAGTGACAGTTACTACCCTGTTTAAAGCTATCTCCGTGGTGGGAACAGTGACAGTTACTACCCTGTATAAAGCTATCTCCGTGGTGGGAACAGTGACAGTAACTACCCTGTATTAAACTGTCTCCGTGGTGGGAACAGTGACAGTAACTACCCTGTTTAAAGCTATCTCCGTCGTGGGAACAGTGACAGTTACTACCCTGTATAAAGCTATCTCCATGGTGGGAACAGTGACAGTAACTACCCTGTTTAAACTGTCTCCGTGGTGGGAACAGTGACAGTTACTACCCTGTTTAAAGCTGTCTCCGTGGTGGGAACAGTGACAGTTACTACCCTGTATAAAGCTATCTCCGTGGTGGGAACAGTGACAGTTACTACCCTGTATAAAGCTATCTCCGTGGTGGGAACAGTGACAGTTACTACCCTGTGTAAAGCTATCTCCATGGTGGGAACAGTGACGGTTACTACCCTGTATAAATCTACCTCCGTGGTGGGAACAGTGACAGTTACTACCCTGTATAAAGCTATCTCCGTGGTGGGAACAGTGACAGTTACTACCCTGTATTAAACTTTCTCCGTGGTGGGAACAGTGACAGTTACTACCCTGTTTAAAGCTATCTCCGTGGTGGGAACAGTGACAGTTACTACCCTGTTTAAAGCTATCTCCGTGGTGGGAACAGTGACAGTTACTACCCTGTATAAAGATATCTCCGTGGTTGGAACAGTGACAGTTACTACCCTGTATAAAGCTATCTCCGTGGTGGGAACAGTGACAGTAACTACCCTGTATTAAACTGTCTCCGTGGTGGGAACAGTGACAGTTACTACCCTGTTTAAATCTATCTGCGTCGTGGGAGCAGTGACAGTTACTACCCTGTATAAAGCTATCTCCGTGGTGGGAACAGTGACAGTTACTACCCTGTATAAAGCTATCTCCGTGGTGGGAACAGTGACAGTTTCTACCCTGTATAATGCTATCTCCGTGGTGGGAACATTGACAGTTACTACCCTGTATAAATCTATCTCCGTGGTGTGAACAGTGACAGTCACTACCCTGTATAAACCTATCTCCGTGGTGGGAACAGTGACAGTTACTACCCTGTATAAAGCTATCTCCGTGGTGGGAACAGTGACAGTTACTACCCTGTATAAAGCTATCTCCGTGGTGGGAACAGTGACAGTAACTACCCTGTATTAAACTGTCTCCGTGGTGGGAACAGTGACAGTTACTACCCTGTTTAAAGCTATCTCCGTGATGGGACCAGTGACAGTTACTACCCTGTATAAAGCTATCTCCGTGGTGGGAACAGTGACAGTTACTACCCTGTATAAAGCTATCTCCGTGGTGGGAACAGTGACAGTTACTACCCTGTATAAAGCTATCTCCGTGGTGGGAACAAGGACAGTCACTACCCTGTGTAAAGCTATCTCCGTGGTGGGAACAGTGACAGTTACTACCCTGTATAAATCTATCTCCGTTGTGGGAACAGTGGTCAGAACTGCCCTGTACAAATCTACCTCCGTGGTGGGAACAGTGACAGTTACTACCCTGCATAAAGCTATCTCCGTGGTGGGAACAGTGACAGTAACTACCCTGTATTAAACTGTCTCCGTGGTGGGAACAGTGACAATTACTACCCTGTTTAATACTATCTCCGTGGTGGGAACAGTGACAGTTACTACCCTGTTTAAAGCTATCTCCGTGGTGGGAACAGTGACAGTTACTACCCTGTATAAAGCTATCTCCGTGGTGGGAACAGTGACAGTTACTACCCTGTATAAAGCTATCTCTGTGGTGGGAACAAGGACAGTCACTACCCTGTGTAAAGCTATCTCTGTGGTGGGAACAGTGGTCAGAACTGCCCTGTATAAATCTACCTCCGTGGTGGGAACAGTGACAGTTACTACCCTGCATAATGCTATCTCCGTGGTGGGAACAGTGACAGTAACTACCCTGTATTAAACTGTCTCCGTGGTGGGAACAGTGACAGTTACTACCCTGTTTAAAGCTATCTCCGTGGTGGGAACAGTGACCTTTACTACCCTGTATAAAGCTATCTCCGTGGTGGGAACAGTGACAGTAACTACCCTGTATTAAACTGTCTCCGTGGTGGGAACAGTGACAGTTACTACCCTGTTTAAAGCTATCTCCGTGGTGGGAACAGTGACAGTTACTACCCTGTATAAAGCTATCTCCGTGGTGGGAACAGTGACAGTTACTACCCTGTATAAAGCTATCTCCGTGGTGGGAACAGTGACAGTAACTACCCTGTATTAAACTGTCTCCGTGGTGGGAACAGTGACAGTTACTACCCTGTTTAAAGCTATCTCCTTGGTGGGAACAGTGACAGTTACTACCCTGTATAAAGCTATCTCCGTGGTGGGAACAGTGACAGTTACTACCCTGTATAAAGCTATCTCCGTGGTGGGAACAGTGACAGTAACTACCCTGTATTAAACTGTCTCCGTGGTGGGAACAGTGACAGTTACTACCCTGTTTAAAGCTATCTCCGTGGTGGGAACAGTGACAGTTACTACCCTGTATAAAGCTATCTCCGTGGTGGGAACAGTGACAGTTACTACCCTGTGTAAAGCTATCTCCGTGGTGGGAACAGTGACGGTTACTACCCTGTATAAATCTACCTCCGTGGTGGGAACAGTGACAGTTACTACCCTGTATAAAGCTATCTCCGTGGTGGGAACAGTGACAGTAACTACCCTGTATTAAACTGTCTCCGTGGTGGGAACAGTGACAGTTACTACCCTGTTTAAAGCTATCTCCGTGGTGGGAACAGTGACAGTTACTACCCTGTATAAAGCTATCTCCGTGGTGGGAACAGTGACAGTTACTACCCTGTGTAAAGCTATCTCCGTGGTGGGAACAGTGACAGTTACTACCCTGTATAAATCTACCTCCGTGGTGGGAACAGTGACAGTTACTACCCTGTATAAAGCTATCTCCGTGGTGGGAACAGTGACAGTAACTACCCTGTATTAAACTGTCTCCGTGGTGGGAACAGTGACAGTTACTACCCTGTTTAAAGCTATCTCCGTCGTGGGGACAGTGACAGTTACTAACCTGTATAAAGCTTTCTCCGTGGTGGGAACAGTGACAATTACTACCCTGTATAAAGCTATCTCCGTGGTGGGAACAGTGACAGTAGCTACCCTGTATTAAACTGTCTCCGTGGTGGGAACAGTGACAGTTACTACCCTGTTTAAAGCTATCTCCGTGGTGGGAACAGTGACAGTTACTACCCTGTATTAAGCTATCTCCGTGGTGGGAACAGTGACAGTTACTACCCTGTATAAAGCTATCTCCGTGGTGGGAACAGTGACAGTAACTACCCTGTATTAAACTGTCTCCGTGGTGGGAACAGTGACAGTTACTACCCTGTTTAAAGCTATCTCCGTGGTGGGAACAGTGACAGTTACTACCCTGTATAAAGCTATCTCCGTGGTGGGAACAGTGACAGTTACTACCCTGTATAAAGCTATCTCCGTGGTGGGAACAGTGACAGTTACTACCCTGTATAAAGCTATCTCCGTGGTGGGAACAAGGACAGTCACTACCCTGTGTAAAGCTATCTCCGTGGTGGGAACAGTGACAGTTACTACCCTGTATAAATCTATCTCCGTTGTGGGAACAGTGGTCAGAACTGCCCTGTACAAATCCACCTCCGTGGTGGGAACAGTGACAGTTACTACCCTGCATAAAGCTATCTCCGTGGTGGGAACAGTGACAGTAACTACCCTGTATTAAACTGTCTCCGTGGTGGGAACAGTGACAATTACTACCCTGTTTAATACTATCTCCGTGGTGGGAACAGTGACAGTTACTACCCTGTTTAAAGCTATCTCCGTGGTGGGAACAGTGACAGTTACTACCCTGTATAAAGCTATCTCCGTGGTGGGAACAGTGACAGTTACTACCCTGTATAAAGCTATCTCTGTGGTGGGAACAAGGACAGTCACTACCCTGTGTAAAGCTATCTCTGTGGTGGGAACAGTGGTCAGAACTGCCCTGTATAAATCTACCTCCGTGGTGGGAACAGTGACAGTTACTACCCTGCATAAAGCTATCTCCGTGGTGGGAACAGTGACAGTAACTACCCTGTATTAAACTGTCTCCGTGGTGGGAACAGTGACAGTTACTACCCTGTTTAAAGCTATCTCCGTGGTGGGAACAGTGACAGTTACTACCCTGTATAAAGCTATCTCCGTGGTGGGAACAGTGACAGTAACTACCCTGTATTAAACTGTCTCCGTGGTGGGAACAGTGACAGTTACTACCCTGTTTAAAGCTATCTCCGTGGTGGGAACAGTGACAGTTACTACCCTGTATAAATCTACCTCCGTGGTGGGAACAGTGGTCGTTATTACCCTGTGTAAAGCTATCTCCGTGGTGGGAACAGTGACAGTAACTACCCTGTATAAATCTATCATCGTGGTGGGAACAGTGACAGTTACTACCCTGTATAAAGCTATCTCCGTGGTGGGAACAGTGACAGTTACTACCCTGTATAAAGCTATCTCCGTGGTGGGAACAGTGACAGTAACTACCCTGTATTAAACTGTCTCCGTGGTGGGAACAGTGACAGTTACTACCCTGTTTAAAGCTATCTCCTTGGTGGGAACAGTGACAGTTACTACCTTGTATAAAGCTATCTCCGTGGTGGGAACAGTGACAGTTACTACCCTGTATAAAGCTATCTCCGTGGTGGGAACAGTGACAGTTACTACCCTGTATAAAGCTATCTCCGTGGTGGGAACAGTGACAGTTACTACCCTGTATAAATCTACCTCCGTGGTGGGAACAGTGACAGTTACTACCCTGTATAAAGCTATCTCCGTGGTGGGAACAGTGACAGTAACTACCCTGTATTAAACTGTCTCCGTGGTGGGAACAGTGACAGTTACTACCCTGTTTAAAGCTATCTCCGTGGTGGGAACAGTGACAGTTACTACCCTGTATAAAGCTATCTCCGTGGTGGGAACAGTGACACTTACTACCCTGTGTAAAGCTATCTCCGTGGTGGGAACAGTGACAGTTACTACCCTGTATAAATCTACCTCCGTGGTGGGAACAGTGACAGTTACTACCCTGTATAAAGCTATCTCCGTGGTGGGAACAGTGACAGTAACTACCCTGTATTAAACTGTCTCCGTGGTGGGAACAGTGACAGTTACTACCCTGTTTAAAGCTATCTCCGTGGTGGGAACAGTGACAGTTACTACCCTGTATAAAGCTATCTCCGTGGTGGGAACAGTGACAGTTACTACCCTGTATAAAGCTATCTCCGTGGTGGGACTAAGGACAGTCACTATCCTGTGTAAAGCTATCTCCGTGGTGGGAACAGTGACAGTTACTACCCTGTATAAATCTATCTCCGTTGTGGGAACAGTGGTCAGAACTGCCCTGTACAAATCTACCTCCGTGGTGGGAACAGTGACAGTTACTACCCTGCATAAAGCTATCTCCGTGGTGGGAACAGTGACAGTAACTACCCTGTATTAAACTGTCTCCGTGGTGGGAACAGTGACAGTTACTACCCTGTTTAATACTATCTCCGTGGTGGGAACAGTGACAGTTACTACCCTGTTTAAACCTATCTCCGTGGTGGGAACAGTGACAGTTACTACCCTGTATAAAGCTATCTCCGTGGTGGGAACAGTGACAGTTACTACCCTGTATAAAGCTATCTCCGTGGTGGGAACAGTCACAGTTACTACCCTGTATTAAACTGTCTCCGTGGTGGGAACAGTGACAGTTACTACCCTGTTTAAAGCTACCTCCGTGGTGGGAACAGTGACAGTTACTACCCTGCATAAAGCTATCTCCGTGGTGGGAACAGTGACAGTAACTACCCTGTATTAAACTGTCTCCGTGGTGGGAACAGTGACAGTTACTACCCTGTTTAAAGCTATCTCCGTGGTGGGAACAGTGACAGTTACTACCCTGTATAAAGCTATCTCCGTGGTGGGAACAGTGACAGTAACTACCCTGTATTAAACTGTCTCCGTGGTGGGAACAGTGACAGTAACTACCCTGTTTAAAGCTATCTCCGTCGTGGGAACAGTGACAGTTACTACCCTGTATAAAGCTATCTCCGTGGTGGGAACAGTGACAGTTACTACCCTGTATTAAACTGTCTCCGTGGTGGGAACAGTGACAGTTACTACCCTGTTTAAAGCTGTCTCCGTGGTGGGAACAGTGACAGTTACTACCCTGTATAAAGCTATCTCCGTGGTGGGAACAGTGACAGTTACTACCCTGTATAAAGCTATCTCCGTGGTGGGAACAGTGACAGTTACTACCCTGTGTAAAGCTATCTCCATGGTGGGAACAGTGACGGTTACTACCCTGTATAAATCTACCTCCGTGGTGGGAACAGTGACAGTTACTACCCTGTATAAAGCTATCTCCGTGGTGGGAACAGTGACAGTTACTACCCTGTATTAAACTTTCTCCGTGGTGGGAACAGTGACAGTTACTACCCTGTTTAAAGCTATCTCCGTGGTGGGAACAGTGACAGTTACTACCCTGTTTAAAGCTATCTCCGTGGTGGGAACAGTGACAGTTACTACCCTGTATAAAGCTATCCCCGTGGTTGGAACAGTGACAGTTACTACCCTGTATAAAGCTATCTTCGTGGTGGGAACAGTGACAGTAACTACCCTGTATTAAACTGTCTCCGTGGTGGGAACAGTGACAGTTACTACCCTGTTTAAATCTATCTGCGTCGTGGGAGCAGTGACAGTTACTACCCTGTATAAAGCTATCTCCGTGGTGGGAACAGTGACAGTTACTACCCTGTATAAAGCTATCTCCGTGGTGGGAACAGTGACAGTTTCTACCCTGTATAATGCTATCTCCGTGGTGGGAACATTGACAGTTACTACCCTGTATAAATCTATCTCCGTGGTGTGAACAGTGACAGTCACTACCCTGTATAAACCTATCTCCGTGGTGGGAACAGTGACAGTTACTACCCTGTATAAAGCTATCTCCGTGGTGGGAACAGTGACAGTTACTACCCTGTATAAAGCTATCTCCGTGGTGGGAACAGTGACAGTAACTACCCTGTATTAAATTGTCTCCGTGGTGGGAACAGTGACAGTTACTACCCTGTTTAAAGCTATCTCCGTGATGGGACCAGTGACAGTTACTACCCTGTATAAAGCTATCTCCGTGGTGGGAACAGTGACAGTTACTACCCTGTATAAAGCTATCTCCGTGGTGGGAACAGTGACAGTAACTACCCTGTATTAAACTGTCTCCGTGGTGGGAACAGTGACAGTTACTACCCTGTTAAAAGCTATCTCCGTGGTGGGAACAGTGACAGTTACTACCCTGTATAAAGCTATCTCCGTGGTGGGAACAGTGACAGTTACTACCCTGTGTAAAGCTATCTCCGTGGTGGGAACAGTGACAGTTACTACCCTGTATAAATCTACCTCCGTGGTGGGAACAGTGACAGTTACTACCCTGTATAAAGCTATCTCCGTGGTGGGAACAGTGACAGTAACTACCCTGTATTAAACTGTCTCCGTGGTGGGAACAGTGACAGTTACTACCCTGTTTAAAGCTATCTCCGTGGTGGGAACAGTGACAGTTACTACCCTGTATAAAGCTATCTCCGTGGTGGGAACAGTGACAGTTACTACCCTGTATAAAGCTATCTTCGTGGTGGGAACAAGGACAGTCACTACCCTGTGTAAAGCTATCTCCGTGGTAGGAACAGTGACAGTTACTACCCTGTATAAATCTATCTCCGTTGTGGGAACAGTGGTCAGAACTGCCCTGTATAAATCTACCTCCGTGGTGGGAACAGTGACAGTTACTACCCTGCATAAAGCTATATCCGTGGTGGGAACAGTGACAGTAACTACCCTGTATTAAACTGTCTCCGTGGTGGGAACAGTGACAGTTACTACCCTGTTTAAAGCTATCTCCGTGGTGGGAACAGTGACAGTTACTACCCTGTATAAAGCTATCTCCGTGGTGGGAACAGTGACAGTAACTACCCTGTATTAAACTGTCTCCGTGGTGGGAACAGTGACAGTAACTACCCTGTTTAAAGCTATCTCCGTCGTGGGAACAGTGACAGTTACTACCCTGTATAAAGCTATCTCCGTGGTGGGAACAGTGACAGTAACTACCCTGTATTAAACTGTCTCCGTGGTGGGAACAGTGACAGTAACTACCCTGTTTAAAGCTATCTCCGTGGTGGGAACAGTGACAGTTACTACCCTGTATAAAGCTATCTCCGTGGTGGGAACAGTGACAGTAACTACCCTGTATTAAACTGTCTCCGTGGTGGGAACAGTGACAGTTACTACCCTGTTTAAAGCTATCTCCGTCGTGGGGACAGTGACAGTTACTAACCTGTATAAAGCTATCTCCGTGGTGGGAACAGTGACAATTACTACCCTGTATAAAGCTATCTCCGTGGTGGGAACAGTGACAGTAGCTACCCTGTATTAAACTGTCTCCGTGGTGGGAACAGTGACAGTTACTACCCTGTTTAAAGCTATCTCCGTGGTGGGAACAGTGACAGTTACTACCCTGTATTAAGCTATCTCCGTGGTGGGAACAGTGACAGTTACTACCCTGTATAAAGCTATCTCCGTGGTGGGAACAGTGACAGTAACTACCCTGTATTAAACTGTCTCCGTGGTGGGAACAGTGACAGTTACTACCCTGTTTAAAGCTATCTCCGTGGTGGGAACAGTGACAGTTACTACCCTGTATAAAGCTATCTCCGTGGTGGGAACAGTGACAGTTACTACCCTGTATAAAGCTATCTCCGTGGTGGGAACAGTGACAGTTACTACCCTGTATAAAGCTATCTCCGTGGTGGGAACAAGGACAGTCACTACCCTGTGTAAAGCTATCTCCGTGGTGGGAACAGTGACAGTTACTACCCTGTATAAATCTATCTCCGTTGTGGGAACAGTGGTCAGAACTGCCCTGTACAAATCTACCTCCGTGGTGGGAACAGTGACAGTTACTACCCTGCATAAAGCTATCTCCGTGGTGGGAACAGTGACAGTAACTACCCTGTATTAAACTGTCTCCGTGGTGGGAACAGTGACAATTACTACCCTGTTTAATACTATCTCCGTGGTGGGAACAGTGACAGTTACTACCCTGTTTAAAGCTATCTCCCTGGTGGGAACAGTGACAGTTACTACCCTGTATATAGCTATCTCCGTGGTGGGAACAGTGACAGTTACTACCCTGTATAAAGCTATCTCTGTGGTGGGAACAAGGACAGTCACTACCCTGTGTAAAGCTATCTCTGTGGTGGGAACAGTGGTCAGAACTGCCCTGTATAAATCTACCTCCGTGGTGGGAACAGTGACAGTTACTACCCTGCATAAAGCTATCTCCGTGGTGGGAACAGTGACAGTAACTACCCTGTATTAAACTGTCTCCGTGGTGGGAACAGTGACAGTTACTACCCTGTTTAAAGCTATCTCCGTGGTGGGAACAGTGACAGTTACTACCCTGTATAAAGCTATCTCCGTGGTGGGAACAGTGACAGTAACTACCCTGTATTAAACTGTCTCCGTGGTGGGAACAGTGACAGTTACTACCCTGTTTAAAGCTATCTCCGTGGTGGGAACAGTGACAGTTACTACCCTGTATAAATCTACCTCCGTGGTGGGAACAGTGGTCGTTATTACCCTGTGTAAAGCTATCTCCGTGGTGGGAACAGTGACAGTAACTACCCTGTATAAATCTATCATCGTGGTGGGAACAGTGACAGTTACTACCCTGTATAAAGCTATCTCCGTGGTGGGAACAGTGACAGTTACTACCCTGTATAAAGCTATCTCCGTGGTGGGAACAGTGACAGTAACTACCCTGTATTAAACTGTCTCCGTGGTGGGAACAGTGACAGTTACTACCCTGTTTAAAGCTATCTCCTTGGTGGGAACAGTGACAGTTACTACCTTGTATAAAGCTATCTCCGTGGTGGGAACAGTGACAGTTACTACCCTGTATAAAGCTATCTCCGTGGTGGGAACAGTGACAGTAACTACCCTGTATTAAACTGTCTCCGTGGTGGGAACAGTGACAGTTACTACCCTGTTTAAAGCTATCTCCGTGGTGGGAACAGTGACAGTTACTACCCTGTATAAAGCTATCTCCGTGGTGGGAACAGTGACAGTTACTACCCTGTGTAAAGCTATCTCCGTGGTGGGAACAGTGACGGTTACTACCCTGTATAAATCTACCTCCGTGGTGGGAACAGTGACAGTTACTACCCTGTATAAAGCTATCTCCGTGGTGGGAACAGTGACAGTAACTACCCTGTATTAAACTGTCTCCGTGGTGGGAACAGTGACAGTTACTACCCTGTTTAAAGCTATCTCCGTGGTGGGAACAGTGACAGTTACTACCCTGTATAAAGCTATCTCCGTGGTGGGAACAGTGACAGTTACTACCCTGTATAAATCTACCTCTGTGGTGGGAACAGTGACAGTTACTACACTGTATAAAGCTATCTCCGTGGTGGGAACAGTGACAGTTACTTCCATGTATAAATCTATCTCCGTGGTGGGATTAGTGGTCAGTACTGCCCTGTATTAATCTATCTCCCTGGTGGGAACATTGGAAGTTACTACCCTGTATAAATCTAACTCTGTGGTGGGAACAGTGACAGTTATTAATGTGTATTAATCTATCTCATTGGTGGGAACCTTGACAGTTACTACCCTGAATAAATCTATCTCCGTGGTGGGAACAGTGACAGTTACTACCCTGTATAAATCTATCTCCGTCGTGGGAACAGTGACAGTTATTACCCTGTATAAATCTATCTCCATGGTGGGAACTGTGACAGTTACTACCCTGTTTAAATCTATCTCCGTCGTGGGAACAGTGACAGTTACTACCCTGTATAAATCTATCTCCGTGGTGGGAACAGTAGCCGTTACTACCATGTATAAATCTATCTCCGTTGTGGGAACAGTGACAGTTACTACCCTGTATAAATCTACCTCCGTGGTGGGAACAGTGTCCGTTACTACCCTGTATAAATCTATCTCCGTTGTGGGAACAGTGGTCAGAACTGCCCTGTATAAATCTACCTCCGTGGTGGGAACAGTGACAGTTACTACCCTGCATAAAGCTATCTCCGTGGTGGGAACAGTGACAGTAACTACCCTGTATTAAACTGTCTCCGTGGTGGGAACAGTGACAGTTACTACCCTGTTTAAAGCTATCTCCGTGGTGGGAACAGTGACAGTTACTACCCTGTATAAAGCTATCTCCGTGGTGGGAACAGAGACTGTTACTACCCTGTATAAAGCTATCTCCTTGGTGGGAACAGTGGCCGTTACTGCCCTTTATAAATGTATCTCTGTGGTGGGAACAGTGGTCAGTACTGCCCTGTATAATTCTATCTCCGTGGTGGGAACAGTGTTCGTTACTACCCTGTATAAAACTGCCTCCGTCTGGGGAACAGTGGTCAAAACTGCCCTGTATAAAGCTGTCTCTGTCTGGGGAAAAGTGTTCGGTACTGTCCTGTCTTTTGCTACCTCCTTCGTGGGAACAGTGGTCAATACTTCCCTTAACAAAGTTTTCAATATTGGGAACGTTGGTCAATGGTCCCCTGTATACAACTTTCTTCGTCTGATGAACTGTTGTGCATATGCCTTATCTATTGTTGGTTACCACTATAAATTGGGACTCGATGGTAGAGGGAAATGTTTATCTAGTCCGTCAGATCTATCGTACAATTCCATTTATTAAGTCTGCTGAATGCAACACTAATGATGTATACAATCGGGATAGCTTTATTAACTTTATTAACATCTTAACGTGTTTGTTGTTATACTTCTTGAACAGAGCCACATATGATCTTTCTAAAAGGAACCCGTCAAAAGTACAGCCCCATGGCTAAGATAACGGTTTTGCCCAAGACAGAGGGAAGTCCTTATCGTTTGCTACCACTGTAACTACTGGCACTTGGTTGCCGTGCGAAAAATCGAGAAAAGTATATGATGTAATCACACTTCAGATGTATATTACCAGAAATTATAACACATGAACATGGACAACCCTAAGAGGACAAAAAAACACAATAAAAACAACCAAAAAAACATACAGTGTGCAAAAAAAAAAAATACGATAATATAGGCCTAAACTTCAGCCAGCTATTTTTAAAAGCTATGACTTGTTAAAAATATAAACATATTACTCTACCATACGAAACCGCACCGAATGTTACTACGTTCCCATGGCGGAGGAAACTGTTCTGGCGACGGAGGTGCCCACGAAGGAGGGCCGGATTTACACCCTACAGAGTTAAGCTAACACTGATGACACGTGAACCATAGTCGCAATTGAATTTCATCGGACCTTGCATGAGAAATTATTTGGTTTAAAGAGGGGAAAAATCAAGCAAGAAAGAAAGTCCTGATCATACTCACTTGCCTTTTTGACAAGTCTAATATTGAGTGACCGCAAGTGTTGGCTTGTACAGCTGATGGCTCATAATAAGCGGTCACTCAAAAAAAGACAAAACAAAGGTCTAAAGATAAATGGTAGTTTAATGTAGGTCTAAATTATTGCAGAATGCTCTCTTGGAGCATTCTGCAATACTTTTGACCAGCATTAAGCGATAGCCGGTCTTGATTCCAAGGCGGTACTTCTTTTGTGAATCATTTGTGTTATTTATGTCTTGTGTTTGTCATGCTGTCGTGTCTGTTCATTGCTGCCTTGTGGTCACCTGCTGGGAAAGAGTTGACCTCTTGGTTCTTGTTTGTGATGTTTAATTGTGTTTTTGTCACTTTCCCATGTGGTATCCTGGGTCAGATGTGGTACTTGGTTGTATCGATTCCTGATCTTTGCCCTTTTTCTCTCAGTGAGATGATTTCAAACTAGTAAGGACACTAAGTACAACATTACAAATCAACTTACCATTTACAGACCCTTTGCATTATTCTGTAACTTACCCATTACACTCATAAGCTGTTTTATTCTTCAAATTTCCTTTTACAGGCCAGTACAGTTTTATTCTACAACTAACAGGTCCAGATGCTACAACAACGATTTCACCAACACAGAGAACGAGTCCTAGACCTGTGGCAAAACCTGCTAATCCAAGCATATCTAAAGACACCACTGACATACAGGAGATCATTATTCCTCTCGCTAGTCCATTTACGATAAAAATTATCACAATCCCTGGAAGAAAACAACAAGAAGACAACATATGGATCACGTGGCAAGTAATGTCGCCTCCAGGGTTTGTGACGGGAGTAAAACTAAATCAACTTTTGGTGGATGGGTCAGGATCCAGGCTTAACAAAGACACTGACTAAACTTTAATAAGTGTGTCAGTGCCTGATGTTTGTCTATGGCTTGGCTGGGCTGAGGATTCTTACTAAATCTGTTTGTCTGTGAGCTGAGAGACATTTGCAGTATGTTACTTGATTTGGTAATTTCCCTGTGACCACACATTGCATAAGTTATGAAGCCTCAAAGCAGGCTAAACAAAGTCGCCTGGCCCAGAAAATATGCACACTCTGGTTTCATTTCTTTGATGCAGTCTTTGTTTCCAAAGATACCCTTTTAAGAACATATTTGTGCTTTTGCAACAACAGAATCTAGGGTAAAGATTTGGTTAGTAAAATATATCTAAGCCTCGATTTAGGCAATTGGTTCATGAGGAGATATCGTTGTGTTTGTGTAACCTGGAAACAATTATTATTAGTGAACATAACCGCGTAAACAAATTGAGAAGATTACATAATGAGAAAAAGTTTGCCATTTTCTTTGTTCCATCATTGTATTTTAATTTAAAAATTATGATTGTTTCTCTGTGATGATGCATTGCATAATTCAGGAAGTCTCCATCAGAGCCCAGTTTTTGTGTTTTAACAACATCATAGTCTAGTATGAAGATTTGGTCAGTAAATTTTATCTAAGCCCCCCCCCCCCAACACACACACACACATAGACACACACTGCTATTCGTTCTAACGTGGTGATTCTGTTGTAGTTTATTCATTTATGTTGCTCTCATTTGTGTTTGTTCCTTGTTCCTTGTTGTATGTATCTTGGTGTCCTTAACACTCAATTTGCTAGAGAGGGAGAGAGAGGGAGAGAGAGAGAGATGTTTACTTTACTTGAATTGTGTTGTGGCTGAATGTATTCTGCGTCTCTTCCTCACAGTGCCATAAGTTGATCATCAGTCAGAGATTGTTGCATTTTCTGATCATACTCATTTGCTTTTAAGGTAGTACCGGACTCACCGGCATATGACCAAAAGTGTTTTATCTTTTAATATATTATAATATAGACTTATACTTATAATCTAAGACAAAAAAACAATACCTCACCGTTCTTTTTAAAAAGTTATTTGATGTCAAAAACTGCAAAATCGCAGGTTTTTGAAATAAACAAACACAGATTTTGTTAACAAATAAACAAGAAACGCAATACAGTTTTTATCAGAACAAATACTACTCACACCAGAGATATAAATAAAAACAAAAAATAGTGAAATAACATGTATTTACACAATTTATTAAGCAAAATCCTAATTAAGTCAAACGAATAAATGCCAAAAAAACATTAATATTCAAAATAAACATATCAGAGAATGTAACTGGAACAACAAAAAACATATTTTTACAAAGATATTTTCATGAAGAATGTAATGATTTAATAAAAAATATGTGTCACCGTGCTCGTTTTTTTTGTTTTGGTGACTTTTCTGAAAAATCCTGAAAAAAATAAAGACTTTAATAAGTGTTGTCTCCCCTTTCCACCAATTTTTTGTTTGTCTACGCCCCTATGTATATCACTGGGCGGAGACATAGCTATTATTGATTAAGCACTGACAAATGGGCGTAGAAAATGACAAAAAAGATTTTGACCTAGCATATGTGACCCAGCACATTACATTATGATTCTCATTAAAGCATGGCTATAGCATGTCTTGATACTTTATTCTTTTCCTTGTATTAATGTTTGGCAAGCCTGAATGTGATGTGTTGCAACCAGAACCACACAGCGGTGAGGCCTGCAACACATTATCGCACAAGGGCCTGACAAACGTTAATATACAGAAAGGAATGTTATATTGTCATTGTTATATATTATAGGACTTTTTGGGTACTATAAAGGTGGCAACTTTAATTTTCATATCTGGGCGTGGTTCGGTTATTTCAACTGCTAAAGAATGGAAATCAGGTTCTATCCATTGGTTAAGCGTTTAAAAGTTGCTTGAGCCGCGCAGGTCTGCGTGCATTTCATGGAAGTCCGGTCCGTTAATGCACTGAACCCACATTCATTAACCCTTAAAGCGTATATTACAACACAATCGTATGTTTTTATCGTCTATTGAAATATTATGAAGCCTCTTAAACAAACAGTGTAGATCTAGAGCAGACTGCTCACCTAGAGCAGTCTGATCTGGGTCCACACTGTTTGCCTCTATACTAATGTTAAACGATAAACAAACACTTTCGAATGTAGTTATAACGCCTCATTTTCAGATTTTACCTATGTCTAAAGTAGACTAATAAGGCAGTCATGAGCTGCCGCCTTTACAGTATCCAAAAAGTTCTAGAATACTTTCCTTTCAAGCAAAAGCATTTCCAAAAAAATGTCCACTGTAACATCGTGAAGCATACAACGAAACCACATCTGATAGGCGCAATCGAAAACATCAATACTATCGACGATTATAGATCAAAAATAGTTAGAATCATAGTTTTTTTTTATTACCATCACTCATCGAACAGGCGACACTTTGCAATGAAAACACTGTTTCTAGCGAGTTTTGATCCGCGTTCGTCAATGGTTAAGAGTGTTTTCGATTGCTCACTATCCGGTGTGGAAACAAACTTTTTTTTCAACAGAAACATGACTGAAAAATGTAGATAGCTCCTAGCTCTTGTTTCAGATTGTTTTGGTTACGTATTCATTGTATCAATACACATCCCGGATAGGTGGCAATCGAAAACGTTGATGCTATCGACGAATGTAGATCAAATACCGTCAGAAACAGACTTTTTGGATTGCAGTTTGTTTGCCTGACTGGCGACAAATGGTAAATTCTAGCGATTTGCGATCCACGTTCATCGATTGTTCAGAGCCTTCTCGATTGTCGCCTATCCGATGTAATAAAGTAGCGTATCTTATGATAATTGAATATTTTGGTCATTTCTCAATAAAGCATAAGCGACGGTATCTTAACTCGCAGAGGATATCCGTGAGCAGGTTGAAATGGCAATTCATGTTATATCGGAAATAAAGCCCGCGGTCAGTGATTGGTCAACGATCAACCAAAATATGACACATTATTAAATAAAATGTACAATTATCAGCGATTGAAACACCTCAAGTTTCTATAGTAAACACTTATTATAAGGTATATAACAATAAAAGGATGATACATTCTTCTGTCTATTAACGTTTGCCAAGCCCAAATGAGATAACGTACTGTAGCCTTAACCATGAAGCTGTGAGGGCTGCGCCAAGTGCGGATCCAGAGGGGGGGGGAGGGGGTCCGGACCCCCTCTGGAAAATCACAAATTATATGGGTTTCTATAGGGAATAAGCAATTGGACACCCCCTGGACCCCATTTGGAGCCTTGAAAAACGATAGATTTCTTTGAAATTGACCATTTGACTTCTGTAAAATAAGCTGAGGACTAAAAAAATCATTGTCAGAGCTTTTTTGTCAGGCTGACCTGGACCCCCCCCCCCTGATGAAAATTCCTGGATCCGCGCATCTGTACCATGCTTGCCAACCGTTGATATACAGAAAAGAATGTTATATTGTCATATATCTTCCTTTCAGGCACATGCAGTTCCAATTATTTTTATTAAAATGTATGCAGAAATGTCCATTTTATCATCATGAAACATGCAACGAAAGAAAATATTTTTTCAACAGAAACATGAAATAACTCCTAGCCCTTGTATCAGATTGTTTTGGCTACGTCTTCAATATATCAAAAACACACTAGATAGGCGGCAATCGAAAACGTTAATGCTATCGACGAACGTAGTTAAATATTGTAAGTAACAGAATTTTGGATTGTTGTTTGTAGTCCGATAGGCAACAAATGGCAATCACAAACACTGTTTCTAGCAATTTGTTATCAGCATCCGTCGATTGTTTAGACTGTTTTTTATTGCTGCCTATCCGGTGTGATAAGGTAATTGAAATAGTTACGTCATTTCTCCATAAAACATTAGTTACCATGTACCTCCATGGGACCTAAAACAAGAGAATGTCACATACAAGGCATGTGCACGTCTACAACCCCACCTCTTTTTGGGGTGGGGGTGGGTCTTAGGTTAGTTGCAGCATGCAGAAATAGCAACCGAGACATGTATATAGTATGTATATTTATACGGTCCGCAACTTTTAACCATCAAAATACTGAATGACTTCATACTCTGGGTGATGTTTTTAAAAGCTAATACTTGCATTCTTTCTTTTTGTGAAAGCAAAATACTTACAGAATTACGTTTCAAGCATCAAAGAGTTGTCAGGGGAGAATAATATCTACCGTCTTAAAAATAAGTATTCTCTTTTAAAAACAAGATTCAGGAACGATAACTCTTACACTCTTACTTTTAAGTAAAAGTAAGGTTATCTTTTGACATGGGTCCCGCACTACCTTAAGCAGACAAAACATTATAGATTCCAAAATGGCATTCAATATGTAAATAGTGAGTGCATGAAACAAGGAAAGTATTTTACTGGCTTCTGTTAAGTACCACATTGATACAATAGAAAATTGTCTTTTTATACATTGACTCCTGGTAATTCAAAACATCTGCTCAGGTCAAAGTATCTGCTGAACTTGAAGTACCTTCACAAAGCAAATTCCACGATACGTTGATTGTAGATCATTATAAATTTTATCTTATTTCAGGTATTAAAATATTTTGTGATGGGGAAATAATGGAAAAAATCATTTCAGTAAAAAATATTTAGATGCCAACCCCTTGTGTTATTAATTACTCGTTTCTCAAAGTTGAAATTCTCCTCCTTGGAAGTTAAGTTAACTATATAGTTGATTTAAATTCAAACTGTTAAGACTAGTTTCTGTTGTTACGTTTAGGTTTGTAAGTAAACAGAAAACATTTTTATCCAACAATGAGTCTTTTGGATAAATATTGAACACTCAAACATTGTCTTTAAGTTACATTAAAAGAAATCATTTAACTTACCTACAAAACCTGAAGCAAAATTCAATGTTATCATGCCAACTGCTCCTAGAATTGCACCAATCGCTGGCGTCATAACTGAATTGCATCTGGGTATTTTGTCAATAATTCCAGGAACAAGTCTTGCTGGGATACTTGCAGCTTTTAAAGATACATATGCAATTATACTTTGATCACATGACATGCCTATAGACTCAACGACATCAAGTGATAGAATATCGAAAGAAGTTATTAATCCTGCACCTAAACCATTGCCTATCATCATGAACGGGAATGGTGGGTATTTTAAAACCTTCACTATGTCAGACCACATCCCACATAACAGTTGATATCTGTCTCTCTTTCCTGGTGCATGTATGTTTTTCACATGGTTTGATGTGTGCCAAGTAAATGCAAGCGGTATAGAATTTAAAGTAACTCCACCAAGTATTAAGAATGTTCCTTTCAGGCCATAACTTTTTACCAGCCAGTCAATTACATATGGATACACCACTGTTCCTATTCCAACAGCCATTACTGCAACTGACACTGCCAGTTGCTTCCCTTTACCTGTGAAACATTCACCAACTGCTTGATTTGCACCAACGTACAGGAAAGCAAGGCCTAGTCCTGAAATTAAATGAAGATTTTATATTATATCAGCATTTTAGGAAAAAGTGGAATAAGATGTAATCTGTCCAGTATGTCCACCTATCTACGAATCCATTCTTTCGTCTATCTGTCCATCCATCAGTCAGCTTTAAACTCCCCCTTCATTTTTGACCGATCAAGGTAATATTTTCCACAAAGTTTGCCTATGGCGAGCAGAAAAAACAAATTATTCAGATCACAAATATGACCTTTGAGACAAAGGTCAAGGTTGAGACAAAGGTCAAGGTCACTTAAACACAAATCCTGCACGCGTCTTATCATGAGGAAAATAATATATAAAGAACATTTGTAAAGTCTTACTGCGTTATGAAAACGGAACTTACCTTTTGCAATCTGATTAATTAGATTCCTCAAAGTAGTCACCTTTGACATCTACACCTTTTAGAGCTTCTGATTCAATCATTAATTGCATTTTATAGTCAATTTTAGGGATAGCGTCCTTGCATTGATAAAGTACTCTTCCAACAGCCGTGTATGCTTAGAATGTGCACCCTTACTGTTGCATAGTGAATAACGACAGAATATATGTAACCGATACCCTTTGGCAGTCTTGGAAAATGGGATTCTGGCCACTATTCTGCTTGCGTCAAAGAATAATATTGTAGAACGCGTTTTACTAGCTTGAATATACAGGCTATTTGTGGCCTGGCGCCATTTTCTCCTATCCAGACAGTTATTCTCCTTCTGTTTAGGTTCAAAGAATGAAATCTGTGCTTTGTCTCCTGTTCTGATTTCCATGTGTTTATCATAAGAAACTATATCACAAATGGTTTATTGGTGATAATCAGAACAGGTTCTGATGTATTAGGCGTTTTTTAATTGGTGGGGCTTCGGAATGCCTAAAAGGAAGCCTCCAAAAAGTGAGTGAGTATGATCAGAAAGTATCACAATCACATACTGCAGACCGACACACAGTGAGGGAAAGCCACACAACACTAACAGGCAGAAGACACCAGGAAGACAACTAAAGTAAAGCAATCAGCTTTCCCATTCTCGCCAAGATGATTGCAAAACTAGACTGCAGCATAACAAAACAAAGACCAAACACGGAACCCACACAAACAATGAGAGGAACATGAAACAATGAATCAACAACAACAGAACCACCGCATTAGAACGGACAGCATGCAGCCTAAGCCACCGAAGAGGGAGGCTTAAATGCATTTTATCAGCGCCAAAACTTCGCCCTATTTTATGGTGTTGTTAAAAGACAAAACTTATTTATCTTGCATTGAAGATTCCTAACTTATACCAAACTGGTCAATGTAAACGCACTGGTGGTTGCTACAACGCGCTGGTTGTTGCATTTTTCAGCACAGGTGGTGGCGTAAAAGGTAAAAAAATCTATACCTGTTGACTTTATTATTTATTTATATACTTGCATTTATCTAATTTGTGATGACACCTGGCGCACAGACCACCATTAACATTGCAGTTTATGGCTCTGCCAAGCAATTGGTGATTTAATTCATGGTTTGGACTGCAAATCCAACAAAGTTCTGGAGTTTTGCCGTGACAGATGCTTTTTTTCTAGTGCAACTGCCTAAATTGAGAGGAATATGCATGTCTAAGCACAGCTGTTATCATATTTACATGTAATAACATCCTAAAAACAATTACCACTTTGTATCTTTTTTCTTGGTAAACTAGCTAACGTTTTATTGAGGAGTTTTATTACAACGCACTGGGAGCATTTTTTGACGCATTGATACAACGCACTGATGGTTGCCTAGATGTGCCATGGTTGCTGGTGCAGCCTCACCACAGCATTCACTGTTCTTATAAACTGTACATAAATCGTTATTTTAGCCAGCACGAAGACTCAGGTGAGCCTGTGCAAATGTACAGACTCGCCAACGTTTTCTCTGCATAGAAAAAATAGAGAGTAGTAATCGTTTTTGGATGTTATTTCATGGGACTATGATAACATAGCTGCAGCTGTGCTTAGACATGCAGAATTTCCTGAAGTTAGGCAGTCACAAGAGAAAAAAGCACCTGTCACTGTCAAACTCCACAACTGTGTCGGATTTGTCGGTCCAACCATGAATTAAAACACCAATTGCATGTCAGAGCCATAAACTCCAATGTCTCTGACGGTTTGAGCGCATTGGGTCATCAAAACCAAAATAAATGCAAGCTTATAAAGAAATCATACAGTCAATAGGCATAGATTTTGTTGTTTTTGTACACTGATGAAGGCTCAAGCGTGACTCTGCAAATGTGTAGCCTCACCAGAGACGCTCCAGAGCTAGCCCTGTTCGCACTTTGAGAGTGTTTCCGCCTATTTGTCAGATTGGCAACACAACTTTTAATTTAATGAGATTGTTTGTCCGTTATGATACATAACAATAGTTAAGAAGCCTCCATGCGAGCTTAATTTTTGTGCTTCAACAACAGCAGAATCTAGGGCGAATATTTGGTACCAGTAAAATGCAATTTTAGCACCCCAGTGCTATAGGCTGTTGTCTGTTCTAAGGCGGTGATTCTGTTGTTGTTGGTCCGTTGTTGATTGTTACTCCCTTAACAGGATTCTGTAATTGTTCTATATTTTGTTACTTTATGTCCATTCTTGTTTTGCGATCATCTTGAGGGGGAAGAGAGAGAGAGAGCTGGTTGCTTTCCTTAGTTTGTCTTCCTGGTGTCTCGTGATTGTTTTGTGGCTATTCCTCTCAGTGCCATGGGGTTGTCTGCAGTTTGTGATTGTGATACTCACTACTTTTGGGTGTCATTCATGCGAACAGCGATGGCTTTGGCGAGTCTGCACATTTGCTTGGTCTAGTCTGAGCCTTCGTCACAGTTCGAAATTCTCATGTGGTGACTCAAATGGCGATTGAATGCCATTTTGTGCGAGCAGCGAATGATCTGGCGAGTCTGCACATTTGCACAGGCTTACCTTAGCCTTCGTCACTGTACAAAATCTGTTGGGCTGCCTTAAATGGCGATTTGTGTGCTATTTACGCCAGCAGCCAATACTCTGGTGAGTCTGCGTATTTGCACAAGCAGTCACTGGACAATGTAATAAATATCAAGATCTCTTGTGCTTGCAGCAAAGGCTCTTAGGAGTCTGCACGTTTGCACAGGCTCGCCTGAGCCCTTTTCACAGTATCGAAATATCATGTGCTGGCTGAAATGGCGATTTTTGTAACGTTTATGTGAACAGCGAATGATGTGGTGAGTCTGCACCAGCAGCCACAGGACTTCTGTGCAACCATCAGTGCGTTGTATCAATGCTTTAAAAAATGCTCCCAGTGCGTTGTAATAAAATTCCTCAATAAAACATTTACTAGTTTACCAAGAAAAAAATACAAAGTAGTAATCGTTTTTTAGATGTTATTTCATGGGAATACGACAACAGCTGCGCTTAGACATGCAGGTTTCCCTCCATTTAGGCAGTTACACTAGGAAAAAGCACCTGTCACGGCAAAACTCCAGAACTTTGTTGGATTTGCAGTCTAAACCATGAATTAAATCACCAATTGCTTGACAGAGCCATAAACTGCAATGTTACCGGTGGTCTGTGCGCCAGGTGTCATCAAAAATAAGATAAATGCAAGTTTATAAATAAATAATAAAGTCAACAGGTATAGATTTTTTACCTTTTACGCCACCACCTGTGCTGAAAATGCAACCACCAGCTCGTTGTAGCAACCACCGGTGCGTTTACATTGACCAGTGTGAGTATGCTCTAGAGATGTCACAGTCACATGTTGTAGACGTACACATTGCACTACGGTGAAGAGACACAAAAACTGACAACCATTCAACAGCAGGAGCACAATAATATAAAGGCAAACATCTCCCTCTTCCTCAGCGAGATGACTGCAATACAAGGACGGTCATAAGTACCTTACTACAAAGAAAGGTCAGACATAAACACCTTACACACTTAGCGCACCAATAAACACTTCAATATGAAACCCTCTTGCACCCCTTCATATACTTCTAATACATCCTTCGATTTCAGAAAATCGTGTCCAGTTGGTACTGAGAAACTCAACCACACAAAACTTCGGCGGAAAGATAAAGAAAGGGAATACCAATAAATATCATGAATGTAAGGAAGGAATGGCGTAAAATCAATAAGTCTTCCCATTTCGTTTGGGAGATTTAATTTGATAAGAAGAAGAAACAGAAGATACTTGACGACCCTGGCCTAAAAATTTCATCGGTGGGACAGTTATCTAGTAAAGAGGGCAAAAATCAGTCATTTAGCTCTGTTTGTCTGTAAGTAAAAAGATTATTTATTTATTTCATCACAGTATTTTAATTTCATTTGGTTGTTTCCCTGTGAGGAACATTGCATAAGCTAGGATGCCTTAATGAGAATCAAGCAATTGTTTTTTTCTGTTTTGATATTAGCTGAATCTAGGGCAAATGTTTGGCGAGTAAAATTAATTTAAGCCACTTTGGTGGCTTCAGCTGCTCTCCTTTGTAAGACGGTGGTTCTGTTGTTGTTGGTCGATTGTTTATTGTTGTCCCAACGTGGGTGCTATGTGTTTGATCATTCTTTTGTAATGCAACTTACGTTATGTCCTTTCTAGTTTTGCAATAATCTCGTTGAGGAAGGGAGAGATGGTTGCTTAACTTTAATTGTGTTTTTGCTGTCATGTGGTTTTTGTGTCTCTTCCTCGTGGTGTTTTGGTTGATCTTCAGTTTTTGATTGTCGCATTTCCTGATCATACTAACTTGCTTTAAGTATTTATTGGTAGAATTACTGGGAGTGTTTCCTAGTTAAGTAGGGTGGTTTTCATTTACCTGATATAATTTCATACGACATTTGGAGGTAGATCGTGGAGGTAGCAAAGACTGAGACCAATAGACCAGCTGGATATAATATGGCACCTAGAACCCCACCTTTCAGAGCTCCAATCCGCTGTACAATGACACCGCAGAAAATTTCTGGAAAAATGTACACTAAACAAGAAAACAAACACTGCCACTGGATGTTTGATGTCATTATTAGGGTTATTATTGTATGTTAAACTTTCATTGATTTTTATTCCTTCAGGAATATTAGTTTGTGGCAGAAATCAGAATAAGCTTAAGCCAGTGCTTTTGGTGAGGAGTTGTTACACTTTCGAATGATTAAACTGGGTCTGTTGTTTTCAAATTTTGCTAGGTACCCTCTAATTTTTCAATTATCCATGGATTATTTTAGATAATTTAGAATTGGTAGATTTTTTCTGTGAACATGGTCTTCATATATCCATATTATGTTCCTTCGAGAAAGTGTTGGTTTTGTCAGAAAGCAGGATATTAGCTAGGCATTGGAGTTGTTGCACTTCCCACTTAATTTCATATGTATTCCTTTCTGTATTGGGACCGTTTTGGTGTGATCAGTATTTCAGTGTGAACTTTGACATTTGCCAGAGACATGCAAGGTTTAGCTATTCCTTCATGTTTATCATCCTCATAATACTGGTTCAACCCAGAAAATGTCCTGATATAACTGAAACATTGTTGACTAGGACTATAAGCATATAAAAAACATTTTTAAATGAAACATGGTTTTTGTTCAGCAAAGAGTAGAAGGAGGATGCTATGCATGCATGTAATGGTATCCTCATACAAATGATGTAAATAAGGGGTTTTATCTATTTTAAATTATTTTGCCCAAACATCAATTGCACAATTGTGCGAATCGAATCACCGGACTGCAAGGTGCCTAGCGACATCTTTTTGGACTGCTTGTACGTAATCATAACATCCGCCACGAGCACAGGAACTAGTCACAAACCCTTAGAATAAATAAATGGGCCTATATCTATATTTAGAGATAGGCGTCTACATTTTATTCTAAAATTTGTGACTAGTTCCTGTGGCCACGGGTGACATTTACACTTCTATCATTCTTAAATGCGCATGCTTGTGAAAGAAATGCATCTTATTAGCTACGAATAATAGCCTATAAAAGAGACATTTTGGCGCTTTGGGGTTTTCACAAGGATTTGTGAAAGGCTGAAAATGGCTAAAAAGTGCCACAAAAACGTGGAATGGAGCGTGGCCGATTGACTTGCTCCTTATGCTGAGGTGGTAGAGTTAAAGATTCAAGTAAGGGTTTCAAAATTAACTATAATCATGTGTAGTTTACTTGATCAAAGGTAATATCTTTATCGTTAGATCTTGGTTCACATCTAGGTCGGGTGAATGCTCGACGCGCTCCAAATACATTGTAGTAAAATGTGTCCCAGTGACCCTGTCTTGAAGGGATTGTATTGGTACGACAACAAAAGACAAATTTATAGGTAAATGTCGATAACTTGGATAGGAAAGTAGGTATTTGGCTATAGTGGGTTCAAAATTTACCCTTTTTATACCTGGGCACATTCCAACGCCATAATATATCGACTGTATGGCAGCCGTGCTAGCCCTGCTTTCCTGAAATTCTTCAAGGATATAGGGAAAGAATGCTCCAGAAGAAACCATGATACCTACTGTGGTCTGCATAACAAATGATGCCGTCAGAAATGTTACCACTGAATGCGTCAAATATCCATTGGATTTCTTATCTGCTTGCCCTATGCTGAAAATAAATGAAGAAACAATTAAACAAAAATACACAGACGAAGATATATGAAACTAGCTCCATACGAGTTTAAAAGATCCCTACTAAAATTTTATTCTAAATGAAGTTATCTGGTTTCATTTTTTAAATTGAAAAATCAATGTAAAATTATGGCTACATAGCTTCTCAGGGCTGCGTTTGGCAATCTATTATTGACCATAAATACTTGTTACAAGGGTATATTTATAAAGAATAAGATATTTGATTTATGGCAAGTATTAGCCCCAAACATCGAGCATTAACATTTTAAAATGTCCACGGAAGCATATGTTTACATTTTCACTGTCAGGCGAAGATGCAGCTAAACTGACCGTCGTCTGCTGCAAATGTTCTCTGATTAATCTTAGCTTGCAAGCAAACAGTATGAACAAATATCTTATTTCCCATAGGAATTGTGCACACACTATTTGCTATATCAAAATACAACTACATCGGAAATGTAAGTGTTAATTAGTGACAAAAAGACTTCTGAAACTAACCTTTTACCGTTACCCTCGTCTAAAATTTCTATATCTCTATGAACTTCTCCTTTTCCACCGTTTATAGATGTGTTATCATTAATAGTTTGAATGCAGGAGTTTATATCCTTTTGGGATAAGTCATCTTCCAAATTCTTTACTCTTATAGAGAGGCATCTATCTTGTATATTATCTTTATATAGTATTCTTACAACAGTTTTCCTTATCGTCATTTTTTCTCTTATTTTGATTTTTCTAATATAATTTCGCTGTTGTATAATTATGTGATCGTTTATTGAACACGTATCTTTAAAAATTAAACTGGCGTTTTACTGAATATATGCATCCAAAGTGTCATTATCATACTAAACACGTATTTTATGGGTGAATGGTATTTCCGACAAAGAGATTAAATGAAGGTAAATTGCATAAAAACACAGTTTTATATTTATAGTTAAAGTGAACGTTCTGCGTAGTAAGTTTAGGGAAACAAACTTCGCGAAAGTTCCATATCATTATTCTGAAAGCATATGGGAATCCTTAGAAGGAAATAAAAAAAAGTCTGCTATTGTAATCCGTTTTAACGTGAAATTTTACGACCACTATACCACGTGTCAGTATTTCATTATTCCTTTTCTGTTGTCGGGATAAATGATAGCATTATGCTGGAAACATTTGTGATACTTTTCGCGGGACAAAATTTGATTCTCTTTCTGCTTATTCCTTTTTCTTTATAAATGAGTGTGATACCTCATAAACAAAATAACACATGTCAGTATGACATTTCATTTCTTGTTATTGACGGTGTCAACATAGACTCCGTGACAGCTACCATTTGTGTGCTCACCACCAGCACTTATTTGAGAAGACCATGCAACTCCAAATCCTTTATGATCATCAGTGTAAAACCATGGCCATGTTTACAATATCCCGCCATTTGCAGACTAAGTTCCGCTTACGGCGATCTACTTTTATCACTGTACCCATATTTAGGATCGGTAATCAAATACATACCTTTTGATTTTTTTCGTCATTAAATAGTTTAGACCAATTATAAGAACCAAACGATTGAATGGGTAGATAGCACGGTTATCTCCATGATAGCTTCCATGGATGTGAAATGCTCTTCGCTATAAGAAGTCACTTATAATAGACTTCGAGCTAAAACAAGGTCCTGCTCCCCCACCGAGATAATTTTGCAGACATGTCCTATCTTAAAGAGCACTAACAGCTGCGTCGAATAAGATATGTTTAAACTCTGTATGCCGTGGCGGGCGTTAGCCTGTAACAGCCTGTTACATAATTGTGTTACCATAACAAATTAAGTAAAAAAAAGGTAAAATGAAAGTTTGAAATATAGAAAGAAGACATTAAGATATCAAATTATTCAAATTCATGTCGTCTGCATGCTGGATAAAAAAACATTTTGACCGAAATTACGGCTTCCAATATAAAAAATAGTAAGTGAGTATGACCAGGAAATACCACAATCACAAACCGCAGACAACCCCGTGGCACCGCGAGGAAGAGCCGCTCAACCATCACGAGACACCAGGAAGACAACTTAAGCAAAGCAAATAGCTCTCTCTTCCCCATCAAGATGATTGCAATACTAGAATGGACATAAAGTAACGTACAACAAAACATAGAAGAATTACAGACTCCCACAATGGGAGTAACAATAAACAAAAAGTCAACAACAACAGAACCACCGCCTTAGAGCGGACAGCAGCCTAAGCCACCGGGGGGGGGGGGGGGGCTTAAACAATGTTGTTATGTGCGTTACATAAATTCAATTTTCCTTTGAAAATGGTAATTGTGACTAACATCATTTACTTCCACAGCTGATTTGTGCATTTTTCAAATTGTTTTTAATCTTTCTTCACTAGCATTCTCATTTGACTAATAGAAGAGAAACAAAGTTTGCTATTCTATCTTAAATATATTGTCTTAACAACCATATCCCCAGTTTTAAGGAGTTAATTTTGATAATCATTTTTTAAGAAAAAGTATAAGGAAATGATTGCCGCTCGTGGATATCTTACATTTTGGGACTGTCTTGCTAATATAATAAAGCATCATAGATCTGCAAGTTTGACACCAGGAGCAGAGTACTAACACGTGTTACATAGCAAAATAAATGAGCAAGGACATTGCCTTAATATAAGAGATGATATTTCCGAAAAAATGAATATTTTCTGAATGTTTTCTTATAAATATCTAGCCTCTAGTGCCTTAGTCTTAGAAAATATAGTCATTATGGCTGATAATAAGCCCATGACAAGCTGCGTTAAGTCCTGTTCCACCCAAGCCCTTTGGGAATTGTGCAGACAAATCCTGTCTTAAAGAACAATTCAAGCAGCTTTAAATAAGATATGTTTGAACTCTGTAAGCCAGGCGGTTAGCCTATAACAACCTGTTACATATGTTACTATATCAAATTAAGATTAAGTGAATTGAAAGTCTGGGCTACAGTAATAAGACATTACACAATCTAATTATTAGAAATATCCATGTAGTTGTGCCACGGGTTTGTCTGCGGTTTGTGATTGTGGTATTTCCTGATCATACTCACTTACTAATTTTGAATATTTTTAATTTTGATGAACATCAATTATAAGCGTTTCTTGTGTTCCTCAAAGAACTTAATTGAGTTTTTTTGTATGTGTGGCCTGTGCAAATATCAAACAAAATTACTGAGCTATAATTTAAGTCCTTTGCATTCTTCAAAGCAGAACTAGCATGTCATGGGATCAAACACTAAATTAAATATGGGTAGTGTTTGTTGCTGTTTCACATATATGTATACAATGGAGTTTGATTCTGGCATCTGCCTCTTCCAGTGAAGTGGCGAGAGCATCCATCTTACTGCAATTGCCTCTTCATCCGCGATTTTGCAAAATGTATGTTTCTATTGGTAATAAGGTTGCAAAGATCAGGAATCGATACAATCAAGTACCACACCTGACCCAGGATACCAATGGGAAAGTGACAAACTCACAGAAGACACCACAAACGAGAGCCAAGAGGTCAGCCCTTTCCCAGCAGGTGACCACAAAGCACATATAAACAGACGCGCACAAAACATAGCAAACACAAGACAGAACAAAAACATAAAAGATCCGCAAAAGAAGTACCGCCTTGGAACGGTCAGTAAAATATTTTACTGGTACCTCTTTGCATACATTTAGATTTCTGTCATCAAGTGGTCAAACAGAAATTTGATAAGCTGGTTTTTATCATGGAACCTTTGCAGGTGTTTGATGCTTAAGTCTTTGGGTCTGAGATCAAAAGTATTTCCGATGTTCCACGTTGTTTGCGCCCAAAGAATTTAATTGGGGTTTCTTTAGATATGTCTGTAGTAAAGTCTTTTCTTGGTGATTTTGGCAGACGGTCTAATACCATTTCTGTTACATCTTTAGAAATATCTGGTATATGAGAAAGGACATACAATTGGACTTATTGTAAACGAATTACGTTTGCTACTGGATCCTTTATTGTTGTCAATGGCTGAAAACCGTTCGGGAATGTCAGTCACAATTCGAGAATCGAATCATGACTCGGGTGTATATAAGAAGCATAATGCGTAGTGCTATTTACCAAAAAGGTCCATTTTGTTAGATGGAATTGGCGTAAGGAAAATAAGTTTTGTAGCATGAGGGTTCAGCTCTTTTAAAATCGATAATTATGATTATCAGAAAAGTTTAATCAGCAGAATAAATGAAGTTTATGTATTTTTCAATAAAATATCGCTATAGCGATATTTTATTGAAAAAACATAAATCTCATTTACAACCGTTTGTTTCACTGCAATCACAATTGCTATTGTGCAACCATGGTCTCTGTGACGTCAGCGTCACGTTATATAACGTCAGCATCATTTTATCACCCGTGTTATTAAAGTAGATCCTCGATGTACATCTACGGTCTGATTCCGCGGAATTTATCAGAATTGGCTGAGGCAGTTCTGATTGGCTGAATACAAAATTACAAGATTATGTTTACATATCCAGATACTACAAGCATCACTGAATACAAGATTATGTAAAACATTAGCTTTCACAGTTTTTGCAGTCATATCACAAGCTGTTGCATGCAAAAAAGGAACTGGACTTAGGGTAGCCGGAAGGTTTATATTGTAGTCAATGGATGATTTTATCAAGAGTAAACAATTTGACAAGGTTGTCCCATCTCATGATTTGTTGATTCCCTTGCTCATTTTTTATGTCAAGTTACATATGTTACAACGTTTAATAAGCGCTCAGAAACTTAGTACATCATTGAAGTGAAAGGGTCTAATTTGTGATCTGTTCATCGTGCATTGCACTCCTTTACCTGCTGTGATGAATCAAGCTCTTTCACCTGAAGGGGAAGAATTACCTCTTATAGCACGTCACTTCGTAGAAGTTTTTGAATGTTTGGGGAAAGATGAACAATGTTCGGAGACATTATAAGGTGAGAATTTGTTTGTCCTTTGTACAGAAAGCCAACCTATACCAAAGTAAACCAATTCAGATATCAAGGTATATCAGGCCAGGCCTTGATGGTATCTTTTCCTTCTTGTAGAGCTTTAGTCATCTCCTCCTTGCAAAGCATCACTAAACACGCATGTTCAAAGAGCCAATTATCAGGCATTCATATCAGTTTTCAAATATGCCAAGCCATGGATGGCATAGTTGGAAAGTTGATGATGATGGATCATTGATTTTGAGTGGACTTATGGTAAAACTGTATACCAAAGTAAACAAATTCAGATATCAAGGTAAATCAGGCCAGGCCTTGATGGTATATTTTCCTGCTTGTAGAGCTTTAGTCCTCTCCTCCTTGCAAAGCATCACTAAACACGCATGTTCAAAGAGCCAATTATCAGGCATTCATATCAGTTTCCAAATATACCAAGCCATGGATGGCATAGTTGGAAAGTTGATGATGATGGATCATCGATTTTGAGTGGACTTATGGTAAAATTGTATTATAGGAATTGAATGATAAACTGTGTGATGATACTATTGGTTGCGAGAAGGTGGATGATAATGATGATTTTCTGCAGAAGCAGACACAATGATAAATGTTTCATATGAGTGTTACTTAGATGATGATTGGTTTTTGTGAGGTATTACATTAAACAAGAACATTTATTGAATTGTCTTGTTTAAATACAAACTATCTTTTCTTTTTATGGCTCTATATTTAGCATTATAACTACAGTATAAGAGAATATGTCAAAAGGTATGTTGATAACATATGTAACAACAGATCATGGGCTTGACAATCAAAAATGAATATCATTGCTAATTTTTTGCACCTAATACCAGATATGTATAAGCACACATGTGAAATACATTCTAGAGCCTATGAATACGCTATAGTTGATTTTTTTTATAAACAGTTCACCAAAACAATTTAGAAAAGAGCCACTGTCCACAAATATAGCTATCAGAGGCGCCATCTTTAGCACAGACGTTTATAAGAAGAATCAATATTCATGATCTAGCTATCGGTGATGAGCGTTTGATTTGATTCTTAATGTCCCAGTCGGTTATATTGGGACGGATCTTTCTGGGTTGAATCAGTACTAAGCGAGGATTAATGTGTATCTAAAATGAAATGCGAGCACAGCTCGAGTATTTTAAAGCTGTGCAGTGCGCAGCTTCATACACCATGGCACAACTAAACTTTAAGATACCTTAAATGCCAAACAAGGTTGTTGATAAGATACAGTCCATCAGCTGCTTACATCATTTATGAGTGAAGATCTGTAATCTTTGAAATTACATTGTACTGCACAAAATGTATTTCTGCAGTCTATCGCAGACACTAAGAATGGTTTCCTTAATGTAATGATTGTTTGAAAACTATCACAGAACATATACCAATCACTATTCTATGATGACAGATTTATAAAGTCAAATAACAATTGTAACTGGTAAATTTTCTTCTCGTACAGCAATATGATGTTGTTGTTTTTTTGGTTTTTTTTGCTTGTTTGTTTTTAAATTCTGGTCTTTCTGAAATGTTGTGTAATGGTTTAAATAAGAATACCGCCTAAACTGGTGCAAATATTTTCCAGATTATTCATGGAGGAAAAAATAATCGTAGGGAAGGATATTCCCATCCCCACCTAATCAAACGGATAGTTAAACACTTTAAAAGTGTAGGATGCATTGATCATGTATATAATGTGGCAGTGGACATTGCAAGATATACAAACAGTCATATACCTTTAGTTTCCACTTTAATTACACGATGGTGGAACAGGCCTAAGGCTCACTGAAACCCTTGACTTAAAGAACACTTTTGTGGGTTGGTTTCAGATCGATTTCCTCTACTGGGTCTAGTATGGTTCAACACGTGCGCGGATATTGAAGGGGAAATCACAAGTGGCTATAGGTTTCCCAATGAATTCAGGTAGGGGCCATTCAATCCCTCGGGTCCAATTGCTTCTTGAGGGAGGTCCGTACGGCCCTCTGTGAAATACGTTGATGACTTAAAAGGGGCCCCACCCCCACGGAATTTTCTGATGTTTTTCTTTAGCTCCGGTTGTCATTGGGTTAAGCACCATGTCATTTTAAGCATTTGGTATGCCCATAAATGTCAATGATATGCCATTGACTGTGAATGTTGTCCGATTTACACAAGCCAATGATTTCTGTTGTTGATGCTTCTTTGGTTACTGATGCTCCCATTGTTTGTGAGGGATTCATGTTTAGTCTGGATCCAGAGGTTATAAAACTATTTTCATGCTATTTTCAACTGACCATGAAACTTCCACTGCTTATAGAAATAAATCCTAAAAAAATAACAGTATTTCTTGCTTTAAAACTCAAAGATGGTGTATTTTTCCTGCTGATTATTGTTAAATGTCAACAATTGTTGGCATTTTAACATTTATGAGCAAGATAAATTTCTTCTCCATAGATTCTGTTCGCCAAAGAAAACTATTAAGCTCACATAGAGGCTTCCTTACTTTTGCGGAGTGTCATTGCGGAGATACAATCTAATCAAATTATCTCACTTTGATGAAACAAAGAAAATCGTTCATGACTCACATATAGTAAGATCTAAAGAAAACCTCAAGTTGAGCCACGGTGGGCCCAGCCAAAGACAGGCATTTTGCACCAACCCACGGATTATAGTATGACCCACCGTCGTAAAATTAACGAAGAAACCATATAAATACGTTCAAATTAATTAAAAATAGCTATTTTTTAAGTATCATTATTAGGCTCTCTGGAAGATGAGTGAAGTATCTTGTAAAACAAACCACTTGTAGATAGGGATCAAACCTGCCGATGTTGGCATAGTTTCATACGCTTATTGGGATCTTAGTTTGGCGGTGTTGCTATTTTTAAATTGAATCATGACTGTATCACTTTTCGTTATCGAAATGACGAAATTCTTATACTCAAGTGGAAGGAAGACGTTATTCACTCCCTGTCAATATGAACATAGTTATAAAAATAAAGCCACAACCACTGACAAAAGATTTTGTCAGTAGCTGTGGTTGCTGTCCTCCGCCCTAAGGAAATTATTGTTGTTGCACAAGTTCTGATTTTTCTGCTTTTATTGTGTATGTAGGTTATATTTTTAGTCCTGGCCCTTATCTTATAAAACTTTTTTCATGCTTATCTCAGCTGAGCATGAAAGTATCATTGTCATAAATGTTTAAATTCCATCAACTGTTGACATTTAAGAGTTAAAAGTTATTTTCTGCGTTTCACTGAGGTATGAAATGTCGTGAAAATTACATCTAATTTGCATGAAAACAAAATAAAAAGGTTTTCATGCTAAAATTAGATCTAATTTAAACCACAATTCGAACCTCAGTGAAACGCAGAAAAATAACTTTCAATTCTTATTATTACAACTTCTTCTTGATTCATTCTTATTCAGTATTTATACTTATGTTTTCCTTAAAAAAATACGTTTCAAGCTAATAGTTCGTTTCGCGCGTTTAGACTAAGACGTGCGTATGTAGGCGTTACGATCGCGACGTTAAAAAATCAAAATGGCGGCCGTTCTCCAATTGAAAATAAACAACTACATTTTAGAGACTAGAATCTCGTTTTTACATAGTGACAACCGAAAAAACTTAACATGGGTGTTCATTAGAATGTGTACGATAGTTACGTCATCGGATATGACGTCATTCATTTACATTGGTGACGAAAAGCATCATCTGTCAAAATGGTTTGGAAAGGAAAAGAAATGACCCCCAGCAAAAAGAAATTGAGCTATCTTTATTGAGTGATTGTAGAAAGCAAAGACGAATTGCAAAAGATGTTGGATAAACCAGGCAACTGTCATGCAGTAAGTTCAAGAAACGATTTTATTGCGGGCTCGACTGAAAACATACAACGAAGATGCAGGAAAACAAGCACAAGTGCAAGAGGCGATCGCATCATTTTGCGGACTGGGAAACTTAATAGATCGCAGCCAAGTGCGGGTCCAGAGGGGGGCAGGGGGTCCAGACCCCCCTGGAAAATCACAAGTTGTTTGGATTTCTATAGGGAATAAGCAATTGGACCCCCCCCCCCTGGAAAAAGTTGGACCCCCCTGGAAAAATTTGGACCCCCTCCGGAACCTTGAAAAATGATATTTTTCTTTGAAATTAACCATTTGACCTCTGTAAACTAAGCCAAGGACTAAGAAAAAAGCAAAAAAACAAAAACAAACAAAAAACAAACAAACAAACAAACAACGCTGAGAGAAAGTATCATATAGATAGGTCAGTTAGTTTGTTGGGGAATCTCCTGGAATAAAACCAGACTGTAGGGGAGTGAGAATACTGTTTTCATGTAAGTGATTATAAAGGTGTTTAGATACAGCGCGCTCTGCTACCTTTTCCAAACAGGACAAGAGGGAAATTGGACGATAATTAGAAACAGATGACATATCTCCTTGTTTGTATATAGCACACACCATAGCATCTTTCAATGTTTCAGGGAAGATTCCAAGACTTAAAGAATGATTTAATAGAAAGCACAGTGGATGTGAGAGCTCACGTGAACACTCCCAAAGGATTCGATTGTTAATACCATCAGGACCAACACCTTTTCCAGGAGGAAGACACTTCATTAAAGAGGTGTTATAATTAGTGAAGACATAGTGTTATCAGTGTACGGTTCAATATTAGGGATTGGTGCATGTTGATCTTCCAAAATTTTCTGGTCACGAAAGAAGTCATTCAGTACATTTGCTTTATCAGTTTCATCAGTGAAGATAAGTCCATCTTTTTCTAGTGTAGGTATAGAGGAATTTGAAGAAGGAGATATAAAAGATTTTAAGATTGGCCACCAGTCTTTGGATGAAAGGTTTTCTGATTTTAATTTGTCAGACAACTGATTGAAATATTGTTGTTTTGACTTCCTCAGACATTCAATTACTTTATTTCTTATTTTTTTTAAAATTTATTCATGTATGTGGTGTGTTTGAGGATTTGGCTTTCCTGTATGCTCTTTTACGCTTCCTTATTTGCCTCCTAATAGCAGTGGTAATCCAAGGGGGGTCATAAGTTTGAATACGAATAGTTTTGTTTGGGATGCACTCTGTTGATAGTGTTATTATGTAATTTGTTAGGTTTTTAGCAAAAATGTTGACATCAGTGTCGGAGATAGCATCCCAGTTAGTTTCTGAAAATTTAGTCCTTAAAAGATCATAATTGCCTTTGTCATATTTCCAGATACAACGGGTAAAAGATTTTCTGACATTCTTTGAAAATTTACAGATACCATATATAGGACAGTGATAGCGAATGTCCTGATGAAGAAAGGGCTCTGCTACTCCACTGTAAAGAATGTTGGAATTATCACTAGTAAAAACTACGTCTATAAGAGAAGAAGAATGTTCGGTAAAGTGAGTAGGTTCAGTGATAGTTTGATACAGAGAGAACTGTGTGCATATTACAGATATTTTATTGGATGTATGTGGATTTAGTAAATTAAGATTAAAGTCACCAGTTACAATGATATTACTGATTTGAGTGTCAAGAGCTAGAGATATAGAATCTTCAATTGCAGAAAGATATAGAGCATCAGAATTAGGAGGTCTATAAAATAGTCCAAACAATATTCGAGTTTGTTTAAGTTGGATTTCAATCCATATGCACTCAATATTTAAGGGTTCCAAGTCATTCCTTCTTGTATAGTGCACTGAATCCTAATTGTATATCATTATACCTCCGTGATGGTCCCTTGCCCTGTCTTTGCGTTCTGGTGGTTTAAAGTTTGGCATCAATAGGTCTGTTGTTTGTATTGCAGCGTGAAGCCAGGTTTCTGAGAAAACAGGGATGTCAAAATCAGAAAGTTCTGCTGTGAGGATATTGAGTTTGTTTGCAATACTCTGAACGTTGTAGTGGATGAAAGATAAGTGTTTTGATAAGTTAAGTGTGTTTAAGAAGGAGAAAGAGTCATTCGAAGAATTTGAGAAATTAGATGTGCTGCTGTTAGACGACATTAAAGAGGGTCAAGGATTAGGGTGTACATCACCTGAGGTCATCAAAAGTGTCCATAACCAAAGCAAGGCAATTGCTAATGCTCCCAGTAAATATACGACTCTCGTAAATTTAATATTTGTCATAATTGTCTTACTTATAGTTATTTTTTTGCTGTTCCATGAAAGTGAAATTTTTCAAAATTCTTTGCATTGGCTATAATTGTCCAGTAAAAGGAAGAGATGTAAATCTCTTGCTAGAGAATGGGAAGCACTATGAAGATGTGAAGTGAGATAGAAAATTTGAATGATGGAGAGTACTTGCGCATTACGTCAAATGGATATTTCTTCTTACTATTCATGAGATTGAAGACAACAAAATCAGAAATATATCAATTGGCGTAATGCGCAAGAAAGCATATTCATAGGTCATATCACGAGTGTACATGTAAGGAGGTTTAAATACCAATGTCCCCTGACCCATCCCTCTTCTGTGCTCTATGGAAAGTGAAAAACATACATAGAAAAACGTATATAGCAAACATGATTGCAGAAGCGGCATTGAAGGGGAGAATAAGAATGGAACCATCAGACTATATTGAACATAATACTACATAGAATTAGGAATAGTGCATTGAAGGCAGGCAGGCATATACGTGACAGAACGTGTTAACAATCGAATCTACGAGTACATATGAAGCTTGAGAGCGCGGACAGCACCTTTTAATGTTATATTTGCGATATGTATACCGTACACAATATTCAAATTAAAGATATAAAAGGTGGACTTAATAATTGCATTGTTCATATGTAATGTATGGGAAAAAGTTGCAGTAATAGTTTTTGCAATAGTAATAAATAAAGAAATACATTAAAAGTAACAATTTACAGTTCTACATACAACAGCACTAGCATGCTTAACTGTATGTCGACCTCGAAAACGAGTAAAATACACTGTGATAAGGCCCTTTGAACACATGCAACAAAAGACTACAGGTTGATCAGTAAGTGACAGCTTCCATTAATCTCAAATCAAAAACGGGTAACTGTATAATCATGTTCACTGGCTCGGTCTAGTTGGTCGATATGGTTTCCTTTAGTTTGTATTCTATTATGCATCACAAGTGATATGGTACAGAGAACCAGACTTAAGAACATGAGACCCGATGTTCCATATAAAGATATCAAATAGGATCCGCTGACGTCCCGCAGTAAACCTGAAAAAGAATTTGCAAAATAATGACAAAATCTGTTTTGCAATAACAATAATACAATGCAAAATTTAATAGGCAACTTAACATTCTAACATACTTATGCAAAATAAAAAAAACAATGGAACATCATTATAACATCATTATAAAGGATATGAAAGAGAGTTGTTGTTGACTTTTTGTTTATTGTTACTCCCATTGTTGGAGTCTGTAATTGCTCTATGTTTTGTTGTATGTTACTTTATGTACATTCTAGTATTGCAATCATCTTGATGGGGAAGAGAGAGCTGATTGCTTTGCTTAATTTGTCTTCCTGGTGTCTCGCGGTGCCACGGGGTTGTCTGCAATTTGTGATTGTGGTATTTCCTGATCATACTCACTTACTATTTTAGATTTTTCACCATAGAAGGAAACCGTCTGATACTCATACTTAAGAAATAGATCAGCTCTAGCAGTGAATTGTTGTGGAATAATTCACTGTTTGGAGGTCAGTTGTAAAGAAGATCATGTGATTTATCTTCGTACAACTGACCGACAAACAGTGAATTATTACTCAACAATTCACGCACTAGAGCTGATCTATTTCGATTCTCACAAACAATAAACAACGAAAACACATTTGAAAACTTCAGCTTCTTCCACCTTTCCGCCATTGCACTGAAGAACTCCCCCCAATACTTAGACTACGTCGCATTCGTTTGCATGTATTTATAACGTCTTTGAAGCGTAAAAACGACGCTGCAGCGTCTAACGCGATGAATGACGTCAATTTCCAGCAGCAAATGTCGTCAGCTAGCACGCACTTTCCTCGCGCTTTCAAAACTGTGAATTATTATAGGGATCAAACATGTTTTTCAATGCATTAACATCTGCTGGACCCCGAGGGAGATGTTGAAGCCCGAGGCTGAAAGGCGAGGGTTTTAACGGCCCCCGAGGGGTCCATCAGATGTTAATGCATCAGAAAAACCATGTTTGATCGTTGTTATTGCATAAAGTCATTTTATCACTTTAAAACTTTGGAAAAACGCTTCGAAAAGTCATTTTTTATTACTATTATAGCGCGCAAAAGCATGAAGGATTCGTAGGTTTTGAAAACGCCTGTTCAAGAGCAAAGACTTACGTCATCTTAACGTCACTAAATTACGTTCATTCCTATGCGCGTTACTGTTGATGACGTCGATTTTTGTGACGGCCCTAGAATGCGAATATGTAAAGTACAAAAGCCTTGCATCAACAGCACGTGAATTGCCTGATTAATACATGATTTTTGTCGGTTAAAACATGGCTGTTAATAGCGTGCTACACGGCTTTTTATGCAATAATGTTTGATATATCACACTTTTTTTGCATTGACTCTAAAGGCGAGATGTGTTAGAATACTACACTGAACCGAAGTTATAAGTAGCCACCATACAATTATTGCTCCCGTTCAGAAAGTAAAAATCGCTCTCACAAAATTTAAATTCTATAAAAAGGTCCAAGGCTTTGTCGAGACTCTGCAAGTTATGTCATTTCAAAATGACTGGTAGACCCTGCACAGACGCGGTCCAAGTAAAGGTACCCTCATTTCAAAAAGTCACACTTTTTAGTGTGATATATACTATTCATCAGATACGTTATCCATTTATATTTTTATTAGTTTGAAGATGTTTATAACAGCTGTGATATAAGATGAAACGAATCAAAAGTTCTTTTGACAATTGAACACTCCATTTTTCTTCTATGTTAACATGAAGACAGCCACGGTCAACAACTTAATCAAAGGATTTTTAGCTTAACCATGCAGTTTGCATACTTACTTTGCATTGCTCTGTACGCTTTATTATCTGCGGCACAACAATGCAATTTCCAAGGGTTCTTTATTATGAATTGGCGTCACTGTTCTGATTAAAAATTAAAAGAAATCTTTAACAAATGCCATTTAAATGGCCTTTAAAGTTTCACGTTAAAATCGGAAATGGATACCAAGTTAGTAAAAAATATCGTTAGAAAATAGGCTCATCAAGCTGCATTGTGTTGTGTCAACCATATTAACATAAAATAAAACACATACAATGATTTTAGTATGTGCAGCTGATGATTTCCGAAAATTTTGGAAAATCTGGAAAATTATAAATTTTTAAAAATTCATAAAAAATCTGTCATAATCAAAATGTCAAGTGTTTGGTGTTTTTTCAAGTCGACTTGGCAGGTTTTCAATCACCTGTACTTGAATTAGATAAAAACTGCACTCAAAACGCTTATTTTCATCAAAAAGTTGATTTTTGCATTTTTGGACCCAAAAATCGTCAAGTGATAGAAAACTCTTCCAAAACACCGCTTAACTTTAGTCCATTACAATGCACATACTTGGGCAAAAATTCATTTCAATATCACAAGGGCTTAGTCAGAAAAAAAAATAATTGAAAAGTGGCTACTTAGAACTTCGGTTCAGTGTTCATATTTGAAGCGTGTAAGAGTATAGAAATAAGATAAGCCAGTCAATGAGATAACCATAGATCAACAAAAGTTTTGAGCGTTCTCTTATCTACCAATTTAAACGGTTGTTTTGGCGCCCAAAAGAACCATCTCATCGAGACGGTTCTTTTGAGTACCCACAACATATGTTTTGATTGAGAAATAAGCAAATTAATTTTCCATTACACACTCTTAGCTAGAGGCCTGGATGATATTTCATATCGCTCATGCGTAACGTCTTTGTGTATTAATGTTGTGTGTCTACATCAAACATCCAGTTTTCAAAACAACATTGTTTTAAAAAATCAACTTTGTGGAATTATTGTGAAAATGCTTTATGAAGTTTATGATAGCGACAGTCTGGTTTTAAGCGATCAAAATCGTTCTATTGGTGAAGTCACTAACAAGACAAAATACACTCTTAAAGAGAATCATCTGCGAAGTCCGTGTTATCTGAATCCTCTTTTAGTGACCTAGGTTGGTCTGTGGTCTGTTATTGTGGTATTTCCTGGACATAATCATTGATTACTTCATCTTCCCTTACTGCAACTGACATTATAATTGAGCCGCGGCATGTAATTTCCAACAATGTGGCATTTTGACAAGTGTAGACTCAGACAAGCGTATGCAGCCTCTTTTTAAGCTTAGAAATTTCAAATTGTGTTCAGTCAGTAGCTTAACAGTCATAAATTATTCAAACGAGTAGCAATAGCTTAGGTCAGACTGCGCGTATCTGAGGCTTTGCTGGTCGCACATACCACATTGTTGGGAATCTCATGTCGTCGCTTATATAAGAATATATCATAATTGCGAGGATGGGATAGAAAAATCCGTCCCGAGGACCACCGATTGGCATCCTGAGGCTTGCATAATTCTGCTATTTACCTGATTCTTGTAGACGATGAATTATACTGAAACATGCCAAAGATGCTGCATTACGTGACTTCCTACTGACTGTAGCAAGGCGGTGCTTCTTTTGTGGATCTTCTTTGTTACTTTATCCATTACATTTCAGTATTGATTTATTCTTAAACTTACCTGTCACAGGTCCAGAAGCTACAACAAAAATGCCCCCAACACAGAGAATGAGTCCTAGACCTGTAGCAAAGCCTGTTGTTCCAAGCATGTCTAAAGACACCACAGACATAGAAGAGGCCAGTATACCTCTCGCTAGTCCATTCACTATATACAGTATCACACTCTCTGTAAGAAAATAATAAGAGGATAAGAAATGGCTCATATCGCAAAATAATTATCCTGGGTAATTGATCAAATAACCAACAAACCAACTTGCTTACTATACAATAAATGCTAATTTACTAATTTAGGTTGATATACACAGGGTTGAAAGGAGAATGATGGTCAAATTACTTTGTATTTTGTTACCATAAAATTATCCCACGTAGTTATTTGTACAAGTATTAGCTTTTCAAAAAAGCTGGCGGTCGTTTAGCCCTATCATTGTATGTATTCTTGCCCACTGCATGCTTCCGCTTTGAACTTCTAGAGCTTGTACATGTAGATTTATTCTAAGTTCTGATTATTAACATCTGAACTGTGATTTGTTACCATTTAACACATGCTTCGAGCGAGGATGTTGCTTGATCTTTTGAAAGCACCAAGCTTATGCATGGTATTTTATGGTAATGTATCTAGCATGCGGCACATTTTTGGAAAATCATTTGACAACACTAGACAGCACATTTTTCTTAAAACTGATGCCAGAAAATCAAGGTCACAGTGGTCGCTTAACTGTATATGAACAGACTCCGTGACCCCAAGATGTGTTCACAAACCAAATTTGATATTCCTAGGATTTATGCTCATGACACGATTTTTCTAGATCTGATGGCAGTGGTAAAGGTGCGTGACGCTCCATGACCCTAAATGCATTAAGACACGAATTTTGGCATCCCTACCTAAAATAATATAGGAGATATACTCCGGATATGATATGAACACTCAAACACTAAGGACACTAAGGACAGGCAGTTTGATTACTATATGCTTCACTTTGGGGGCATAAAACCTAATTGTCATGACCGTCATAAGACAGTGCCTGAATTCATAGTAATTCTATGTGATCAGATGATGATGACAATCATATAAGTACGTTTACTGATGTGAAGTTCACTCGCAATCTTTGCCAATCACTGACGCTTTGACTTTGGGACGTTTTAATTTCGCCAGCTTTTTTGAAAAGCTAATACTTATTGCATTTATATAATAGGCAGGGCAAATTGACGCCTTCTTTGTGGAAATTAAATTCGCAAACGAGCTTGCCTCGCGCTATAGGTAGCCCTACAGATTTCACGGACAGTTTACTTCGCACTGTAAGTCAACCCACGATATTTGGTACCCCACTCGTTGTTCGGCAGCGAATGAAATATAGTCTGAGCACGGCATAAAGGCTTGGTAAAAACCTGAATTTGATGTGTGTTTTGATTGAAGTTTATATAAGCTTTATATAAGCGGCCGGCCTTGGCCGACCGCAATAATGTCAGATATATATAGATCCCTAACTTATCGATGCATCATCTCCTAGCACATACAAATCGAGATATAAAAAAGGAGATAAAATAAAGATAAGGAATCAACAGTACATACAACTGAATACCAGAAATCCAACAATTAATCCCCAGTGGGCCCGACCACAGACGCAACATTAGGCCCCAGCCCTTTTATCTGTAGATAGGTCTTTACGTCCGAACCGTCATAGAGTCTGAGGTCTGACCAGCCGGCGTGCAATTAAAGAGGAAAGACAAGTTGCCAACTGTGATAGGGTTTACCTTACATTAATGTTATAACCAATCTTTTTATAATAAGAAATTATTTTAATAAACTGCGTTGAACAATTGTTAGTGCCACGATTTTCTATAATTTATACACTAAGTCGCAATATAACTCTGGTTCCTAAAGCCCCTGGCGCAAAAGAATTTTAAGTCTGACATGGAATTTAAATATCAAATCATAGTATCGGCGATAAAAGTTAGAAATTATTTTGTAAATTTATGATACAGATTGCGAGTGTTGAAGTCAGCAACATAGCTAGATGCTCTAGAAGAAAGCAAACCAGAAGAGTTAAGAAATATAAACTCCATAGGATGTAGAGCGAGGAACATCACCATCTAAAACTGGGAAGTTGACAGTTTCAAAATCAAAATTGTCACGTTTATCGTAAATTTCATCCGGAGTCCTTCAAGGCACAGTACTAGGCTCACTGTTGTTCTAAGCCTACATTAAATAGCATGCCAGAGGGTATACGGTCAACAGTCAAACTGTTCGCAGACAACAGCCTAGTATATAGGAAAACGCAGAGACCAAGCCCGCCTGTCTATGATGTACCAGATAGCTCACCAACAGGTAGACATCCCCGCCGAACGGTACCTGGCACCTCTTAACAACAGAACCAGAGGCCATAACGCACGGTTTAGGCAGATCCCAACTTCATTCACCGGTTACCATCAAAGTTTCCTCCCCAGAACGATCATACTGTGGAATCAACTTCCGCAAGAAGCAGTGAGCCAGTCAACGCTGGTGGCCTTCAAGATCCAGCTGGCCAACCTCACACCTTCAACCAGCCACAGCTGTTTTTAACCTACAGATTTTAACCGACCTAATTTACTTGTACATACAGAACCAGTTTTTAGCTGTGGCGCATGAGCAAAGTCCACACAATTGTGAGAATACTCAGTTTTGAGGAGTTCAATTACTCAAGATGATGATGAAATTTTGGTCGAAACACTATCATTACATATGGGAGATATCAACCCCTTATCAAAGTAACAATACTCTTCATATGAACCTCGAGTTAGTTACCGTAAAATCTGTGTAATACGGCCACTCTCAAAAAGACCAAAAAATGGTTTTCAAGACTAATTATCGCTTAATGTAGGTCAAAAGTGGGAGCATTCTGCAATACTTTTGACCTTCATTAATCTACCATTTGTCATAAAGATCTTTGTTTTATCTATTTTTGAGTGGCCGTTTTACACAGGTTTTACTGTACTGTCGACTTTAAGTTTTGCTGTTACACGTAACAGTATCTGTTATGACTGTTCTTCCTCAAGGATGCCTAGTGTTGGTCTGCAGTGTATGATTGTGGTATGTCCTGATCATACTCACCTGCTTTTTATAAATGATTGAAACAAATTTATAACAATCTGGAAACACATTTCCACTTAAAACACTTCAAATTGCAATAAAAACCATTCAACTTACCTACAAAGCCAGAAACAAAATTCAATGTTATCATACCAACAGCTCCTAACATCGAGCCAATCGCTGGTGTCATAACTGCGCTACATCCGGGTATTTTGTCAAGAATTCCAGGAACAAGTCTTGATGGAATGCTTGCAGCTTTCATGGCTACATATGCAATTATACTTTGATCACGTGACATTCCCGTCGACTCAACAACATCAAGCGAGAGAATATCGAAGATAGTAACTAAACCTGCACCCAAACCATTTCCTACCAGCATGAACGGGAATGGTGGGTATTTCAGAACTTTCACTATGTTAGAACACATCCCACGCAACAACTGACAGCTGTCTCTCTTTCCTGGTGCATGTATGTTTGTCACATGATTTGAACTGTGCCAAGTGAATGCAAGTGGTATTGAATTTAAGGTTACTCCACCAAGTATTAAAAACGTTCCTTTAAGGCCATAACTTTCAGCAAGCCAGTCCACTATATACGGGTACACCATGGAACCAGTTCCACTAGTCGTTACTGCAACTGAAACTGCCAGTAGCCTCCCTTTACCTGTGAAACATTCACCAACTGCTTGATTTGAACTGATATACAGGAAACCGAAACCTAGCCCTGAAATTAAATGACGGTCGTTTAATAAGTGTCATTTCTAGCTTTGCAGTCGTTTAGCTGAGTAGAGGGGCTAGTTGCTTTGCTTTACTTGTGTTCTATGTGTAGTATGGCAATCTGTGTATATTGTCTCTTCTTTGCAGTGTCATGGGTTTGTCTGCGGTCTGTAATTGTGGTTAATCGCACTTGCTTTTGTGCATAAAATACACCATTTGGCCCTACCAAAGTAAAAAGAAGGCAAAGATCAGGAATCGATACAATCAAGCACAACACCTGACCAAGTGACAAAACACAATAAAACATCACATACAAGAGAGCCAAGAGGTCAGCTCTTTCCCAGCAGCTGACTACAGGCCTGCAATGAACAGGCAAGAAAACAAGTCACACACGAAACATAAATATCAAAAACTATCCACAAAAGAAGTACCACCTTGGAACGGTCAGTAAAAATTACTTTTACTGGATGGCTTAAACTTCTTTAACAGCGCTAACCTCACCATTAGTTCCGATGTGGATCAAGACACATAGATGTTTGGCTTGCATGAAATACCCCTCACTTATCCTTGAATTATCTCCTAAACATAAAATCAAGATTAAAAAAGGAGATAAAGCAAAGATAAGTACTCAACAGTAAATAAAAATTGAATAACTGAGCTAGAGAAAAGAAATCCAATAGGTTAACTCTGGTGGGCCTGACAATACCCAAAGCATCACGCCCCAACTGTTTCGTCTATAGATAAGTCTTTAATATTATCCCATTATAAAATGATTGGTTATAACATTAATGTATTGCAACTGACTGTATGCTTGGTGGTCAACGCAATTACGGATGACAACTTTGCTTTCCTCTTTAATTGCACGCCGGTGGGTCAAAATTCAGACTCTATGACGGTTCCGACTTAAAGACTTATCTATTGATGAGATGGTAGGGTACTGATGCTTTGGCTGTTTGTCGGGCCCACCGGGGTTTACCTGTTGGATTTCTTTTGCTCCGGTATTCAGTTTTATTTACTGTTGAGTCCTTATTTTGGCTGTATCTCCTTTTTATTATCTTGATAAATATGTTCTAGGAGATGATGCAGTGATAAGTTAGGGGTCTTTCATGCAAACCAAATATCTATATGTCTTGATCCTCATATTAATTAAGGGTGAGGTTGGCGCTGTGAAACCGGTTTAAGCTTTCCAGTTAAAGTATTTACTGGCCGTTCCAAGGCGGTGCTTCTTTTTCTTGATCGTTTTTGCTTGTTATGAATCATGTTGGTGTGTGTTGTGCTGCCTTTTATGTTCCTTGTTGCCTTGTGGTCACCTGCTGGGAAAGAGCTGACCTCTTGGCTGTCGTGTTAGCTGTGTTTTGTCACTTTCCTAAGTGTGTCCTGGTCCGCATCAGAATTAAGGGCGAGGTTGGCGCCGTGAAACTGGTTTAAGCCCTCCAGTAAAATACTTTCCTGGCTGTTTCAAGGCGGTACTTCTTTTGTGGATCTTCTTTTTTTTTGATGTCTTGTGTTTGCTCTGCCTTTGTGCGCGTCTGTTTATTTGTGCCTTGTGGTCACCTGCTGGGAAAGGGCTGACCTCTCGATTCCTGATCTTTGCACCCTTACTTACTTTAAACAGTAAGTGAGTATGATCAGGAAATACCACAACCACACACCGCAGACCAACCCACGGCACTGTGAGGAAGAGCCATACAGCATTCTCAAGACTCCAGGAAGACAAACAAAGCAAAGCAACCAGAACATTTACAGTAACAAGACATCCGTAAGACAATAACAGCAAGATGATTGTAAAACTAGAAAGGACACAAAGTAATGCACAACAAAACAAAGACAAACACGAACAACCACAACCAATGGCAAGCACACAAAACAACAGATCAACAACAACAGAACCCTCGCCTTAGAAAAGACAGCAGCCTAAACCACCTTGGGGCTTAAATGCATTTTACTGGTAACAAGTCGACACCGTCATAAGTCCGACCCACCGGCGTGCAATTAAAGAGGAAAGCAAAATTGCCAACCCTGATTGGATTGACCACAAATTGCTTTCTTGTTATGTGTAGTATTTGGCACAAATGGTCTTTTTTCTGCAAACACATAGAAACACCTTTAATATCTATTTTAGATTGAATACATTCCAGAATACATGAGACTAACTTGTAATTTTAAAGTATTAACTATGTGGTTCTTTTTCTGGTAAATTCTGTATGAACATAACAAATATATATGACCAGGAAATACCGCATTTTAAGATTACAGACCAACCAATCGCACAAAGAGAATGAGACTCTAGATCACAGAAAAACTAAAAGAAACACATGGAATAAAGATTACAATTAAAGGAAAGCTAAACAGAATTTTTTTTTTCTTAGAGAGATAATTGCCAAAGTTGAGATGACACAAACAATTACATCACAAAACCAAAACAAACACAAAACCCTCATAAGGTTTAGATAGACATATTTTTAAAAGTAAAATTGTAAATATGTTCTTACCCATCAGTTTTAAAATATGTTTTGGGTGCTCAAAAGAACGGTCTCATTGAGACCGTTCTTTTAATTACCCACAACATATCTACCCACAACATATGTTTTGGTTGAGAAATGAAAAAAATATTGTTGGTACGTTCTCTTAACTAAAGGCCTGATACACAGTAGGAGCAGCAACCAACACCTGAACCTTTATAACTATTAGGGGTACCGTATTTTGTGAAGGATCTTTGTTATATCAGTAATGTGAATGTGCCTGTGAATAGTCATACCGTTACAACCAAACCTCGTGACAATGAATTGAACCAAACTGCTACCAAGGCCCCTGCCCGGCGTAAGTTAACGCCGAGCCGGGGACCTGTTAACCGCCCCTCCAGGTCATTATCAAGAGCTAGAGCTCCCGCGCGGTCGGCGTCGCTACAAATTACAAACCGAGCTAATCAGCGGAGTGGAGATCAGGCGGCTGAAAATCAGCCGCCTGGTAACCAGTCCAGTGATGAGCAAAGCGCTGCACTGACAGGCAGTTCAAATTAGGCCAGGCAGGGGGCAGATGCCTATAAAGATAAGACAAACTCTGACCAGCACGTTAACAGTATCCTTACCGGCAACAACATTTAACATGATCTAAAAATTGGAAGTCTGAATGTCTGTGGGTTAAAGAAAAGGGCCCAGTACCCTGACTTTAGTGAAATGATCAATAAATTCGACATTATATATTTCTCAGAAACGAAAACTGATGAGACGGACATTATTACGTTCCCAGGTTACTGCTATATCTCGCAACCCAGGAAGCAAAATTACGTGCGCAAATCGGGGGGGAATGGCCGTTTACTATAAAGAGGGTATCTCTAAATATATCAAAGCTATTGAGACCCAGTCTGACTATATACTATGGATCGAACTAGACAAATGCTTAATGCAAACTGACGAAAATGTAGTTTTCGGTGGAGTCTACATCCCTCCTGAAAACAGCAATTTCTTCAATGATGACGAATTTTCTAACCTGGAAGCGGAAATAGTGTCTTTCTGCAGTAATCACAAGTATGTGTTTTTGTCCGGGGACTTTAATGCCCGTACGTCTGATCTTAGAGATTATACAGAGGTAGATTGTTTTTTAGCAGACCTATTTGATTTTGATGATGAAACCACTGAATTTTTCTTCCCTTCAAACAAACTTGAGCTCTTCAAAATGTCACTTTGTAGAAAATCACTTGATCAAACCACTAATAACACTGGCTTTAAACTTCTTGATATTTGCAAGAACAATAACCTATTCATACTCAACGGAAGAACGGGTAAAGATAAACACAGGGGTAATTTTACATTTAGGCAAGCATCAGTAATTGACTATACACTAGCGTCTGTTGACTCACTGAAACTACTTAAAGATTTTGATATTATTGATACAGACCCTATTTTTAGCGATGGACACAGCATTCTCCAACTAACTACTGCATGTTGCGGTCAGCCCCGCCGTAGCCCCACAACACCGGTAGAAAACAGACCAGGTAGAGCAAAATGGCATGAAACTCTGGCCCAATCATTTTGTGACAATATCGATCAATCACATATTACATCAATATTAAGAGACCTAGACTCCTTAACACTAAATAAACAAAACATTAATGGAATGACAGAGCGCATTTCACATATTTTTGAGGCTGCAAGTTCGACCTGTTTTCCCCAACAACCACACTACCATATCAACCATATTAAACCATGGTTCGGTCCAAATTGCAAAACTGCGCGTAGAAAGTATCACCTGGCGAGAAAGCGGTTTAATAAACACAGAAACGACTTTAATAGATCACATATGATTGAATGTAGTAGGCAATATAAGAAAACCATGAATAAGTTCATTGCTAAGCACAAGAAGAGTACACAGCAGAAGCTTCGTCAGCTTCAATCAAAATGTCCCAAGGACTACTGGAGATTTATCAACAGCATAAAACACAAAACCAATTCAAACATGCCCGATCTTATGGACTTCTATGAACACTTCAAACTTCTAAGCCAACCTACAACAGAAGAAACCGAAGCACCTATGCCAGACACGCTCCCCCCAAATGAAAGCTTAAATGCTGAAATTACATCTGAAGAAATACAACACTGCATCAATAATTTGAAAAATGGAAAGGCTCCGGGTCTAGATATGATACTTAACGAGTACATAAAGTCCACTAGCTCTATTTTTTTACCAATCTATGAAAAATTATTTAATGCTATACTCGATACTGGCCATTTTCCTGAGCAGTGGTCTACCGGATGTATCCACCCGATCTATAAAAACAAAGGGGACAAAGACAATGTTAAAAATTATAGGCCAATAACAATCCTGAGCTGTCTGGGAAAACTCTTTACTTCCGTTCTGAATTCCAGGCTAAATGATTATTTAGAGGAAAGCATGCTTCTTTCTGAAAATCAAGCGGCATTTCGTAAAAAATATAGCACTCTAGACCATATATTCTCCCTCTATGCGTTGAATGAAATCCAGAAAAGTAAAAAGCTTAAGTTATTCTGTTGTTTTGTCGATTTCTCTGCTGCTTTTGATTCTGTGTGGAGAATTGGGCTTTGGCGCAAACTATTACAATCAAATGTCAACGGAAAGGTATTCAATGTTATTGTCAATATGTATAAGGACATCAAGTCCTGTGTTTCCATGAACGGAGACAAGTCCTCCTACTTTGGCAGCTTCTCTGGTGTCCGTCAGGGGGAAAATTTGTCCCCTGTCTTGTTCTCTCTTTATCTTAACGACCTTGAAAACTTTCTATCCCATAATTCAAATGCTAGCATTATTGTTAGCTGTAACGATGAGGACCTGACCCTTTTTATGAAGCTGATAGTACTGTTGTATGCTGATGATACAGTGATAATGGCAAGTAGTGAAACTGATCTTCAATATTCACTCAACAGGTTTGAAGAGTATTGTCGGACATGGAAGCTTAATATCAATACTGAAAAAACTAAGGTTGTTGTCTTTGGTGCTCGCAAAACCAACTCTTTTCACTTCAAACTAGGTGACCAAAATATTGAAATTACAGACAGATACAAGTATCTAGGTATCTACTTCTCCCAGTCACGTAGCTTCTTAAACGCACGCAAACACATTGCTGAACAAGCGAAAAAGGCTATGCACTTCCTATTTTGTCGTATAAATAATCTTAATTTACCGATCGATTTGCAGCTTAAACTCTTTGACCACACAGTTGTGCCAATTCTTACATACTCTTGTGAATTGTGGGGATATGAGAACCTTGACATGATAGAAAGGATACATACTGATTTTTTACGCAAAATCACAAAAACTAGGAAAAGCACCCCCCTATATATGCTGTACGCGGAGCTTGGACGCTTCCCACTCGATATTATAATTAAAAAACGCATGATCGGGTTCTGGAATAGAATTTTAGTTGACAAACAAACTAAAAACTCATACTTGCTTTATCACACATTGAAATGCATGAACGATCTTTCAATTAAATGGATTTCAGCTGTAAAACAAATTTTGCGTGATGTAGGGAGGTATGACCTCTGGGTCAACCAAAGACACATCAATACTCTCTCTCTGGGGTTTCAAATTAAACATATATTGCACGACCAGTTTCTTCAAAAATGGAGGTCTGATCTAAACAATTCATCTAAGGGGAAATGTTATAACTATTACAAAGACACAGTTTGCCTAGAAAATTACTTTTTAGTATTGCCAAAATACCTGTATTTAAACACGGTGCAATTTAGAACGGGAAACCATAAGATGCCAGTCGAAACCGGAAGATGGTTGAACATTGAATATGACGCAAGAAAATGTTCAGTCTGTGACAAAGATACCCTAGGTGACGAATTCCATTACCTCCTAGAATGTAGTTTCTTCAAACCAGAAAGAGAATTACTAATACCCCCACAATACCACAAAAGACCCAACATGCTGAAATATGGCCAGCTGTTAAGCTGCTCGGTTGAACCCTGTCTGCGAAATCTAGCACATGTTATTGGTATCATCATTAAATTCTTCCGTAGTCAAAGCCATCATTAAGACTTAAACACTAAAAGAGAATGGTATGCCAATATGCACATGTATGATTTCCCTGTTTCAGTCCCGACCAGCACAAACGCTAGATGAAAAATGCAAAAACGATCCCCTCATCAAAATCAAAGACCAGCTAGTACGCGTATAACCCGACCAAAATTTCGGCAAACACCGAAATTGAAATTTATATCTTCACGGCCTCCAATCTCGGCCTCCTTCTCCAAAAAGAGCAGAGCGTAAAGTGAGGCGAAGGCCCTTCCGGGAAGCAGGCAGTGGGCAAAACAATGGAACACGGTAAGTTGTGTTGACACATTTTCAATCATAAGTAAATTTTCAGCGCAAAACTCGAAAATCTAAGAATGCTATGCTTCGGGCAATTGTTCAAGCTATCCGTAGAGCATGCTGTTTGCACATTTGAACTTAGTTTGTAAGCGTGAGAGTTTTTCTCCCGTTGCACAGTTGTCCAAGAAACGGTGGTTCCCGCATGGTTTTGCCTTCTAACCAAACGTATAGTAGCGTTTGGACCCTTATTCATACTACCGAGGCCCCTCCACACCCATGTTGTCCCAAATGCAATTTTTCGAGATATTTCAATGATAATTGAGTGATTTAGAGCCAAATTTCTTTAGGAGCAGGAGGCGAAGGGCAGGAGAAGCAGGCTGGGAGAGGAGAAGCAGGCGGCGATGAAATCAAAATTTGCATTGATTTTGCTTATTTTTAATAATATACTTATCCAATCTATATCAAACTTGCATGTATGATACGAATGATTAAACGCTATTGTTAACTGAATTATTCTGATCACAAACATTGCTTTAAATACCTCTCTTATAATATACATGTATATACCTCTAGCAAGCTCATGACGTTCTGGGTTAAACAAACAACACAATGGGAGAATAAGCGAAACGCTTTTGTTTCCTTTATAATGCGTGTACGGACATTATCAGATTTGCAATAATTAAGTTAACATCTTTTGAGACTGCTCTTATACACGAGTTGTTATATCAGTTAATATATGATGGTTAGGTTTGGTTTGAATTCCTCTTTTTTCTGCGTCTAAGTCTTTCGCACCATCAGTATTTGTTGCTCTTAAAGGGACAAATATTTGAGCAATAATACTGGTACCACTCATTATGACTCTCTCCAGGGGTCATACTGGGCAGATCAAAAGGACAGCCATAATGAGGTGATTATGACTTCCTGTCTGGGGCAATGAAGTGGTCCCATAAAGGGATTAGGTATTTTATGATAAAATATTGATCTTTATCTTAGTGAATGAAATTGTGTTGCATACAGGTAAGTCCCCTCTTTAGGCCCCATTAATTTTGTGAGATACTGAAACTGTCCCTTATCAGTTAATCCTTTAATGATCGCTATTGGACAGTAATCTTTGTCTTTAATCAAAGCTTGAGAGGGGGTGGGTATAAAACAGGTTCGACCCAGTCTGAGATTTTTGATAATCCTTTTCCCAAGAACTTAGGGAGAAATACACAAGTATCACTAATCTGTGAGCATTACATGATTCCAATGAGAAAAAAAGTGAACCACACATTACGTTGGTGGTGGCATTTAAAGCGAAGTAATTTCGATTTATTTAAATGGTTTGAAATATTCATACATGCAAGTTTGATATAGATTGGATAAGTATATTATTAAAAATAAGCAAAATCAATGCAAATTTTGATTTCATCGCCGCCTGCTTCTCCTCTCCCAGCCTGCTTCTCCTGCCCTTCGCCTCCTGCTCCTAAAGAAATTTGGCTCTAAATCACTCAATTATCATTGAAATATCTCGAAAAATTGCATTTGGGACAACATGGGTGTGGAGGGGCCTCGGTAGTATGAATAAGGGTCCAAACGCTACTATACGTTTGGTTAGAAGGCAAAACCATGCGGGAACCACCGTTTCTTGGACAACTGTGCAACGGGAGAAAAACTCTCACGCTTACAAACTAAGTTCAAATGTGCAAACAGCATGCTCTACGGATAGCTTGAACAATTGCCCGAAGCATAGCATTCTTAGATTTTCGAGTTTTGCGCTGAAAATTTACTTATGATTGAAAATGTGTCAACACAACTTACCGTGTTCCATTGTTTTGCCCACTGCCTGCTTCCCGGAAGGGCCTTCGCCTCACTTTACGCTCTGCTCTTTTTGGAGAAGGAGGCCGAGATTGGAGGCCGTGATCTTCTACTTTCGATAATACAAGAATAACATTTCGCTTTTCCATATATTTATCTAAATGTATAAATAAGTTAACAATTCCTTCACAAATAAACGCTTTTTGTAAATATAAACAAATAATTAAATACGGCTGACCTCTGTATAATCTGTACAATTCCAGTCAGCGGCGCTTTGACGTCGCGTCGCCGTTGAAGTGTTCACTGGCGAGGCGGCGTCGCAGCAACACTGACTTCACTTTTGCGCATATTAAACTGACGGCCTTGGACAGCCAAGCGTACACATACTTAGGAGTACTACGGCCACGTGTGTTTCTTTTGTTTGTTTTGTTTTTCTCAATGAACTATCACGTGGTATTTTAAGATACATGTCTGTGTTCCGTGAAAAAGTGTCTTCCCAAATTAGCCCGACCACAGGTTTTTCAACGTTAAATCGTAAATATCTCCCTACCCATCAATTTTAACAGATGCCTTGGGTGCTCTGAGGAACCGTCTCATTGAGACGGTTCTTTTGAGTACCCACAACATATGTTTTGGTTGAGAAATAAGAAATAAAATTTTCGTTACGAACTCTAACTAAAGTCCTGCGACACATGTCCATATGTATACATGACCTCGTATCTGTCAACACTACATAAGAATCCAAAATCGGTAATCAGTGTGGGCCCTGATCCGATTCCTCTTAAAAGAGCAGTCTGGTTGAGACCCGATTGTACACGAAAATGGCCATCTTACTATACCGACCTACGAAATATATCACAAATGTGCTTTAATTTCTTTTTCTGCTGATGCCGCATGCCGATAATCTTTTGTTAACAGCCTGGACCCGGACCAGGCCAGGCCGACATGGTCGGGCCTGGTCTGGCTCCAATCTGTTTACCACCGAGGTCTCCTACCTTTTTCGAAAACGGGAAAATGTATGTCAGATGACGGCATGCCTGGAGCTCAACAAATTCAGAAGGTCGTATGCCCTACCTAGTTTCCCTGGGATCTGCTTGAGACCCTCCGGTTCTGCTCCCCTCCGCAGAAGCAAGACCGATGGGTTTCATGCAGAAGACGCTTGAACGCTAATACTAATAGTCAGAAAATTTCCTACCTTTAGAAGAAAATAAATCCGCATGTTACTGGTTAATGACACATACACATGTATCTATTCCGTTTACCTACGATTATGTTATGCATCAATCAACTGTAGCAATTGTGTCACGACACCTAATGGTTACAGTGTGTAAAAGGCTGTCCTTAAAGATTATAATTGACACCCGGTACGCAAGGTAAATCCGAGTGACTGGCTAGTTAGAATTGCTCAGACAAACCACGCCTCCTATAGCCCATCAAATCAAAATCAAATAAACTTTATCTCACCCAAGCGTGATGATGGGTGTCAGAATAACATCTAACGGGGATTCCAGAACCGTATGAACCCCTGCCAGAAGGCAGTATTGATACATCCAGCTGGAGGGATCTACACTGTTCTGTACAAAAGTGATTCTACGGTTTTTATAGAATTAGTACTTTCGGCCCCAATTCAAGGAATGCCAAAATTGATAGTTCGCCTTCAGGTTTCTGTTGCTGAACATGTACATGTTTTTTATTTTAATATTCTGTCTTTTCTGCTCCCAACTTACTGTTTTGTTTACTCATTTTTCAGCTAGATGTAAAATCTTATTCTGAGTTGATACCCCATGGAAGAGTTTATGCCGAAGTATATCAACCTGATATACTGGACATAACCTTAACATGGGGGAACAGTTATATACAATACTTTGCCTCTTACTCTGTGCAATCTCATACTTCTTGCTTTATCTCTTAACTGTCTACCGCCCTGAATATTCTTTGTATATTTCCTCATATGTCATGTTATGACCTGAGTGAAAAATAAAGCGATTTGTATTGTATTGTATTGTATTGTATAGTAATGGATTGTTGTAAAAAATTGTGATTCATCCTTGGGGCATTTCGTGTGGATTATATGTGACCTTTTGGTACAACAGTCTTCCGAAATTGTAATATTCATTTTGTACTGAATTATCTCGAAATAAGTAAATATACGTATTCCATGTATATGAGGACAACGTTTTAGATAAGGTTGTTTATAATGCGTTTTGTTAGGGGAGCGCAGTGGCTAAGCGGTAGAGTGCTTGACTTGTGACCGACGGTTTGGGGTTCGAGCCGCACGGGAGTCGCTGTGTTGTGTCCTTCAGCAAGACACTTTAGCCCTCGCTTAGTACCGGTTCATATTATCTCTTGCTTGTATGAATAAAAAAATCATATTTCAGATATCAACATTAAAAAATTACCTTTTTCAGACATCCACATTTGTATAGGAATTTCTGGGTTTGTGCACGCATTTGCAAAAATAATGAAAAGCTAGAATTGGCTACTTCACGATAGTTCTGGGCACCAAACGTTAAGGAAGATATAGATGTGAAATGCATTGCTATAGACAGTAACACAACCCATCTGAAATGTATAGACTTTGCTATAATAATAATACATTGCAATAGTTAGGAAGCCTCCATGCAAGATTAGTATTTTTTGTGCTTCAACAACGGCAGAATCTAAGGCGAAGATTTGAACCAGTAATATGCATCTAAGCCCCCCTCCACCCCATTGACTTATACTGCTGTCCGTTCTAAGGGGTGGTTGATCGTTGTTTCTATTTTGGAATCCTGTATTTGTTCTTTTTTTGTTGTGCGTTACTTTGTGTCCATTCTAGTTTTGCAATCATCTCGATGGGGAAGAGAAGGCTGGTTGCTTTGCTTTGTTTATCTTCTTTTGTGTCTCGTGATTGTTGTGTGACTCTTCCTCGCAGTGTCACGGGTTTGTCTGCAGTTTGTGATTGTGGTATTTCTTAATCATACTCACTTACTATTTTTAGTTTTTGTAAGCAGCTTGTGTTTGTTTCCTTCAGACCTCTAGTTAAAACTGCGTAATTAAAGTTATTATTCTAATTTCTTAACCAAACATATGTTGCGGGTACAACAATGAACCGTCAAAACGATTTTTTTTTAATTTGAATGGCTCCAGTTTATGATCATCATGACCTATGTAAATCCTTGTACAGTGAGTATAATTTACCTGAAATAATTCCGTACGACATTTGGAGGTATATCGTGGAGGTGGCAAAGACTGAGATCAAGAGGCCAGCTGGATATAATATGGCACCCAACACTCCACCTTTCCGAGCCCCAATCCGCTGTACTATGACACCACTGAAAAGTCCTGCAAAAAATGTAAATTTCGTACATATTTCAGTGACTTTGAGCTAGTTTCCAAAACAGTTGGCTTCGTGACGCTGTACATTATTAGTATAGTGTGTCAGGGCCAATACTTATGATTTCTCTATACTCTTTACTTCCCTATCTCTAAATCTATAATTAAATAAAACATTGAATAAACTTTCAATATAGAGTGCTCTTTTATAGTTAGATTGAGTTAAGAAAACAACACTTATAAAAAGCAGAAAAATAATTAGTAACCATGCCAGAAAGTTGATGACGCACTATATTATATATTGGATACTATATTTCATACGATCTGGTTCTAAATCATTTAGAGAAATAGCGGGTCATTAAATGGGTACTTATTGCACTTTCACTATATTGACACGCATAGTGTGGTCCTTGATTGTATCGATTCATGATCTTTGCACCCTTATTTACTTTAATATTTTGAACAAACGGTGAACCAGATATATCCCACTTAGCTTAAGATTAATATTAAAAAAAAACTCGTTGATCTGAAGCCCTTGTTTGAATATAGAACTGTCCATTCAGTTAGCTTACTGCGCTACTGTGCTACTGCTTACTTCACTGACATTATTATGTTCTATGTTTTGCTGTGCATTACTTTGTGTCCATTCTAGTATTGTAATCATCATGATGGGAAAGAGAGAGAGAGCTGGTTTCTTTGCTTAATTTGTCTTCCTGGTGTCTCGCGATGGTACGGTGTCTGTTCCTCGCGGTGCCAGGGGGTTGTCTGCAGTGTGTTATTGTGACATTTCCTGATCATACTCACTACTATTTTTGGTGCCAAATCAATGCTAAGACATAATACTTATACCTTAATGTCACCTATGAAAAATAATTAAGATGAATATTAAATAATTTGAATTAAAACAGTAGAAATAAATGAACAATCGCGGGAAAATCAAGGGGGTGTACTGACAAATCTTATTTCAATTGCTAAGTGCCCTAGAGTACCAAACTTGGTTTTAGATAAATGCTAAGACAATAGTATGTTTAACAAATGATCAAATATTAAAATGATTATATTATGATATTCATGAATATTAATGACACCATGAGCATTCTGAGAAAAAAAAACTTAAAAATTAAGGGGATATACCTACAAAATTACTCATATCTCAGCAGCTTATAGCCCTGTTGCCAACTTATTGCTATGACACAGCCCTTTATCTCAAAGATAATATGTTCCAGTTGTCTCATTTACATATTTATGAAAATTAATATAAACATTAGAACAAAGAGAAAAATTGCTGAGAAAATAAAAGGTTATACCAACAAAATTACCAATATCGCAGCTGCTTATTGCCCTAGAGTAGCAAACATTATGCTTAATTCAAGTATATGCATAACAGTTTTACCTAGTGGGAAGATATAAGAATATTCTAATTTGTATAAGATCAATATTAATAAAAACTAAAAAAAATATAAGAAAAAATGTATACAAATTGATAGCAGTGTACCTACAAAATTGCTCATATCGCAGCTGCTATAAATCTTATACTTTTTTCTTTAAATAAAAAACCCCTTAGGATTATGCTTTTTTCTACTGTTTTATATGGTACCAAGTTTGCTACTATGGGGCAATTGAAAGCTAAGATATACATCTTTTGTAGATACACCCCCATACTTTTCCTGTATTTTTCTCTCATTTCTCATGTTTCCATCAATATTCATGAGAAATTGAATTTGTTGTGTTATGAATTGGATCATTTTGGTAAACATGCTGTGTCAAAGCATTAATTTAAAATCGGGTTTGGCATTATAGGACATTTAACAACTGAGATATTAGTAATTTTGGAAGTGCATCCCCTTGATTTTTCTGCATTTTTTCATTTATTTCTTCTGTTTTCATCAAAATTCATGAATAATCATGATAAATATTTTTCATATTATACCTTAAGGTAAATGTACAATGTCTAAGCATTGAATTGGCACTAGGTTTGATACACTAGAACACATGGTACGTGAAACATAGGTATTTTTATATGTACATCCCTTATTTTTTCTGAGATGTTTTCTCTCATAACTAAAGTGTTCATTCATATTCATAAATACGCAAATGAAATAATTTTCATATAGGACCACTGGATGAGAGAACTTATCAAATTGTCTCACTGATTGTATTAAAACTGGCAACAACAGTGGTATGACGATGTTTCGGGCTGAAATGTGTTTATTTATGGGTTTTTATTACGATTTTATTTAATTTTCAAGGTTTTCATTAATATTCATAAATATGCAAATTAGTAGATTTACATATCTGACCACTGGAAGAAAGACATGTGTCTTAGCTTTAATTTGACACCAAATTTAGTGCTATAGGATAAGTAGAACCCTAGATATGATTGAATTTGTAGGCCTACCCCCATTCTCGAATATCGTATAAGGGGTTGCCATGGAAACCATGCATTTTCACATAGCCCATACCAAAATGTTTTAAGGTGAACTTCGTTTCGCATTCAAAGGGTCCCACTGAACTATTTGGCATGAATTTAAGATGCCCTAGGAGTGCAAGATAGATCTTACCTCAGCCCCTCCCCTAGGATTATAATTTTTACGTGATTTTCCCTCATTTTTAAGTTTTCATGTATATTCATGAATATGCAAATGAGATATTATTCATATAGGACCACTGGATGAATAGACTTCTCAAATTGTACCATTGATTATATCAACATGCAATAACATAACATGCAACAATGGCAATATTGGGATGAAATCGGCCTATTTATACTTTTAATGATTTTCTTTTATTTTTAGCGTTTTTATTGATATTCATAAATACGCAAATGATGCAAATATGATAACTTGCATTTTTGACCATGGATTAAAAGACCTATGACTTAGCTTTCATTTAGTACAAATTTTAGTAATCTATGGCTAAACGCAGCGGAGATATTATTGAAATTGTACGTATACCCCCATCTGTGAATCACATTTTTTAATGTTTTCATGAATATTTATGAATATGCAAATTAGATAATTTGCATATGCAACACAGGGATAATAGGCATATGTCTAAGCTTTAATTTGGTATTAAGTTTAGTAGTCTAGAATAAGTAACAGCTGAGATATGAGTACTTTTGTGGGCATACCCTCATTCTCAAATCCGCTATAGGTTGCCATGGAACCCATGCCTTTTCACATAGCCCATATTTTTTTAGGACACCTTCGTTTCTCATCCAGGGGGTCCCAATGAACAATTTGTCACCCATGAAAAATTGTCCTGGGGTGCAAGGTAACCTAAATTGGATCCCGGGGTAACACAATAGGCAATCATTGTGCCAAATATGAACCCCCTCGGTAAAACAAATAAAGAGGAGTTCGCGTTGCGAGTCGTAAGACACATTTTAGTATATGTGACCTTGAACTTTGACTCCTTGGTCAAATTGGTGGTTTGACTAGCCAATTGTCATTTACACCACATAGACAATCATTTTGTCAAAAATGAACATCCTCGGTAAAACAATAAAGGATGGGTAAGCGTTTTGAGCAAGCGGCGACTATCGGATGGACGAGACTGATTTTTCAAAAGTACGGATATAATAAGAAAATGTCATTTCTGCTAATGTTCATTCTTTTGGTGTGGTTGAGCTTAACAAACGATATATTTATTGTCAACGCAGACAACTACAGATTCAGCTCTGGTCTTAGTAAAACAGCCTTTCCTTATTACGGTTAAATCGTCTTGATCATTGCGCATATTAACCCATCCTTTTTCCTTCAGCTGAATTGGTTTAGAAGCCTCTTGGTCAAACCTTATTGCTCATGCAATCTGTCCACACCGTTCGCCTCTACACTTTAACATAGTAAAAATTTTAGCAAATATATACGACAGACGACTAAAGCAGACGCCACTTTCAAATGCATTAATGAAAAACTGTTTAAATTTTAAGATCGTTCATTTTAAAGTGCAGAATAACAGTTTCTGCATGATACATGTTAACCTATTACGAGGTTAATAAAATTCTTCTTCTTCTTCATGTATTTTACTAACAACTGTGCATCAAATCACTACATTTATAAATGAAATCAGTACACAACTCCGTTTCTATGCGTACATACTTATCAAATGGAAAACAACCACTTTTAGTGGTTCCATTTTTCCAGCTTTACTTTTTAATTGTTTGCCTGAATATACATTATAAACGAGCGTGTTTGGTCTCTTTTTGCAGAAATTAAATGGTGACACATGTGGACATAAGAACCGTGACATGTGATTTTAAACAATGTGGTATGTGCGACCAGTAAAGGCTCAGACAAGCCTGCGCATACGCGCAGTCTGATCAGGGTATTTGCTAGTCGCTTAAATATTCTATGAGTGTTAAGCTACTGACGAAAAATCTTTTGGAGTTTCTAAGTTTCTTAAAAGCAGGCTACACAGGCTCGTCTGAGTCTACACTTGTCAAAATATCACATCATATGTCGCGGGTCACATGTAAAAGGTCTAAATGAATTCTAAGTGAGTATACCAATTCCATAATCACAGATCACATACCAACATACGACGCCAAGAGGAAACACACATAAAAGCGAGCCAAGCCGAACCAGGACTAATCTCAAAACCCCCAAACATAACGAGACCAACAAAAAACATAGAACAGCAACTACAGAATCGCCTTAGAATGGGCAGGAGCTCTTCTTGAATGTACTATGTCCTGTGCACACTTTTATATGCATATGACGCAGTCCAGATAGTAGAATGTTTTAACCACGTTTTCACTGGTGGTAAACCCAATAAAAGAGTGAACTTCGTTGCCTTTAGATGAAAAATTAATTGCAGAACTATTTTAATGTTATTCATAATTTGTGTCGAATTTGGACAAAATATTATGTCATCGAGTGCCAGGGTTAATATTATTAACCCTGGCACTCGATGACATAATATTTTGTAAACTTGACATGTCCTCACAACAAACCACTCTAAACAAAGCGTGCACGTGACTTTTTTAGAATGTCGCACAGACCCAAAATCCATCAGCAGTACCTTGCATGTAGAAAGTTTAACTAAGACCTTTCTGATGCACATGCTAGTTCGCGCGTTCAATTCTACCACCTTGACCGCCCTAATATCTTGTTATCAGTCTGCGTCATTACCTGTCACAGAAAGGTATTGTGCAAAATGTTTTCAAAAAAAAAAAAAAAAAAAAAAAAAAATAGCGAAGAAATTATCATTGTATCGCGTTAATACTGTTATTATACCAAATCATTTTATGTTTTGACTAACAAAGATGATTCGATATCTCGACAGATAGATTATTTTAGCCATACCCCGCTTGTTTCTTTTTATTGTAAGTGTTCTGAGTAAAGCATACCGCATATTAACACAAAACCCATTTTTCAGCAGTGATGTGCTATAGCAGACAGGTCGATCGTTTAGTTTCGAACCAGCAGAGACAATGAATTGTCCCTGGTTAATTTGTTGTGTCAAACCTCATATGCCAAACGTAGAGCTCTGTTTTTGGAGCACGGCAAAACAAGGAAACGTTTCGCAGTACACACAGGTAGCCATTGCTATACTTTGCGCTGTTTATTTGACACTCCAATCTGCATCGATCATGTGACTTCGTGATGAGCTGTTGACAATCGTTTCGATTTTCCAAAGGTCATATTCCATCGCCAGTAACAGTTTAAAGCTATTGCTTCCCCTTTGATTGAACAATAGCGGGTCAGGCCTCATGCTCAATGACCGCTCTAGTGTAAAGCTTTTATCCGTAGGTTGGTGCCTGGTGCTTGTCTTAAGCTTGGCCCACCGCCACTCAAAGTGGGGTTTCTTTATCTCTGGCTATTTTTTAAATCTTAAGTCCTTTCCTTTGATTCATCATGATGATGCATTGCATAGGTTAGGAAACCTCCATGTGAGCTATACAATATTTGTGATTTAACAACAACAGAATCTAGGGCGAGGATTTGGTACCATGAAATGCATTTGATCCCACCAGTGGTTATGTACAGTCTAGAGACAAGCGCTTTTGAAGAACTCGGATCCGAGTTCATAAATTTCGCCTATAATTGTGTTATCAACACTCTGAGATTAATTGTTTATTTAACTGGGCTCAGCCTCTGAATTTAGAAATTACTCTGTCATAAGTTAGCTCCATACAGCAAAACATTTATCATTGCCTTGTCTTTGTTGATTCTATTTTATCTATCAAAACCCAGACTAGACTGTTCCAGAAACTAACTTAATTTTAATAAGTTCCTACTGTATAAAAACAGCAAAGTATGCGACAAACAGCCACATATATAAAAAGAGGTAAGTCTATTAACCCTTCGTGTTCCAATTGAATCTTCCATCCACATGGGATGTTAAATAGTACTAAATATATAGCAAACAACTTTAGCAGAGGACATTTTCAGATGTGTTTTGCTGGCCCTTCAATGGGTAACAGTGCAGACGCTGATCAAATGTCGCCAGATACAGCATTACATCTGGGTCTTCACTGTTAAATGAAGTTTACTTGTATCCAAAGTTAATTAATCTTTGGCCTCACGTTTTACATGCATGGGGATACGGCAAGCTTACAGAATTTATCTAGGCTGTTTATTATGAAAGCAAATCTGACAGAGTGTTGATATATGTAATATGTACTGCAGTGATTGTTTTAAAGTACAGGGGCATCTTGTCCCTAGACTGTGTAAGGCGGTGGTTCTGTCGTTGTTGATTCATTGTTTATTGATGTTCCCATTGTTGATGACGGCTCCGACTTAAAAACTTATCTATAGATGAGAGGGTTAGGGCCTGATGTTGTGTCTGTAGTCGGGTCCACCAAGGTTTAACTGTTAGATTTCTTTTACTCCTGTATTCAGTTGTATATACTGTCGAGTCCTTATCTTTGTATTATCTCCTTTTTATATCTCGATTTTTATCTAATAGGAGATAATACATCGATAATTTAGGGATCTTTCATGCGAACCAAACATCTATTTGTCTTGATTCACATCTGACATAAGGGTGAGGTTGGTACCATAAAACTAGTTTAAGCCCTCCAGTAAAACTATTTTACTGGTCGTTCCAAGGCGGTGCTTCTATTGTGAATCATGTTTGTTATATATGTTGCGTGTTTGTCATGCTTTCTTGTCAGTTCATTGCAGCCTTGTGGTCACCTTCTGGGAAAGGGCTGACCTCTTGACTCTCTTGTATGTGATGTTTTCTTGTGTTTTTATCACTTCCCATGTGGTGCCCTGGGTCAGGTGTGGTTCTTGATTGTATCGATTCCTGATCTTTGCCTTCTAACTTACTTTCTGTATTTGGCCATTGTTTTGTTATGCGGTAGAGAGAGAGAGAGAGAGAGAGAGAGAGAGAGAGAGAGAGAGAGAGAGAGAGAGAAAGCTGATTGCTTTACGTTGTCTTCCTGTTGTCTAGTGACTTTTTATTGTTTTATGGCTCTTCCTCACGTTGTCGTGGGTTGGTCTGCAGCGTGTGATTGTGGTAATACCTGATCATACTCACCTTCTTTTTTGATGTGTGTTAAATCAGTACGACACAAGTGTTCGAAATAACAACAAAGAATTTTACCTGTGCCCATTCCAACTCCATAAAATATCGACTGTATGGCTGCCGTACTAGCCCTGCTCTCCTGAAATTCTTCAAGGATATAGGGAAAGAATGCCCCAGAAGAAATCATGAGACCTACTGTGGTCAGCATAACAAATGATGCCGTCAGAAATGATACCACTGAATGCGTCGAACCTCTACTGGATTTCTTATCTGTTTGCTGTATTCTAAAAAATACATGTATGTAGGTCAATCTCTAAACTTTTATAAGTCCCAAATTAAACATGGTTTATAAATGAAGTCATTTTACTTAGCCCGTTTAACAAACACCTAAACACAGTAATTATGATAGTTATCAAACACAAGGCAGCATAGATTATGATTATTAATATATAAAGGCACAGATGGTTGTTTTCTCCGCATAAGTAAGTAGCATTTTTTTCTATCGTTTGGCACTGTATTATCGATTCGTACCACTTTCTAGCTCCATTTTTTCCGCATCATTTGATATTACTCGTATATTGATCTAAAAAGATTTGATTGTTATTGTTCTGTGTCTCGCGCTAGCGCTGCCTTGGTCCGTGGTCTGTGATTGTGGCATTGTGACATACTTACGTTTTTGTTATTTGAGCAAACACTCTGTCACAAAATTTTCAGCGAGGACGTCCGTGAAGTATACCCTGTCATTTGTCACATCAATTACTGTGATAGTGTTCGCCCAAAGTAGTCGCTTAAAGTGGACGACAACATTGTTTAAGCAAGTGCATCGCAAATGCAAGCCCTTATTAAATAATGCAATATGCAGCAAACCCGATCAAAATCGAATTAAAATAAGAAAGCTACAGCTGTTTGTATAGTTGATAATTCAAATAAATGGAAGGCCGCCATTTTAGGTTGTGTGACGTCACACAGACCTTATTAAATATGTATAATGAGAATAACTAGTTATAACTAGTTATCCACTATTCATTGTAATTTCGTTTGTATTTTTGTTGATTCTTCGGTTAAAATAGTTCATTTTGGAAAAAATCTGTATGTAGCGTGCATTTAAAATGGGGATTTTATCGGCTTTTGAAAAAGTTACAGGGAGTTAATCGACAATTGTCAAATTGGCGGCCTCCATCGGCTTAAATGATGCCAGAAATTTGATTTTAGAATTGGACTACGGGTTTGCATATCAGACTCACTTGCTGTAAATGTTGCCATGCCCTTTAAGAGAATAATATGACATCATTAGATCTTGCAAAAGTAAAATGGAAAGTGGTGCATAGATTAATAGATATGATTTCGCGAACACTGAAATAAAACACTCTTGAACGTTACGAAAACAAAAAAAGATTCTACCGTTTCATTCGTGCAGTGTATCATGTATCATATGAAAAGGCCACGTGATTTCCCAATCCTTGAATACATTATTCGGTAATTCGCTGGCCCATTTTAGTGCACCTCAAAAGTAATCTATGTAATAGTTTTACCATGGGTTGTCCTCCTGTACGTGGAGATAATCTCCGAGCTTTCGCGAGTGGATTATCTTACGTACAGATGGACAAACATGGTATAACTATTTTATACCACTTACATCCGTGTAGACCTTGCACATCGACATTTCATGTTTAAGTTGGTAAAGGTGTTATAAAACACAATATGAAAGTGTTTTGTATGCAGTTGATGATATAAACCTACTTTAACTAACCTTTTTTTGTTACTGTCATCCTCATCTAGAATTTCTTTAACGCTGAGAATATTCCTAGTTTCGCCATTTTCAGATGTGTTATCATTAACAGTGTATATGCAGGAGGTTATATCCTTTTGAGATAAGTCATCTTCCAGATTCTTAACTCTTATAGAGAGACATCTATCTTGTATATTATCTTTATATAGTATTCTTACAGCAGTTTTCCTTATCGTCATTTTTCTCTTATTCTAATTTTGCTAATAAAATTTCGCTATAGTACATGTATTAATATACCACTTATTGATAATGTCTTTTATCAAACTGACAATAAAACTTGCGTTTTAAAGAAAGTAGTTTTTGAATTAGTAAAGTGTATAGTATCTTAAAAATATACTTAACCTGGTATTTTACGGATGAACGGGGATATCACAAAGAGATTAAACTCAGATAAATTACATAAAAACACAGCATTGTATTAGAGTTAATGTAGTCGTGTTGTGCTCGTTATGACTGTGTGATATTTGCAAAACAGCATTTCTCTGTAAACTCGTTTTCTTTCTAAATTGAAAACCTTACGACCAACGTACCCCATGCCAGTATTCAAATACCTTCATTTTATTTTTTTTTCTTTCCTTAATTTACAAGGCCATGAAACAAGATCCGTCACAACTATCATTTGTGTACAAGTCATGAGCTAAAGCACTCATTCGTAAAGGTCATATCTCCGGCAAACCAATATTTAAGGTACATCAACTTTATAATAAGTAATTTTAACATATATTTTGACATAGGCTGAAGAAATAGTTTTTTTTTATTTTCTTATCACATGACGTCGCGCCTGGGAATGATAAAACACCATGTGTTAAATTCGAAAAAACACTAGTGGTTTACATATCTAATAACATAATGTATATTATGCTGACTTCCATAATATAACAACGTTATAAAAAATCGTAATATTTCCATGCCAAAATGCGATTTCAACGTAATTTTAATGGCATATGATAATTAGACTCTAACATTCGTGTTTCTGTGTTATCTAATTTATTAAACTTGTTACGAAAAAGAGATAAAATGCTCGGCAATCCTCTTTTATCTCTTGCTCAACTATTTTCCTTTATATAAAGAGTGATTAATAAGTAAGCGAGTATGATCAGGAAATACCACAATCAAATACCTCAGACCAGCCCACGGTCCTGAGGTCGGAAATTATAGCCCAGTATCAATATTATAAAGTATTATCTCCAAAGTTTTTAGGGCAAATCCATTTGCTTTCCAAAATGTGACACCCAAACACTACTATGTCATGACATGACATGACATAACATCATTGCTTTGATTTATACGGTGGTACCTTGGGGACATTCATTATTTTAATTTTAGAATTGAATTATTGAAATATAAGTAAACGTTAAAAATCTGTTTGGATCACCTTAAATACTGATGAGATTCTCAATGAGTTTCTAAGTTTATCTACGCATGTTAATATGAAACTGGTTGATTCGCTTTAAATGCATTTTTGTGTCCGTGTCTTTTTCCACATGGGTCGGTTTATGGTATGTGATTATGGCATGTCCTGGTAATACTCACTCGTTTTAAGAAGTCTCTCTTATATTAATATAAAAAACACTTCAACAAGAGGCGCATAATTAGTAAACATTTGGTGCATTGGTGATAATAGTGTATGGAGCTTAACTATGTAAACCGCGATAATTAGATTGCGTGCAATCAGAAGCACAAAACGAATGCAAAACTGATGACCTGCACTAGCAATCCCTGCTTTCCATTGAATTTCAGAATGCTTCGGAAGCAATTTTAGCCCGTAAACACAACAGCTCCCTGTCCTAACAGAGCGGCTAAATACTCTAAGAACATAGCAGCAACGCAGCTTCGTCTTTACCGTTATCTGAGAGCCTCTGAGTCTGTGCATAAAACTGTTGAAATGCAACACGAGCATATTACACAAAGTTGTCTGGAGAGATTGGTTTTCTGTTATGAAACATAATATATGATGATTTATATGTTAAACCGTCGCCTTTCCTATGGTACAACTAAGATTTAAGCCTTGTGGTCACCTGCTGGGAAAGGGCTGACCTCTTGACTCTCTTGTATGTGATGTTTTCTTTTGTTTTTGTCACTTTCCCATGTGGTATACTTGGTCGGGTGTGGCACTTGTCTGTATCGTTTCCTGATCTTTGCATCCTTCTTACTTTGTAAAGAAATGCTTTGATATTCATCGTATGAAATATAGTTGCGTATAAATTCCAATTAAATCAGCATACGAGTTATCAACGGTTTAACGCGCGGTATAAAAAAGTAGTTTTAAAGATAGATGAGAATCGTTGTAAACAAACACTGGCAAGTTTACCTTGATTTTGGGCGTGCGGGTAGTCTCAGTTTACAGTCATATTGAACCTACCACAGATAATTGTATATGTGCGTAGCAGTGAAAAGTCATGCTTTACCTGTTTATAAGAAAAATAGAATAGCCTCATTACTATGCATCTTTGAAACTAATATAGGAGAATTATTTACCTTGAGTTGTCAGTAGTTTTCCTATATATATTACTCATAAAAGCATGCACAGTAGATGCGTTTTCTTTCTAAACAAATCAGGGTAATTGAAAATAAGAAAATTAAACCCCCTTTTGTTTTAAACATCCGGGCTAGAATACAATGACGACTGGCATATTATGTATCTGGTGAGCATGTCTGCAGACGTTATTTCAACAAAATAGGGGAAAAAATATCTAGGGAAACAGTCCGCCTAATCGCTACAAAGTAAGAAAGAAGGCAAAGATCAGAAATCCATGTAATCAAATACCACACCGGACAGCCCTTTCCCAGCAGATCACAACAAGGCTGCCAAAACAGACAAGGCAGTATGCCACGAAACACAAATAACAAAAAGGATCCACCAAAAAAAATTACTGGAGGGCTTAAACACTTTTGACGGTACCAACCTCACATTAATTTCTGATGAGGATCAAGACAGATAGATGTTTGGTTCGCATGAAAGATACCTAACTTATTGATATATCATCTCCCAGTACATACGAATCGAGATATAAAAATGAGATAAAACAAAGATAAGGACTCAACAATTCATACAACTGCGTATCCGAGTAAAAGAAATCCAACAATTAAGCTCCGATGGGCCCGACCTTAGACACAACATCAGGCCCCAACTCTATCATCTATAGATAAGTTTTTAGATGGGTATCTTTGTTACACCATAGGATATGCATTATGCATTAGAGCTAAGTGTGACCTTTCAGTCAAGCTGTAGGTTGTTATTGTATCAACACTTTTTGAAGACAAAAATCAAGTCAGGTATACTCCATCCGGCCATCCATCTGTCTATCTGTCCATCTGTCCACCTTCTGTCTTTTCATTTGCTGGTTTGACTAACTCTTTATACATCTTTCAAACAATGATTACCCGTAACAGTCTAGGGACAAGATGCCCCTGTACTTTAAAACAATCACTGCAGTACATATTACATATATCAACACTCTGTCAGATTTGCTTTCATAATAAACAGCCTAGATAAATTCTGTAAGCTTGCCGTATCCCCATGCATGTAAAACGTGAGGCCAAAGATTAATTAACTTTGGATACAAGTAAACTTCATTTAACAGTGAAGACCCAGATGTAATGCTGTATCTGGCGACATTTGATCAGCGTCTGCACTGTTACCCATTGAAGGGCCAGCAAAACACATCTGAAAATGTCCTCTGCTAAAGTTGTTTGCTATATATTTAGTACTATTTAACATCCCATGTGGATGGAAGATTCAATTGGAACACGAAGGGTTAATAGACTTACCTCTTTTTATATATGTGGCTGTTTGTCGCATACTTTGCTGTTTTTATACAGTAGGAACTTATTAAAATTAAGTTAGTTTCTGGAACAGTCTAGTCTGGGTTTTGATAGATAAAATAGAATCAACAAAGACAAGGCAATGATAAATGTTTTGCTGTATGGAGCTAACTTATGACAGAGTAATTTCTAAATTCAGAGGCTGAGCCCAGTTAAATAAACAATTAATCTCAGAGTGTTGATAACACAATTATAGGCGAAATTTATGAACTCGGATCCGAGTTCTTCAAAAGCGCTTGTCTCTAGACTGGTAATAGAAGTTGACAACGAAGGTTTTGGTGGAGTTATTGTGTTCATACTACGTGCACGGAGTGCATATGTTGTGTTAATGTCAACAAATGATTCTGACTCCTGATATTACATAGGAGTCGATGCCAGTATGAATAATAATCAAATTATCTCCGTTTGTTTATTACTCGACATAAATTGTGATGGGGTTCATATTTGGCACACAGGTGATGGCAACCAAGCTTTTTCGTCACCAATATAGCATTGGAGTCAAAGGTCAAAGTTAAAAAGCATCTTATTTCTAATCATTTGTGGTAACATGAACTCCTATTACGAGTTGTTGATAGAAATGCATGATTCTTTATTGGCACGAGGGTTGCTTATGATGTGTAGATAATTTTATGCTAAAAATACTTAATTTATGTTCGTTTAACTAGAAGTAATCTATGGCACAATCTGACAATTGATTTCCAACAAAGTAGCATTTTGACAAGTGTAGGCTCAGACGAGCCTGTGCAGTCTCCGTTAAAGCTTAATAACTCCAACTGATGTTAAGCCAGTAACTTAACACTCATAGAATAATCGAGCGACTAGCAAAGGCTCTGATCAGACTGCGCGTATGCGCAGGCTGATCTAAGGCTTTGCTGGTTGCACATACCACATTGTTGGAAATTTCATGTCGCAGTTCATTATGTAAAGGACAACGAATGTTTCATTGTAGTTAAAAGTTAATGTCAAAAAATACTTAAATTTTGTCTATCTGTCGAGTAACGCGAACTCTTCTAATAATTCTTAATGGAAGTGGATCATATTTGGCTAAATGATGACACAGAATACTAACAGTTGTATGTCATCAAAAGGCAATAAAAGAAAAGCAACCAGCCCTCTCTTCCCTAGTGAAATGATTGCGATACTAGAAACAACACTAAGTACTGCACAACAAAACAAGGACCATACAAAAAACTCCCGTAAAACAGTGGTAACAACAAAAATGAATCGATAACAACAAAACCCCGCCTTAGAATGGACAGCAGTCGTAGCCACTGGAGTAGGCGGGGCTTAAAAGTAATTTTGACAACCATATGGCCATTAATTTTGTTAGAATTGCTCCGATTAGTCCATATTTTGATTACGCTCACATACCACAAGGAACCGCCATTAATCACTTAAATACACCAAAAAAATATCACAGGCTGCACTACAAATGCTGCACGTACCAGTTCAAAGAGGTTTAACTCAGTGTAAAATGTCAGGCCTGATCTATGTCTAAACTGTTTGCAAAGATTGTCAGCAGATGAATGTGATCCAAGTGTCAAACAGTTTGGATCCAGGTCAGGCCCTACACAATGTCAGAATCAGTCTTGGTCCAAACTGTTTGTAAAGGCTATCAGCAAACACCACAAGCAGGTTTAGTGTTAAACAGAAACAATAAAATGGTATGTGCATCCAGGATGTCTAGCAAAGACTCACGTCATTTGGGCATCTGTGTCTAATTATAGTCTGATCAGTGTTTAACAGTAACATAATGGGTAGCTCAGCGTCCAAGCTTTTTTGTGCTGACATAGAGGACTCTGACTAGAATTGGCAGATGCTGTTACGACATAATGCCGGTCAGGAAGGAAGAGGGGAAATCTTATTGGAAAATTCCTTTATGCGATGATGATGCTACCAGGGAAAAATAATGCACACAACTAGAAAAAACTTTTCAGTACTTTATGTACTAAGAAAACATCGACAACACACTAATAATACAACGACGCCACCTACGCTATTATTTCTGGCTAGTTGACCATCCTATATTAGGGCAAGTTGCCACTCTAAGATCATTTCAATTAGAATCAATCTTAGAGTGTCCTGCTCAAGATGTACGTCAACTAGTCAGAAATAAGAGACGTAAAGAATACGATTCACATACAATCTAAGCTCTAAGAAAAAAAATTGGGCCCTTTGGTACTTAAGTATCGTGTTGTTTAGTACTCTTGGTTATTAAACGCGTTTCGCGACCACTATATCTTCTTGGCCACACGTTGTTGACTTCCAGTCAATCGGCTCTAAGATCCTTCATATCGGAACGTCAAATGATTCATATAGGATTGCTTATAAGGTGCTTTGATTCTCTTTTGTATGGAGACGTCAAGTTTATTATAAGTGGATCTTCTTATACGACGGTTCCTGAACGTCTCCCCATATTGGGACGTCAGGTTTATTTATCACAATTCCAGCTGGTTGGCTAACATCTCCACCTGGTCTACGTAGCTGGTCGCGAGTATTGGGACCAGATTCCACGCTGTTCGTGGCCTGAGGGGACAGCTAGTAAGTGCCCTCAGTTGTTTAATCTTGTGGCTCACCAACATTCGGCCTCCAACGTAGGAGGGGACACAAATCAGAGACGATTCTGCAAAAAACAATCTAATTTTATAATCTCAGAATCACTCTGTTGCGTCAATAATGGAGTTGTTCGTTTCGAGTTAACAAAAATAATTTCACTGGTCTTATTTTTTAAAATTACAGCCTAACCCTATAAGCGCGCGATTAGCCCTCACCCGTGGGTGTATGGCTAACGGCTCCCATGTGGTTAGGATGGATTGGCTCTTCTAAATATCCACACTCAAAAATTTGTAATAGAGATGTATTTTAGTGACTGGCCTATGTCAGCGCTAAACAATACCTCCTATGCCAAACGAACAAACCCATACGTTACAAAAATTTCCAGTACGCTGTCGTAACGTCACCCTGGTTTGAGACGCTATCGCAGCCGAAACATCAAGAACCCGTGGCCTTTTTTTCCTTTCAGGTCACGTAATCTAGATAGTTTCGAGGTTTACAAATACTGATACCAATTCTCTTAAAATTCCAGGAAAACGTTGAACAGCGTGGTGCCGACGTAACGTTTGGACGTTTACGTCGGACATCACCCTGCCCACGCGCTAATTTCGTACTTGTATAACGTATCAGTTGTAAACAGCTAACTATGACCCCTCATCAAACATATTTACATCAATATTGAGAGATTACATTCTGCTGTTTTATGCGTGTAAAAACGTACAATATTTTTACATGTATTTTGGTGGAACAAACACCTACCTAATCTCTAAACATACATGTCAGCTATCACCTTATTTATGTAAGTGTGTTATAGTGTATGCACATAACCCTTATTCTTATATGCGTCGATATAACTCGATGTGACACATACAGGTCGCTACAGAAAGTCGACTATCACTGGCAGTTAAATCGTCTTTCCAACAACGCCATATAAATCACAACAACTTAGAATCTAGCTGCTAAAATTGTTTATTCACCTATCGGCCCCCGGTAAATCTTCCAGCATACCATTATAGTTTTATGTGCAGATCCGAAATGGCCTTGGACTACCTTTGGCCGAAATAACCCATCGAGTCCATCCGTACAGCTTTACTATAGCCACAAGAATGGTCCCACCAGATTTTCAAGCCCTACGCATGTGCGTAGATTAATAAGCAAGTGCGTAACAATCGCTATTTTTGCCAAAAAACGGGACGTTATTGATAACACCCGATAGAACTCGTACACAGAATGCTGGCCGATTCAACAGACGACAAAATAGAAAACGAGTGACTTATTATTTCAATACAATGTGACATGCCAGAGACATCGCGATTCAATGCAACTAACACAACTCGCCATAGCCCTGTCATGTACAATTTCAACACAGTCAAATATATATAACTTCACGTACCTTTCTATAATGATGAATAGCGTCTCTATATCGTACCTCTCTACGGTATCTTTATAATGTCCCCTAACAAGAATGGGAAATTCCATCCTTTATATAGTGAAAAGTGTGCAAGATCTTCAAGATCTTCAAGAAAAGTAGCGAAATCGTGCAAGCGTTACTAAATAAAGACACAATGAATTCCATCTCAGACAAACCGCCCTTTTATTCGACTATTAGTAGAAAAGGTACCGTATCACGGTTCGTATAGGTGACCAGGTGCATACCTAAACCTTTGTGCATTTGTGCGTATACGCAACCATCACTGATTCTGTTGTTCCTTATATTATTCATCGTAACAGATGCCAGGGCGATATGAGTTTTGTCTTACTTTACATAATATTGTGATAGTAGTTTCCTGATGCGGCTCATATATAATTTAAATGCATATTCATTATATGCTCCTATACCACAGTTTGTATACGTATATCCTGATAGTTAGCCACTGCAAAAAGCCATCTACAATCAGCTAATACTCATATCAGCCCGTATACTGCCACATTTTGGTCAGAGGCTTTTCTGTCAACATGAACTGTGCACATGCTGATCCGAGTCTTTGGTGGTCCTGCAAGTCATTTTGTTGATGTGAGTTGTCATGAGTTGTCTCAGAGTTATGGAATCAATAACAGCAGTGATAATTCTTATGAAACATTAAATATGCAAATACTCTTTGCATACTGGGTTATTTTGAAAGCTTTTATTATTGTCTGTCGATTTCTTTAAGCCATACCTCTTCTTAAATACTCATTTCAGGAATGGGATCTGGGCATCAAACAGTTTGGATCCAGATTAGGCCCTTCATTTTGTTGAGCTTGATCTGGACTCAAAATGTTTGCAAAGCATCAGATATAATGAACTGAGCTAAATGTTACAATTTCAATTAATACTATAAACTATATTTACATAGGGGCTCTTAACCAGGCTTTCTTAAGTTTGTAGTGCAAATTGTAACAGGCTATCTCGAAACCACATTCTCATTCTTATCAACTGACGCCATTATTACTCAATCAAATAATTGAACTGAAGCATAGCCTAATTATAGCTCACTTCACTGCGATGTGTTGCCATCAAAGTAAGTAAGGGTGCAAAGATCAGGAGTCGATACAATCAAGTACCACACCTGACCCAGGATACCAATGGGAAAGTTACAAAATCACAGTAAGACACCACAAACGAGAGCCAAGAGGTCAGCCCTTTCCCCGCAGGTGACCACAAAGCACATAAAAAAAGACGCGCACAAAGACATAGCAAACACAAGACAGAACAAAAACATAAAAGATCCACAAAAGAAGTACGGCCATGGAAGGGTCAGTAAAATATTTTACTGGAGGGCTTAAACCGGTTTAACGGCGTGCCAACCTCACCCTTAATTCAGATGTGGATCAAGACACATAGATATTTGGTTTGCATGAAAGACCCCTAACTTATCAATGCATCATCTCCTAAAACATATAAATCAAGATATAACAAGGAGATAAAGCAAAGATAAGGACTCAACAATAAATAAAACTGAATACCAGAGCAAAAGAAATCACAGCTGAGGTAAAAGAAAGTTTGAAAGTGATCTGTTTCAAGCTGTTAGACTGGTATAATTGAAAACATGTCTGCTGTCTGTTGTTGGTTTTAAGAGCAATATACAGTCTTAAATCTTAATGAAGAAACAGAGTGGTAAAATGAAATCAGTGAGGAATTTATTTTTGATCAAGATAAATAATAGCAGGACTTGAATATTCACTCTAATTCGCTTGTTGTTGTTTTTATTTCTCTTTACGTGTACCACTTTTGTAAACAGTGAAAAAGCAAGATGAAACGCCACAGAACGAGTAGTTTGAAGTCAAAGGGGTTGGTTTATTAATAATCTAAAACCAAAACATGAGTTTCAGCATTTGTGAGACCGTTCCAAGGCGGTACTTTTTCGTGGATCATTTGTGTTATTTATGTTTTGTATATGTCATGCTTTCGCGTCTGTTCATTTCTGCCTTGTGGTCACCTGAAGGGAACGGGCTGACCTCTTGGCTCTTGTTTGTCATGTTCATTGTGGTTTGTTACTTTCCCATTTGGTATCCTGGGACAGGTGTGGTAATGGATTGTATCGATTCCTGATCCTTGCTGTCTTCCTTACTATGGTTCTCTAAAGCACTCAGGGCTTATACGTTAAAAGGATTATGAATAATAAAAATATCACAATTATATTGGTCTAAAATACTCCAGGTATCCAGATAAGAGTGAGTAATCAAAAACAATGATCTTATTTCCTAACCAAAATTTATCTCGCCGGTACTTTAAAGAACCTTTACAGTGTGACTGTTCTTTTCAGTACCAATAGCAAATGTTAAAACTGATGGATAAGAAAATATTCTCAATTTTACACTTGATTATTTTATTTCCACCAATGAAAAATCATAATCATCTGATTTTAATGTAATATAGAATTAATTATTTCTATGAGCTACTGAGATTTCCTGTATTTCCTGTATTTCTTAGACATCATACATTTATAGGATCACAGTTTGGATTTTCAAGATTATGTGGAGTTGTTCCAATAGATGATCATATTTATGCTAAAAGTGCAGACTTAGCGTCAGTTGCATTCTGTTGTTTACCATTAAACTGGGGAGAAGGAAAAATATATATAATGCCTGACACGTCCTCTTTCAGATTTTACACACAGGTGACACATTTGTTTCAATGAAAGTAATGTCAACAGTAGAAGTCGATTTTCGATTGCTAAGGTGTTAAAGCAAGGTATAGTTATCATAAACGTCCATAAACATTTTCTAAATTTTATCATAGACACTAAGAGTTGATTGTTAAATGCAGTATTGGTTTAAAAACTCTTCTGCAACAGGGCATATATGGTTCCACTTAAGGTTTTCTTTAGCTCTGACTGTCTGTGAGTCACGAGTCCTTTTCTTTGTTTCACCATAGATTGTTAATTTGATTACAGCGTTTCTCTTTGATGATGCATTTCATTAGATAATTTCGCGCCAGTAAAATGCAATATCCCCCCCCCCCGGTGGCTTAGGCTGTTTTCTGTCCTAAGGCGGTGGTTCTGTTGTTGTTGTTGGTCCATTGTTTATTGTTGCTTCTGTTGTTTCTGAGGGTTCTGTGTCTGGTCATCGTTTTGTTATGCAGGACCTCTTCAGTTTTCTTGTTAGGAAAAAAAAGCTGGTTGCTTTACTTTAATTGTCTTCCTGGAGTCTTGTGACTGTTACTGTTAACTGTTACGTGGCTTTTCCTCACGTTGTCCTGGGTTGGTCTGCAGTGTGTTATTGTTGTATGTCCTGAACGTACTCACTTTTTTCATGAACACGTTTCATTCATTTCTTCTAAACAGCTACATGTTATTTCGATTATTATAATCAGGTCTCTCTGGAAGATGAATGAAGTATCTTAAAGAGCCCAACACTAGTCAATATGGATTGAACCAAATAACCCTCGATCGTTATACCACTTCTGAACAGTAAATTGTTACTCCTTTGAAAAAATACTCAATCCACTACTTTTACAAGTAACTCTCATAACATGCATATTTGAGTAATGTATGTTCCGTTTGTATGTTTGACCAAAATGTAATAACTTATGGTTGTTTTTAGAACAAAACATCTTCATAAAAATATATATTTCATTTTTGAAAAAAAAATATCGAAATTCAAAAATCTGACCCCCCCCCCCCCCCAAACAAAAAATCGACAAGCCTATGTTTATATATAAAAATGTCAGAGTACCTTCATCCTTACCCCACTGGGGTGTAAGAAAAACTTGACGCTCTAAAAATAATAACATTGTTCATACGTAATGCACAAGAACTGTTACAGTAACATATTCAAAATAGTAACAATTTAGACGCACTAGAGTGCTCGACTATATGTTGATCTCATAAACCAATAGCTTTCGAATAAATACGAAAACAAAAGAAAGCTCTTTCAGCCTGTCCGGAGAAATACATTGGCAGCTCAAATTAATCAGAGTAGTATAATCAAAAATGGGTGACTTTATAATCCGGTTCACTTGCTTTGTCTAGTTGGTCGATATGCTTTCTTTTAGTTTGTATTCTATTGTGCAGCACTAGGGATATAATACAGAGAATCAAACTCAAGAACATGAGACCCGATGTTCCATATAAGGAGATCAAATAGGATCCACTGACGTCCCGCAATAACCCTGAAAAAGAATTCGCAAAACAATGACTCTGTACATGATATGTCGTTCTTACCATGGCCATCAGTTAAAGCATATTGCACATGTCCCTACCGGGGTACGGTAAAAACTTTTCAATAACAATAATACACATACAAAATTTTGATAGGCAAACTTTGATTAGCATTAAGAAACTACTTTGTGGCTTTTGACCAAAGTGATGCAATCCGTCGCGAAGAAACATACCTTCTGGGTTTCCGACCAGGTAAGGCCAAACTCAGCCTGCTCAGCTACAGAGACAAGCTAGTTCCATTGAAATTTGCTTGAAACAGGATCTTTTATGTTTTTGTTCTGTCTTGTGTTTGCTATGTCTTTGTGTGCATCTGTTTATATGTGTTTTGTGGTCACCTGCCGGGAAAGGGCTGACCTCTTGGCTCTCGTTTGTGGTGTCTTACTGTGAGTTTGTCACTTTCCCATTGGTACCCTGGGTCAGGCGTGGTACTTGATTGTATCGATTCCTGATCTTTGCATCCTTACTTACTTAGTTGTGCCCATTTCCATTAAGCCAATTATAAAGGAGTCGATCAGACTGCACACATCTATGTGCAAGCTTATCTGTGCCTTTGCTTTTTGCATGCAGGTTTTCTTGCCACGATTCCCATATGATAACTTAAGATTTTCGTTTCAGCCATGCTATTTTTTCTTAATTATTTTAAGAGAATCATATTTTTTGAATTACTGCAAAATGTTCATAAAATGTTAATTCGTTTCCACATGGTCAATACACTTTTAGCGTAGATTGTTGAATGCTACCAAGAGAAAATTAAATTTGATAAGCTCCAAAACAGATCTGGTCTGTTACTTAAATTGAATGTTGATCTGTGAATGCTTAAAAAGATTTCATTTGACAAGTTTTGACTGCTTATTCACTAAAACAATACTATCGATATCATTAACTCCACAAGGCATTCAAATGCTATCGCAGACACTCAGAGATGATTGTAAAATGTAACGAGTGTTGGAAGACGCCTCTGCAGCAGGGCATATCAGAGCCACTATTTTAATCCTCGTCGCGAGAAAACCTGTCTTCGGAATTTCCGTCAAAGCTAGTTTCAAACCGGTCTCCTCAGCTACAAAGACTAAGTAGAAAATTGAAATTTCACATGCAGCAAGTTTACATAACATGATACTTTCTAAAAACGAATAACAAAGGCGCTGATCAGACTGCGCGGATGCGCAGGCTGGTCGGCGCCTGTGTTGTTTGCAAACCCCCTAAGACAGGTTTTCTCGCGTCGAGGCCCATATGGTGAATAAGCTTAAAAATCAAAATCAGAGGACCTGAGGTCCTGAAAGGCTCTCCTGACATGGAGCCACTAGAATGTAGATGACCTTAATATCAGGGTTTACGATAGGATCATCATTTGAACAAACTTTGTAAGGTCCATATTCCTAATGAGAAACACCAACACCAAAGGTGATTGGTCATTAGTTTCAGAGACAAAGAGTTTTGATTATCCTTTACATAACATGACATGGATGACATTACTGTCATGTGACATTAAGGTTGTCTAATCCAAAGCATGTTCGATATGAATTCGAGCTCTGATTCCTAAAACAATGTGTTTGCAATCCAATAAGAGCTACTTTACATAAGTCAATCATGGCCTTTTTTGCTGGATTGTTGAAATGCGACTGCTTTTAATCTTGCACTCAATGTACGTAACCTATTCATTTGGCTATCTTGGGCAAAAGATATAAAAAGCAAGGATTGTTTGGTTCCAGAGAAACCGATTTTTAAGTTGCTACTTTATATGGGCTAGCAGTCATTTTTGTCATGTGCCCTAGACCACATAGTTTTCACTAATACAAGCCCTAATCCTCTTTCCTGCAACTGGTATGTTGTAAGTCCTGTAGCATTATTCATTAACATCCCCGCTGCATAATTCTGCTACTTACCTAGTACGACACATTATTCTGTGACTGAACTAAAACATGAAAGTGATGCTTTGTTACAAGATGGAATTTTTATTCTGAAACTCACCCGTTATAGGTCCAGATGCAACAACTACGGTACCACCAACACAGAGAACGAGCCCTAGACCTGTAGCAAATCCTGTTGTTCCTAGCATGTCTAAAGACACCACTGACATACAGGAGATCAGTATACCTCTCGCTAGTCCATTCACTATAAAAAGTACCACAGTCTCTGTAAGTAAATAATAAGAGGATAAGTAATGGTTCACGTCGTAATACTTGCCTCCAGTATTGGTGACCAGATAGTTAACAAATAAGCTTGCTTACTTTAAATTACTTTAAAGCAGGGTGAGGAATCACGCGGTTTTGTGATACACTGCACGATTAAAATGCCGTACTCTGTTTTTCGTAACGGTAACAAGCTTTATTTTCTTTGTTCTGTAAGTCGTATCCGACAATCCATGCATCACTTTGCAGCCCCTTTTTTGGCCGGGTTTAATGATACAATACATTTCTTGTAAAAGTTCCTTCTTTGGACAAACAGTCTGTCACAAAATTTAAAATGACAAATGCCAGGGTACACTGCACAAAGTACAAAAATTAAATGAGTATGATCAGGAAATACTGCAAGCCAACCCTAGGCACTGCGAGGAAGAGTCACAGAAAACTAACAGTCACCAGACATAAGGAAGACAATCAAAATAAAATAACCAGACCACTCTTCCTCGTCAAGATGATTGCAAAATTAAGGACACTAAGTAATACATAACAAAACAAGAACAAAACTCAGAGACTCCACAAACAATGGGAGGAACGTTAAACAATGCATTAAACAACAACAGAACCACTGCCCTAGAATGGACAGTAGCCTAAGCCACTGGGTTGGGGGCTTTGGGGGCTTAAATGCAATTTACTGGTGCCAAATCATGTTTGCTTTTTCTGTATGGTATTGAATGATCCGGAAAAACAGAGCTAGAAAGTGGTATATAGGTTAACAGAAATAATGTGAACAAACAGCTACACAAAAACACTCTGATAAAACAAATGACAATTCACTCCTTACTGCTGATATTCACAGAGTTTACAAGGGGAATGACGGTCAAACTACTGTGTTACCATGTAGATTATCCAAAATAATTATTTGTAATATTCCAGCCTTGGTCGTACATTATACAGTGCATAGTGATCGGTTTTAATACTAATGCCTTTTGTATGTTGTGGGCCAATGCATGAATCATGGTCATGAACTTGTTCTCATAATATTATAGGTTTAGATAAACAAAAATGTACATATTTCGTTACTAACCAATTTAACATATGTTTTGGGTGCTCAAAAGAACCGTCTCGTTTGGATGGTTCTTTTGAACATGTGTTTTGGTTGAGTAATAAAAAAAAAATTCTGGTACGCACTCTTAATTTAAAGCATGGAACTGCATTTTAATTTATATATTGAAGAAAACTATAGTGTACATAATTCTTATTTTGGGGAATGTTAAAAAAATGTTTTTATAGTATTCGGTTGTACTAATTAAGGGATCATCTTATGGTACTATCTGTTCAGTGACTGTCATGTGACGTTCTTCAAAATTGAATAACAGTCTAACAAAATTACAGAAAAAAGATTATACAGAAAGCTTGTTCACACAATGGCAGCAACGAAAAACTTACCAAGAAATAGAGAATACTAGGCGAGTGTCTTTTGATATCAAGTTTACCAGGCAAGGCTTCGAGAACGCTTGTTGGCATCACGAGGCTTGCCGAGAAATAGAAAATACTAGGCATGTGTCTTTTGATATCAAGTTAAGCAGGCAAGGCTTCGAGAACGCTTGTTGATATCGCGAGGCTAGCAGTGAGATAGAGAATACTAGACAAGTGTCTTTTGATATCAAGTTTACCGGGCAAGGCATCGAGAACACTTGTTGACATCGCGAGGCTTGCCGAACGATTCAACATGGGTTCTCAAAGCCGAGCCTGGTATCAATAGACACAAACCTGGTATTCTGTTTATCAGCATACCAAGTTAATTTACTCTTCAAACTAGCAAATGTGACGTAATGATCATTTTGTGTGGATTCAGAGTCATTAGCGACGTCAGTCAAAAAGTGCAACATCATTATGACCTGATAAAGGAACATGCCGTGAGATAGACAACGTTTATCATGCAACGTGCAAACGCTGCAGTTAGTATGAATGGTAACTGATAAACAACAGTATTTGAGGTAGAAGATTTGGCCAGTTAACTATATTCGCTATACCATGCTCTCTGTTCTGGGACGATGATTCTGTTGTTGTTGATCCAGCGATTGCTGCTGCTCTCATTTTTGCGAGAATTTTGTCTATGGTCATTGTTTCATTGTGTGGTTCTCTAGTTATGCTACCATCTAGCTGAGGTAGAGAGAGAGCTGGTTACTTTACTTTGTGTTTTGCTGTCTTGTGGTTGTCTTGTTCTGTGGCTCTTCCTTTTAGTGCCGTGGTTTGGTCTGTTGTCTGTTAATGTTGAATTCCCAGGCATCAGCCGCCACACTCCCTTGTTTTTGACTCTTGATAGCTCAGTGTATCTGCATATGTCGTAGTAAATGTTTAATATGATACAACAGACCAGGGCGATGTTCAGACAATTGATTTACATCTCTATCAAATGGAATACTGTTGGTTGTGTAATAAGAGGACTCAACACTATTCTGTGATTGGAAATAATGTCAATACCCATTTAAGCAAGTCATATTAAGATGTAATCCCTTGTTAGTTTAAGCTCTCATCATATGAGTATAATTAAACAAGAAGATTCCGACAGTGCGGTCATAATATGTTTTCGTATTCCTAGTTCAGTTAACAATTTTCGGAATATGCTTCCTACCATTAGGTTAGCTCCTCTTGGGTCACCTATTATCAGGAAGTATTTTAAACCATTTAATGCATTCAAAAGACGTGGAATGTATCCTAATGTTTCTAAGTGCAATGCCAAGAGGTGTGTCTGTTGCACACATTTATGTACTAAAACTACCATTACATCATCTGTAAATGGTAGGCAATTTTCCATAATTAATCATAATGATTTGGACTGAACTTCATCTGATCTGATTTATGTTATAACTTGAACTGAACCTAACTGTGGAATGCAATATGTTGGACAAACTGGCCGATCCCTCAAGACTAGGTTTCGTGAGCACTTTCGTAAAATGAAAAAGCCTAAAAAATTTGATACATTTCTTTATCGCCATTTCAAAAGTAATGGTCATTCACCTAGTAAAATTGTAATTCAGTCGGTTAAAAAAATTATATATGATCCAAATTCATCTACTAGATTAAAAAATATAAAGAGACATGAAAACTGAACTTAAATGGATTAATTTTTTGCAATCACCTTTTCCTTTAGGCTTTAATGATAATATATACCATGAAGGCAACATTTCTAAAATGCCAGATTTTGATGTTTTTTCTGTTTTGGAATGTAAAAAACGTAAAAGTAGATCTCATGGTAAACGTAAAAATGGCAACATTTAGCGCAAAATTTGTACTGAAAAACGCTTAAATACTTCTTTAAAGGATCTTTCTTTGGCTTTAACTAATCATGGTCGGCATGGCATATTTTCATTTTTAAGTTCCTTGCCTATCTCAGTTTTACGCAATTTAGAGTTAGAGGCTAATAAACTTTACGCTAGAGCAAACAAATTATATAAAGCAGCACTCCTTACAAGGTGTTATGTTCAACATTTCCTTAGTCCTTATATCGATTCTGAGGTCAACCATAAACGACATTTTTTTTTTCAAAATTCCATTCATTAACAAAGGTATTGAGTTTATTGATTTACATAGTATCTTCACGGATAATTCAGTGATTTCATCTATTCCAAATTACTTTAATAATTCTGAAACTCCTATCATTTGTTATAAATATAACGAACCAATTAGGTCTACTATATTTAACTTTAATAAAATTTTAAATGATTTAGATATAAATTCCAATACTCCTGCCTCATGAGATTGTAAAAATTCTAATCATTTATATCCATCTGCAGGGCATGTTATTACAGGTAATCTTAATGTCATTCCTGACGCTAGAGTTCGCAATATCATTTCTAAAGGTCCTAAATATAGATTTCCCTCTAATATTGATTTCTCTAAATGTCGTAGAGAGATCGCTGCTTCTTTAAATGACTTTAGTAATCGTTGGTGCAAACGAGAAAATGTTGAACCTGATGCCTTGAAAGAATGGAAGATTAACATCTTTAAAATTATTGATACTCGTATTTCATTTTACTCTCGTAATACACATCTTTTGCCCCCTAAACCTAAATCTTCTTTTCGTCATCTTAAACGAGGTATCCAGGATTTTCATATTAACTATTTTTTGGTTCCAGCAGATAAAGCTGCTAACAATGTTGTTGTTGTTTGACGATTGTTTTATATTAATACTCTTAAGCGTGAGCTTGTTGACACTAGTGCCTATAAACTGCAGCCTTCTTTGAGTGAGATGGTGATTGTTGAGGGGCATGGTTGTCATACAGCCCTACAATTTGGTGCCAAAGCTAAAGAAAATCAAGGCAACGTTCCTACGTTGTACTGGTTACCTTAACTTCATAAAAACCCATATAAAGCAAGATTTATTGCTAGTTCTAGTTCTTATACGACAACAGAACTTTCTAAATTGTTAACCTCGTGTCTTACAGCTGTTAAAAACATGTTATCAAATATTGTGGAAAGGTATATGAGAGATCTGGTAAAAACCTATTTTGGTCTATTAAAAATTCAGGTGAAATTCTAGATAAACTTAAACCTAGAGATTTCAATGCGACAACTTTGTCTACTTATGATTTTTCTACTCTTTACACTACTTTACCTCATAATTTAATTAAAGATAAACTTATTGATCTTATTGAAAGAACCTTCCAGAGAGAAGGCTCTCCTTACCTTGCATGTAATGACAGAAATGCATTTTTTACTTCAGAAAAGCCTAAAAAATATCATGCATGGTCGTGTCAAAATGTATGTAATGCGCTGACCTTTTTGTTGGACAACATTTTTATTCGATTTGGCACCAAGCTCTATAGACAAGTAGTTGGGATTCCTATGGGCACTATTTGTGCTCCTCTGGTTGCAGATTTATTCCTGTTTTGTTATGAGAGGGACTTTATGATGTCTCTTTCTGATGATAAGCAGGCTCCAACTGAATAAAGCCAATGCCTCCGATACTGAAGCCGCATTTTTAGACTTGCATTTGTCTATTTCTAATGATATTGTTTCTACCAAAATTTATGAAAAACGTGAGGACTTTGATTTTGAAATTGTCAATTTCCAATTTTTAGATGGTGATGTTCCTCGTTCTACATCCTATTGAGTATATATCTCTCAACTCATTCGTTTTGCTAGAGCATCTACCTATGTTGGTGACTTCAACACTTGCAATAAATTGTTAACTCAGAAACTTCTTAAACAAGGCTATCAGTATCATAAACTTTGCAAAAAATTTTCAAAATTTTATAGACAATAATATGATTTGATTTCTAAATTCCAAGTTGGACTTACATCTCTCATGCGCCAAGGACTTTCGGAACCTGATTTCTATGATAACTTGGTGTATAAGTTGAAGAAGATTGTTGGCTCTAATAATTTTTCAGCGCTGTTTATTAAAATAATTTCCCATTATAAAAAGATTGGCTATAACATTAATGTACTGCAACAGACTGCATGCTTGGTAGTCAACCCAATCATGGTTGGCAACTTTGCTTTCCTCTTTAATTGCACGCCAGTGGGTCGGACTTCAGACTCTATGATGGTTCTGACTTAAAGACTTATCTATTGATGAGATGGTAGGGGCTTGATGCTTTGGCTGTTTGTTGGTCCCACCGGGGTTTACCTGTTGGATTTCTTTTGCTCCGGTATTCAGTTTTATTTATTGTTGAGTCCTTATCTTTGCTTTATCTCCTTGTTATATCTTGATTTATATGTTTTAGGAGATGATGCATTGATAAGTTAGGGGTCTTTCATGCAAACCAAATATCTGTGTGTCTTGATCCACATCTGAATTAAGGGTGAGGTTGGCGCCGTTAAACCTGTTTAAGCCCTCTAGTAAAATATTTTACTGACCCTTCCATGGCGGTACTTCTTTTGTGGATATTTTATGTTTTTGTTCTGTCTTGTGTTTGCTATGTTTTTGTGCGCGTCTGTTTATATGTGCTTTGTGGTCACCTGCTGGGGGGGGATGGCCTCTTGGCTCTCGTTCCTGGTGTCTGCTATGGGTTTGTCACCTTCCAATTGGTATCCTGGGTCGGGTGTGGTGCTTGGTTGTATCGATTCCTGATCTTTGCACCCTTACTTACTTTGGTACTAAATTTAAGTTATCAGTATATCTCATACAGTTATTGAAAGTGATTTAGGTTTCGGGATACTTACGTCACTGTCATAAACTGTTTGTGGAATAGTAGCTGAAACGAAGCAAAACATTTTGTATCTAATCATTTAGATTTACATTCCCAGCTTTAGTATCGTTTTCAAGTTGCAATATTTTCAACTTACCAGCAAAGCCAGAGACAAAATTCAATGTTATCATACCAACAGCCCCTAACATTGAACCAATCGCTGGCGTCATGACTGAGCTACATCCGGGTATTTTGTCTAGAATCCCAGGAACAAGTCTTGCTGGAATGCTTGCAGCTTTTAGAGCTACATACGCAATTATACTTTGATCACGTGACATTCCCGTCGACTCAACAACATCAAGCGAGAGAATATCGAAGATAGTAACTAAACCTGCACCCAAACCATTCCCTACTAGCATGAACGGGAATGGTGGGTATTTCAGAACTTTCACTATGTTAGAACACATCCCACGCAACAACTGACGACTGGTTCTCTTTCCTGGTGCATGTTTGTTCGCCACATGATTTGAACTGTGCCAAGTAAACGCAAGTGGTATGGAATTTAAAGTAACTCCACCAAGTATTAAAAACGTTCCTTTAAGGCCATAACTTTCAGCAAGCCAGTCCACTATATACGGGTACACCATGGAACCAGTTCCACTAGTCGTTACTGCAACTGAAACTGCCAGTAGCTTTCCTTTACCTGTGAAACATTCACCAACTGCTTGATTAGAGCTGATATACAGGAAACTGAAACCTAGCCCTGAAATAATGACAATGGTTATACAAATGGTGAAACCGGTGGCAACACGTTATTTGGCTAAGCAACAAAATGCACATAATGCACTGTTATTTTATACTAAGATTAATAACGTCTTTATAGGAGTTTAAATTATATTTCTCTTCTACGTGAAAACTTTAAAAATACCTTATTTATGTTCTTTTGCGTTTGTAATATGCCCAAAAGCATATAATTTACGTTATAACCTTTTCCAAAAATCATAGATGTTGGTATTATTAAATAAACAAATAAAAGTGTTTAAGTTTTTCTAACAATGGCATTTGACGCATTGTACATAATAATGTTTAAACCTACATACATGATCTGTAAAGAAGAGTTTGAAATCTCTATTTTGTTAGTGTGAAATATGAAAACACAGTCTTTAATAAAAGACAACAACAACTGTTTGTTGTACATCTGACTACCAATTTTGCACAAATATTTGGGATGGAAGAACTTAATATGGATTAGTCAAACACAACAGTTTCCATCTAATAATAATTCTTTAAAAGATTATCTTTGGAAGCAAAGATTACACCAAATAACCAAAGAACTGAAAGTGTAAAGTGTGCAAATTTTCTGGAACAGACTAACTCGTTTCAGCCATTTAGGACTAACCAGTGGCCCTCTAATGGTTTCAAAGTTCCAAAATAGAGCCCATGATTCCAAAGAACAAGAAAATAAAAACTACCCAAACGGGAAGGGTAGGAATACGTTCTACCGCCGCCACACAGTCCCTGTCACCAGCTGTTGAAGACAAATATGTTCTTTAAAATGTTATTTTTTGGAAGCAAAGGTTACACCAAAGAACTGGAAGTGTCGAATGTGCACATTTTCTGGGCCAGACTACAATGTAGCTAGTTTCAGCCATTTAGGTCTCACCATTTAGGTTACCTTCTTATAGTTTTAAAGTTCCATAGTGGAATGTATGATTCTTTGACTAATATATTGTTAGACGAGCAAATAAAGACAAAGCCAAGTTTCTAAGGCATGTTTGGTATACATCATTACTGAAATGGATTTTTGTTAGCGCTGTAAACGCATCATAATTCTCTCCGCATATGAATTTGATCCCAATGTTACCCATTTTGAACAGCTAATTAGATAATCATATTTTTGCTCAAATTTCTAAGAGTATGTATACATTTGCAAGCATATTAAAATCATTACATCTGGCTACTTCACAATTGTTCTTGGCGCCAATGTTAAAGACGTTAAGGAAGATATAGATGTGAAATATATTACTAGATAGTTAGACAACACATATAAATATATTTATAAAAAAATTGAAGGTTTAATTTTTTTGAGTAGCTTTTGTTTGCTTCCTTGTTCAGTTAGTATGATTTACCTGAAATAATTCCGTACGACATTTGGAGGTAGATCGTGGAAGTGGCAAAGACTGAGATCAAGAGGCCAGCTGGATATAATATGGCACCCAACACTCCACCTTTCCGAGCCCCAATCCGCTGTACAATGACACCGCTGAAAAGTCCTGCAATAAATGTATATCAAACAATAAAAAACAGAACTATTTGATAATATTTAATTTACCTTCAATTTTCCACATACTCTTAGGGGATGTAAGTAAGTTGCCAAACGGCTGACGTTGCGAAGTTGTATTTTTTAGTATAGCGTGTCAGATCCAATAAGTTTAAAGCATGTTAATGTTAGGATTACTAGTCACAGTTTCACGAGTGGCAAGTAATACGCCTGCTTTTGATAGACATGTGCATTGAGGGATTTTAATCTGAGAGACTGCTTAGTAAAATCTGGACGATACAAAAACACGAGGGGTGTTCATTTAATTGTGGCACTGGGGTTCTGCAAGGCGTATTATTGAACTTACCCATATTTCAGTCATTTCAACCTGTTGACGTGTTCTCCCTTGACAGAGACTCAGTTTCTAGTCTAATAATGCAGGCTCTGAATGCAGATAAGTAGACATTGGGTACATACTGTAGACACTGAACAATGGCACTGCCAGGAGCGCTTTGAGGGCTAATATCGACGTCTGGACAGATTTTTTTTCAATAAAGTAAACATAAAAGTCACAGGGACTCAAGTCTGGTGAATAAGACAGATTGTGGAGCTGTACCACAGTTTCCATTTCCAGTAAATCCTGAACCAGTTTACACTTGTGCACATATGCATTGAAATGAATCAGGCACACGCCTCTTAGATCAGTTGCATGTTTGCTATTATCATGTTTTCCTTTCTTTTTTCTTTGAAACCACGTTGTCCTTCTAGAACTTACCTGTAACTTGTCGAGCTTTGGCACTTAAACTTGAACAATGGGCCAAACAGAATTCAAAATAAGGCATATAGTGTAGATTTTATTTTCTTGTCCTTTGGGATCATGGGTTTCATTGTGGAACTTTGAAACTATTAGAGGGTCACTGATGAAGCCTAAATGGCAGAAACTAGCTATTCTGGCCCAGGAAATATGCACACTCTAGTTTCAGTTCTTTGGTGCAGTATTTGCTTCCAAAGGATACCCTTTTAAGAACATATTTGACTTCATTACAGCTGGTGACTGGGACTGTGTGGCGGCGGTAGAACGTCTCCCTGCCCTTCACTATAGTGTAGAATTTATTTTCTTGTCCTTTGGAATCATGGGTTTCATTGTGGAACTTTGAAACTATTAGAGGGTCACTGATTAAGCCTAAATGGCAGAAACTAGCTAGTCTGGCCCAGGAAATATGAACACTCAAGTTTCAGTTCTTTGGTGCAGTCTTTGCTTCCAAAGGATACCCTTTTAAGAACATATTTCACTTCACTACAGCTGGTGATTGGGACTGTGTGGCGGCGGTAGAACGTCTCCCTGCCCTTCACTATAGTGTAGATTTTATTTTCTTGTCCTTTGGGATCATGGGTTTCATTGTGGAACTTTGAAACTATTAGAGGGTCACTGATGAAGCCTAAATGGCAGAAACTAGCTAGTCTGGCCCAGGAAATATGCACACTCTAGTTTCAGTTCTTTGGTGCAGTATTTGCTTCCAAAGGATACCCTATTAAGAACATACTTCACTTCACTACAGCTGGTGACTGGGACTGTGTGGCGCCAGTAGAACGTCTCCCTGTCCTTCACTATAGTGTAGATTTTATTTTCTTGTCCTTTGGGATCATGGGTTTCATTGTGGAACTTTGAAACTATTAGAGGGTCACTGATGAAGCCTAAATGGCAGAAACTAGCTAGTTTGGCCCAGGAAATATGCACACTCTAGTTTCAGTTCTTTGATGCAGTGTTTGCTTCCAAAGGATACCCTATTAAGAACATACTTCACTTCACTACAGCTGGTGACTGGGACTGTGTGGCGCCAGTAGAACGTCTCCCTGTCCTTCACTATAGTGTAGATTTTATTTTCTTGTCCTTTGGGATCATGGGTTTCATTGTGGAACTTTGAAACTATTAGAGGGTCACTGATGAAGCCTAAATGGCAGAAACTAGCTAGTCTGGCCCAGGAAATATGCACACTCTAGTTTCAGTTCTTTGGTGCAGTATTTGCTTCCAAAGGATACCCTTTTAAGAACATTTTTGACTTCATTACAGCTGGTGACTGGGACTGTGTGGCGGCGGTAGAACGTCTCCCTGCCCTTCACTATAGTGTAGAATTTATTTTCTTGTCCTTTGGAATCATGGGTTTCATTGTGGAACTTTGAAACTATTAGAGGGTCACTGATTAAGCCTAAATGGCAGAAACTAGCTAGTCTGGCCCAGGAAATATGAACACTCAAGTTTCAGTTCTTTGGTGCAGTCTTTGCTTCCAAAGGATACCCTTTTAAGAACATATTTCACTTCACTACAGCTGGTGATTGGGACTGTGTGGCGGCGGTAGAACGTCTCCCTGCCCTTCACTATAGTGTAGATTTTATTTTCTTGTCCTTTGGGATCATGGGTTTCATTGTGGAACTTTGAAATTATTAGAGGGTCACTGATGAAGCCTAAATGGCAGAAACTAGCTAGTCTGGCCCAGGAAATATGCACACTCTAGTTTCAGTTCTTTGGTGCAGTATTTGCTTCCAAAGGATACCCTATTAAGAACATACTTCACTTCACTACAGCTGGTGACTGGGACTGCGTGGCGCCAGTAGAACGTCTCCCTGTCCTTCACTATAGTGTAGATTTTATTTTCTTGTCCTTTGGGATCATGGGTTTCATTGTGGAACTTTGAAACTATTAGAGGGTCACTGATGAAGCCTAAATGGCAGAAACTAGCTAGTTTGGCCCAGGAAATATGCACACTCTAGTTTCAGTTCTTTGATGCAGTGTTTGCTTCCAAAGGATACCCTATTAAGAACATACTTCACTTCACTACAGCTGGTGACTGGGACTGTGTGGCGCCAGTAGAACGTCTCCCTGTCCTTCACTATAGTGTAGATTTTATTTTCTTGTCCTTTGGGATCATGGGTTTCATTGTGGAACTTTGAAACTATTAGAGGGTCACTGATGAAGCCTAAATGGCAGAAACTAGCTATTCTGGCCCAGGAAATATGCACACTCTAGTTTCAGTTCTTTGGTGCAGTATTTGCTTCCAAAGGATACCCTTTTAAGAACATATTTGACTTCATTACAGCTGGTGACTGGGACTGTGTGGCGGCGGTAGAACGTCTCCCTGCCCTTCACTATAGTGTAGAATTTATTTTCTTGTCCTTTGGAATCATGGGTTTCATTGTGGAACTTTGAAACTATTAGAGGGTCACTGATTAAGCCTAAATGGCAGAAACTAGCTAGTCTGGCCCAGGAAATATGAACACTCAAGTTTCAGTTCTTTGGTGCAGTCTTTGCTTCCAAAGGATACCCTTTTAAGAACATATTTCACTTCACTACAGCTGGTGATTGGGACTGTGTGGCGGCGGTAGAACGTCTCCCTGCCCTTCACTATAGTGTAGATTTTATTTTCTTGTCCTTTGGGATCATGGGTTTCATTGTGGAACTTTGAAACTATTAGAGGGTCACTGATGAAGCCTAAATGGCAGAAACTAGCTAGTCTGGCCCAGGAAACATGCACACTCTAGTTTCAGTTCTTTGGTGCAGTATTTGCTTCCAAAGGATACCCTATTAAGAACATACTACACTTCACTACAGCTGGTGACTGGGACTGTGTGGCACCAGTAGAACGTCTCCCTGTCCTTCACTATAGTGTAGATTTTATTTTCTCGTCCTTTGGGATCATGGGTTTCATTGTGGAACTTTGAAACTATTAGAGGGTCACTGATGAAGCCTAAATGGCAGAAACTAGCTAGTTTGACCCAGGAAATATGCACACTCTAGTTTCAGTTCTTTGATGCAGTGTTTGCTTCCAAAGGATACCCTTTTAAGAACATGAAACTTTTCCCTGCGCTTTTGTTCTTTTACTATGGTAGGTCTAGCTTGGCATTGCACATCCACTGATTGTTATTGACGCGGCTTTGTGGCGTAAATCTATATATCCAGGTTCCATTTACTTTAAGTAGTTCTGATATTCTAGCTTTGTCAGAATTTTGGCACTTCTTAATAAAATAAATGGAAATTTCCAAACTAGTAGTTCTTTAATCAAAGGATGGAGGCACACCGAGCACAAAACTTTCTAAGTTTTAACTGCCGAGTCTAAATCTTTTGAGCTGATCCTGATAATATGCCAACACTACAAGCAATATTCTTCAATGTAAGTCTGGCGTCTCGTTTAATCAGGCTTACCACAGCAGCAATATTAGCATTGGTAACAGCAGTTTTAGGTTGACCAGGATGGGAACCATCTTTGTGGTTAGTGAAACTATCTTGAAATGTCTTGTGCCACCTAAAAACTAACGTTCTATATATTTAGCACAATTCACTATTTGTCTGTGAACCTGAAATGTTTAGATTAATGCTACCTTTAATATAGGTCGTTATTTTAAACACACACTATTTACGCCAGTGAATTACGACTGTGCATGTTTGAACTTCAATAACTTTTGAAAGAGTGAACGGATTCAAACAAAAGTTTGTTCTATTTTTCAAATCACATCCCCTTGCAATTAACGCAATTTTTACTAGTTTCTTACAGCAATTTGGTAAGGAGGCACATAAGTGCCAGAATTAACTAACGATTCTCGTACCTACACTCGAGCAACACATTGGTTCACCGCAGTTTTCTCCAGACTCCATGATTACTTTTTCAAAACTAAAACAGGAGGATTATTTTTAGAATACGTTGAGTGAGTTACTGATACCATTTCACCTTGTTCATAAATTTAGTGTGTATAATTCATATGCTATCCGTTTGGACTACTGTGTTCTGGCTGAAAGCAAAATACTACTTATGACAGTGCTATGGTATAGGGATAGTTCCTTTCATGAATATACTAAATATGCCTTTAACAGGCTCAGAAAGATATCAATAAGGCAGGAGTGAACAGTTCCTCAAACTTTACAGATATAAAAGGGTTTTTGAATATTCATTTCAATTGGTATAACAGATGTTTTATCAGATCTCAACTTACACTTACTTTTAAAGTAAGAAAGAGGGCAAAGATCAGGAAACGATACAATCAAGCACCACACCTGACCCAGGATACCAATGGGAAAGTGACAACGTCACAATTAGACATCACAAACGAGAACCAAGAGGTCAGCCTTTTCCCAGCAGGTGACCACAAGACATCAACAAACAGACGTGCATGAAAGCATAACAAAACAAGACAGAAATAACATAAATTATCAACAAAAAAGCGCTGCTTTGGAATGGGCAGTAAAAATATTTTTTTGGAGGGCTTAAACCGGGTTAACGGTGCACCAACCTCACCATTAGTTCAGATGTGGATCAAGACACATAGATGTTTGGTTTACATGAAAGACTCCTAACCTATCAATGCATCATCTCCTAGATTATATAAATCAAGATATAAAAAGGAGATAAAGCAAAGATAAGACCTCAACAGTAAATAAAACTGAATACCGGAGCAAAAGAAATCCAACAGGTAAACCAAGGTGGGCCTAAGCCAAAGCATCAGGCCCCTACCATCCATCAATAGATAAGTCTTAAAGTCGGAACCATCATAAAGTCTGAAGTCCGACCCACCGGCGTGCATTTAAAGAGGTACGGTGCTTTGCTTGACACAGTCCATTTAGTAGAATGTGTCCCAGTGACCATGTTTTGATGGTGTTTTAATCAGTATAACACACTGGTTCGAAATAACTGAAACGCTTACCTGTACCCATTCCAACTCCATAAAATATCGACTGTATGGCTGCCGTGCTAGCTCTGGTCTCCTGAAATTCTTCCAGGATATATGGAAAAAATGTTCCAGACGAAACCATAAGACCCACTGTGGTTAGCATGACAAATGCTACTGCCAGAAATGCTACCACTGAATGCGTCGAATCTCTACTTGATTTCTCATCTGTTTGCTCTATCCTGAAAACAAATGTAGTCGATATTCATGCACACACTATGCAAGACGATAAACGTCCAACTGTATGATAAACATACAATGGTCATTCCACCAAAATGTAAGCGACAAAAAGAAGTCAAAAGTGAGTTAATTTCATCTACTTTTTGCAGTACTGCAGAAAGTATTGAAAGAGACATCGATGGAAACTGTTCAGCATTATTGAAAGAACCAATTTGTATATTTGATTCCTTTGAAACAGTTCTGTCTGGATCATGGTAGTCGATAAAAGGTGCTAAAATTGCATTCATTTGATCTTCGCCATCAAAAGGTATCTCGAAAACACAACTCCCATAAGATGTTACCTTTTCTTTGTGGCAGACTAGAAGCGTCTTGCCACACAAACCGTTCAATGCGATGCCTACGATTATATACGCAACGGACCCGAAAAAACACTGGGGTAATATTTTGAAGCGTTTCCATCTTTTGATGATAAATAGCACTGCGAACGAATTTCGATAAAGTGATCAGTGACGAAACGTGTTCGCTGTGCTATTTATCAGTCCAAGTGTCATCATGAACTATATTAACTTCTAGAAATTGTCATCATTACTGAAAACTGTAAGGAAGTGCTTTGTTTACCTTGTAGTTGCAAATAGTAGAAGACTTTGATAAAAAAAAAATTCAATGTACTTTTACAAAAACTTGTCTAACGTAACATTCACCGAAACTTTCCAAAAGACCATGGGGATAATTTATTCAGGAAAGTCAGGATATTTCACCTACTTATCATAGAATGATGCGCTCATCTTAAGATATGCTCGATGAATTGAATGTGTTAGTGTACTAGAGAGACCCTCATAAAATGGGCTATAACGCAGGAAGTATATTGTACTTTCTTTATATTATGCCTGGTGCCAGTTTAAAGGCAGCAAATACTTCTTTCTAGAAACGTATAGCATTTTGTCATTTTGTCGTAGCTTATCTATGAATAAGTTATGAAGCTAGATGCACTCCTCGTAACGTGATAGTTTCGTTAGATGGGCTCGTTTGCACCTGACCTATTCTGAATAGGCAGTTATAGTGTTATTATCGTTTTGTGCAGTGACCTTTACTACAGTGACTGGAAACTCGAGTGAAATATCGATAATTCTATCAAACGAGCAAAATACAGCATATACATAGAGTCACGGACACAGTGCGAGGAATCACTTGTTTTTGTGTTGATACATTTCACGGACTGAAAGGTTTTCTCCACATAAGTAAAACGCACTTAGCATTTCCTCTCGCATTTGTACTGTATTGTCGCATCATTTGATACCATATTAATCTGAAAACGTGCGTCTGTTATTGTTTTGTGTCTCTTCCTCGCGATTCCGAGGGTTGCTCTGTGGTCTGTAGTTGTGGCATTTCCTGGTCATACTCACTTACTGTTTGTAATTTTAGCAAACACGCTGTCACAAAATTTTCATCGAGATCGTTCGTGCATTGTACCCTGATCCGAAGTATTCATGATTCCATGAACATTTATTGCTTATGTTTACATTATTATAAATATCTAATATATAGAAATTATTTATAATTTAGGAAACAAAACAGTTTTGTATTTAATATGTAACCGTAGTAACGGTTTTGTCGGAGTGTGAAACGGATAAGCAGAACAGCCAGTGTGAACACTACAACAATGGAGCAAACAAGAGGCTTGTTTTGCATGTGCGAATCAGGTGTGACTTGCTGTCTATATCACATCATCAGTGTCACTTCTGGAGAATGAATGCGATTTTCGAAGCGTATTGCACGGGTAAGTAAGCTTGGCAGATGCGTCAATAGTTATGTCTTTTCATAAGGTTATGAACGGTTGCAAAAATCTATAACACAATATGCAAGTTATGTTATGTGTTAGATAATAGTATAGACCTAATTCAACTAACCTTTTGTCGTTATTTTCTTCCTCATCTAGAATTTCTTTAACGCTGAGAATATTCCAACTGTCGTCTTTTATAGATGTGTTAGCATTTACAGTTTGAATGCATGAGGTTATATCCTTTTGTGATAAGTCATCTTCCAGATTCTTTACTCTTATAGAGAGGCATCTATCTTGTATATTATCTTTATATAGTATTCTTACAGCAGTTTTCCGTATCGTCATTTTCTCTTATTTTAATTTTGTTCTATTTGCCCCATCGCCTGCTTTATGTAAATGTTTAAGTCAGTGACTAACTTTGCCTAAAGGCAAACAGTGTGGACCCAGATCAGACTGATCCTCTCCACATTGTTTGCTACAGAGACGTTCTAAAAGAATTAACAGACGACTTGCAGCAGGCTACATTTAGTCGATTAGCAGCCGAAGAGTTAGAATACCACTTATTGAAAACGTCTTTCATCAAAATGACACAAAACCTTGTGTTTTAAAGGAAGTAGCTGAGTAAAGTGTATAGTATCTCAATAAATTATCATACTTTTAACATGAAATTTAATGGATGAATGGATTACGCTATTTCTGACAAAGAGATTAAATGCAGATAAATTGCATAAAAATATAGTTTGCCCAAATTGACATGAGACTGACTAATTTTCGCCAAAATCTTCGTGATATTCGTGCGTTTTCGTGAAGTACTCCGACCTTGGTCATGCTTTTAACAGGAATATGAAGATAATGTCGATTCGTTAATGCAAATGGTGGTTAGGTGGCAATTTACGGGTCATTATCAAAAAATGGAGGAATTCAGAAAGGCAAAATCATAAAAAAATATTGTCCAAAATTTCATTTTTTCTCAAACATTTTTATTAACACCAACATGGAGAAGATATATGGAAAATATGTACAGTTCAAAAATATGTATAATGTGTCAATTGTAAATTACATGGATGGAACTCTTGCTAAAATGTCAGTGCAGTCACAAACAAACTTTTTGATCAAAAACAGACAGTTTAAAGAATTTTCAAAATTTAAAGGGGTCCCTTTAGAGATCTTACTAAAAACCTTAATGGGCATGAATCTTGGGTTATTCGGATGTGGCACTTGTAAGAGAAAAACTTTAAAAATAGATGTACAGTAAAAAAATATATTTTCGAAGTGTGTTGTTTTTTGTGCTAAGAATTTTATAAATTGACGATCAAAATAATTTCACCTAAAAGTTTGGCATTTCTGCATGGCATGATCAGGTATGAAAAGCAAGTGCATTATAACAACACATTTCGATTAGCTTAAAATTTTACTAAACGTGACTGCACTGACATTGCTGTGACTGCACTGACACAGTCGTGACTGCACTGACACATTATGGATTCGACCTTTCAAAAAAAGATCTTTGAGACATAGCACCATAAAACGCAGAAATTACATTTTATACATCGAGAACTTGGATCAACCGTCACATAAGCATTGTCTCAGTGACAACATTGAGCGATTTTCTATTGGAAATTTAGAAATATAAAGTTGAAGCCAAATCATCGTTGGAGCATACATTTATTGTCCCTAGGCTTTTTGATTTGGTACATATGATATCAACGAGTGTCCGTCATAAAAGCATATTCAATACCTCATCAGGAACACTCGTGGAGTGTATGAGTGGCATATATATATCATCTTCTTCTTTTAAATACAACAAGTAACAAATAATAAGTTCTGTGTGCAACTGTAGCTCTCCTGGATGGCAGTTGGTTAGAAATACGGACCATTAACATACTATGTTAAAGATTGGGTAGGATGTGAAGTGAATGTGGATACGCAGTAACGCAGTAGTTTGAAATTGTTGATGGGGTGTGATTTGCTCAGCAGTGTCTAACACGCTATTTTCATATTAATCTAAGTACTAATTAATCAAACCTTCAAAATGGACACAAATGACTGAGAAACGAACAAACTCTAAAATATTTCCAGGGGAGCTAGAGTTGGAAACCAATAACATTAAGAATAAAATTCCAAACAATTAACAGGTGTTTATGCCTCTTCTCGAATTTATTTGGATTCGTCTTTATTCTGCAGAAACTTGCCGTGTGCTCGTCTAATATGCCATCTGCAAAATATAGACAAGCACAAATAAACTCCTCTATGTATCAGACATATGTAGAATAAACTATCGCTGTCAATAATCCATAGAAGCGACTGCACAAGAGAGCCATAGACAGCGATTTAAGATATTTAACTTAATCTATGAATACATACGCCCTTATTCACATGTTGTTCTACACCATTGCTGTTTTATGGGATTTGACTATAAAGTGATGAGCAACACCACAACAAAATCAACAATGTGTTATTTTTGGTAGCAAAGACTCAAAAGGCTGGGCATCCACCCAGTCTGATCAAAGTCTCGACTAAGCACACAAAGAAAACTCAGTTTCTCCTATCCTGTTAGTTCATACCAAAGACTCTGATCAGACTGAGCAAATGTTCAGGCTGATCTGAGTCTTGGGTTGGCGCATATGCCACCTTGTTGATTTAGTTACTGTGTGGCGACGCATTGGTCACTAATAGTGCATTTTACTAATACTTTCTTTCCTGTTTTTATCTAGTACGCAAAGAAGCGAATTCACACGAATCATTAACAGCAAATAAGATAAATTAAATTGGCAACTAACCGCCTGCCCACTTAGCACACGTTGTTCTACACCTTGTTGTTCGATTAAAGTGTTTGACAATAAAGTGAATCATTTGAGACACACTATGACAAAACCAACACTGTCACATTTGAGCCGTGACACATGATTTCCAACACTGTGGTATTTTGACATGGGTAGATTCAGGTGAGCCTATGCAGCCTTTTAAGCTTAGAAACTCCAAATGGTGTTCAGTCAGTAGCTTAACAGCCATAGAATATTCAAGCGACTAGCGATGGCTCTGATCAAACTTCGCGTATGCGCAGGCTGATCTGAGGCTTTGCTGGTCCCACATACCACATTGTTGGAAATCTCATTTCGCGGCTCATTTGATTGCAGCGAAGACTAAAATCAGTCTGGCCATCCAACAAGTCTGATAATAGTCTTTATTGCTCATATTATGAATTACAAAGAGTTTAAGCTACGCAGTGAGCTCATATAAAATATTCTGATCATACTGCGAAAATGGTCAGGCTCATCTTAGTCTTCCTTCAGCGCATATGCTATAGTGTTGGTGTTGGCATGGTGAAGCTCAATATTTTAATGATTGATTGATCACTTATTATGTACTTCACTATTTCTCTCTTTCTTACTTCTACGTAAACTAATTAATGCTGACCGCTGCTCAATTATCTTCTGTACTTCCAAATTTACTTTGCGTTTGAGCCCTTTGTATTTCGTACCATTGGTGTTAACTGATTGTTTATCTGTAGTTTCATAAAATGATTTCTCTGCTTTCCTTATACTTTTTTCACTTTTAGCTCTTTGAAAAGCGAGAAGGGGGACAAAATGATTGGCTTGCCAATGACCTTTGCTCATATCACGCCGCGCACTTGTCCACATAATATACGCACAATCGTTTGGGTTGCTTGAAGAAATGCGTGGTTCAATAGTCCGGTGTAAGTCCTTGCGTATGTTCAGGTTTCCTTTTTTAGGGTGTACAGACACTAGCTTTTTCCCAAGAACACTTGCCAAAGCACAAAGCTGCCACATGCCCATAAAGGAACCAAGCCTTGTGATTTTAAGTGCCTCCATTTGATATATTTTTTCAATGGTGGGCTTATTTAAAATATGCACACCAGGGATGTATTCTTCTGAATACATAGCAAATATTTTAGCAATGCTATGTCTTGATGGACTAACCAGTCCCCTTTGTAGATGGGACTCTGACAGATATAACTTTTTATAAAGCACTTGTTCTACAACAATTCTAACTCTCATTTCATCCCCATGGTCTGGATTTCCAAAAGCAATGATACTTCCACTATATGGAAGGCAGTTCCCATCTCCTAAAACTGCTACTGGATATAGATCTTCACTGTTGATAAAATCATGAGGAAGGTGTTTTAAGGCATTTTCATCTAGCTCTACTGGCTTTGGATTTCGTGAGTCTGTATCTATAATGTAACTTGCTTTTTGTAAAACATCGATTTTTTCACAGAGTTTAAACAAAGAATTAAATGTCTTGCATGTTGCAATTTGGCTTAAATGCTTCTTATAAAACTCCTTTCTATCCTTTAATATTTCATGTTGAACTCTGTCCGCAGTTTGTGGCATTTCACAATCTCCATTAACAATATTTCTCATATTGACCTTTTGAGGCGCTCTATCAGTGGTTTCAATGTTTTTCCGTTTTTTAGACAATCCATCTCGGTCTTTACCACAACTGATATTAAAATGAAATTGTTTAAAATCATGGCCTACATGGGGATTATCTTTGGTGCAATAACAGCTAATGTCTCTATAGAGTAATTGGCCAGGTGTCTGAGTAATTACTTGATGTAATTTACTGGTCCCTGGTACAGTTTTTAGAGCAGGCAATTCTTTTTCTTTTTTGTCAACTTCTTCTTGGGACACTTCATATAGAATGACAGAAGAATCTGTTTCTCTAAGTTCTCTTATAAATGAACTGGCATTTTCAATAGTGCCGCCATGTAAAATTCTCATATCAGCAGCCCTCTTTAATGAACCACCAACTCCGTCAGGTGCCCCTTTGCCGTGCCCAGCCTCATGGAAATTCCAAGATGCCACAGAGAAGCCTTTGGCTGCTAGCTCAGTTGAAAAGTAGTAAAAATTGTTCTTCTGTCTATACTGGCTAAAAGGTCCATCACTGAAAAAATGAATGTGTTGAATACTTGGATATAGGTTTTTAATATCGTCAAGTACTGGATTCAGAAATGCCCAAACACCAGCTGGTCCATGTTGAAGAGAATCAGAGACTGTGGCAAACGATACAGGTTTTTCAGTTGAAGATGTGTAATAAACACCAGTATGTATAGTAAGTTGACGTTTGGAAGCACCATACCTACTTTCCTGTATTTCTTTCAGGGATTTACATACATAATTTTCCGAGAAATCAATGTGAATGAGAAGTTCGTCATCTTTCATGGTACTTTGAAAGGTTCTGTAATATTCAGTTTGGTTCTCAATATTAAACAAATGTACTTTGAACCTTTTCAGCTGACTTTCAAACTTAGCAACTAATTCACCTAGCGTGGACTTAATTTCTACTATTGACGTTATTGTCACTTGTTTAATTTCTTTCCTAATTTCCCTGTCTTCAACTTTAGTCTCCCACTGCCGAAAAATGATATTTTCAGTTTTGTCATATGTTTGTTGTATCAACTTTCGAGACTTACAATTGATGCAGTCACCGTACATACAGTCCTTGTTTTTCATGTCACAAACAGAAAGGTTTGCTAAAAGTGAGGGTTTGTCTGTGGATAAAAGCTGTTTTTTATCCAAAGCGTCCACTACAAGTGCCATATTTTCATGAATTCTGCAAGCGCAGGTTTCTCTATCACTATCACGGGGTCGCACGACCCAAAATGGTCTCTGTCTACAGAATGATGTATAACTTATACTGATATCATTGTTTTCATTTTGAAACTTTTTGTGAATATTGATAAGGTCATCAGTTAAAAATCGCTTTTGCTTTTTCTGCTTGTTTTGTGTGATCGTTCTTTTAATGCCAGGTACAATTCTGCTAATGTCATCCCTTTCGTAAAACTTCCTGATCCTATCTTCGAGTCTGCATGTTAAAGAACGCTTCTTAACTCTATGTCCATGGTCCTTTGATAATCCTAGTTCCCTTCTCGCATGACAAATAAGGTTATATTTCTTCATTGTATGTCCTGTAACGATTTTGGACACCCTTTGTTTCTCCCTGTTGTTGCCATTTTTGTATTGATCTGAAAGTTCTGTCACTAACGAGTTATGAAATTCCAAAGTCTTCCGCGCTGTTTTTGTCGACTTGCCACCAGAAAAAACCCTAAGAAGTTTTCTTGTTTTTGTTTTAGGAGTGTCAACATGTTGTTTGAAACGACTCTTTTCTATTTCACGAATCCAACGCTTCTTGTACAATTCTGATCTTCTCTTGGCAGCTTTTAATTCCTCTTTTAGAGATATATTTTCTCGATAAACTCTGTTGTTTTGCCTTCTTCTTGCCTTTGTGGATCGGGAATTGATTTGTTGACCTGGTACTAGACTAGAACATGATTGATCTTTTGAGGGTACAGAAGGGGTCACTGTTTTAAGACTTTTCATTATCCTCACTTTTCGGCGACGCACTTCTTGTTGCCTACGCCAGTATCTCCGTTGGCGTCTTTGTTCTCTGTTTGACATTTCTGATACTAGCTTTCTTTTACCAACAGACTTATCATGCTGATACCGCAGTCGCTGTCTCAGCAGGAACTCTCTTCTCCTATCAAGATCTTGATCCCTGCTTTTTCTGTACTTCCTGGCACGTTCAGCAGCTGTCATAGCCATTTTCTTCAACCTATAATATAAAAAAAGTATTTTATTCGAACTTTTTATTGATAATTGTGCTTTCAAAAGTATTCCGACTCAAGATAGGAAAACAAAAACGGATTGGAATGCCTGTTTCGTCAACTGACCACTAACTGTTGGAAAAACTAACAATCAGATATAGTGGACATATGGAATCTCAGCCTTTACCACTGGGTCATGCAATATTCCAGAAGATGTAAGCGTTTATAATGGCCTTCTTTGCTTAAATGACTACTGATGGACAATTTGAAAAGGGCAGATCACTGAAAAATCAAAACAGTGACTTTTTTTTCATGTACAAGGTGAACTGATACACTGCCGTTATTTGTATAAATTCTGTACAGTATAAAAGTTATGACTGCTGGCATGACTGAGTTCATACCTTACCACTGGCTGATCAATAAAAAACGAAAGCAGCAAATAAATAACCAACAAGACGGCTGACGATAGTACACCAACACCCGTTTTATACTTTTGACCTTAACCCTGGTGCCAAGACCACACAAAACGCTGTCCAGTACCTTCTAAATCATTTGTCTCATGCACCTAATAAAGTCTGTTGTTGTTGTATCCAGCGGTTTAGGAGAAAAATTACAAGAGTACTTTTTCACCTTCGACCTCGACCTATCGTCATACAAAATATTGCACAGGACCCGGAATTACAATGCCTCCTTAAAGTTAAGGAAGACTTAAGTTAAGTATTGATAGAGTAGATGCTAAATAAATTGCCTGGAACGATGCAGTACTTGTGGTCAAAGATAGTATTGTGATCTACAGAAAAATGAAACTATTTTGATTTTAATCAGTTTAAAACGTTATTTTTCGCATCCTGAATAATCAATACTTAACTTAAGCCTTCCTTAACTTTAAGGAGGCATTGTTATTCTGGGCCGATTACTCTTTACATCATCGGACCTATGCACTGGCAAAGCTTTAAGTGGCTAAGTGGTTTTGGCGATACATAAACAAGAAAATGCATTATATAATAGATCATTTACCTTGACGTCAAAGTCACCTAAAATGTGTACCCAGTACCCTCTACGCTATGGACCACCAAGATTCGAAAGGTACCATATTTAGCATGAATAGAAGTCTTTGAAATGGACCTTCATTGAATACAGAGGTCAGGTGTGGCGCTTGATTACACTGATTCCTGATCTTTGCCCTCTTTCTTAATTTTATTAATTGAATTTTCAGTGTGCGGAGTGTGTGTGTGTGGGGGGGGGGGAGTGTGTATATGTGTGTGTGGGTGTGTGTGTGTGTAGGTGTGTGTGTAGGTGTGTGTAGGTGTGTGTGTAGGTGTGTGTAGGTGTGTGTGTGTAGGTGTGGGTGTAGGTGTGGTTGTAGGTGTGTGTAGGAGTGTGTGGGTGTGGGTGTGTGTGGGTGTGTGTGTGTAGGTGTGTGTGGGTGTAGGTGTGTGGGTGGGTGTAGGTGTGTGTGTGTGTGTTGGTGTGTGTGTAGGTTTGTGTGTAGGTGTAGGTGTGTGTAGGTTTGTGTGAAGGTGTATGTGTGTGTAGTTGTGTGTGTAGGTGTGTGTGGGTGGGTATGTGTGTGGGTGGGTGTCTGTAGGTGTGTGTGTGTGTGTAGGCGTGTGTGTAGGTGTGTGTGTAGGTGTAGGTGTCTGTGGGTAGGTGTGTGGGTGGGTACGTGTGTGGGTGGGTGGGTGTAGGAGGAGTGTGTGTGTGTGTGTGTGTGTGTGTGTGTGTGTGTGTGTGTGTGTGTGTGTGTGTGTGTGTGTGTGTGTGTGTGTGTGTAGGAGGAGTGTGTGTGTGTGTGTGTGTGTGTGTGTGTGGTTAGGTGAGCTGACCACCTGACATGTCCATAGCTAATTAATAGGAGGTAAAGGGACAAACCAACCAATCTTACCACTCAAAAAAAAAGACATACATGCAAGCAATATCGATTATTTTTGGGGAAGGGCTGCTTAAGTAAGGATTCTTCACACAGGTATACATGCGATGAATATTTATCGATATTTAGCAGTTGTGAAAAATTCGCACAAAGCCCTAACAGATAGGACTTAGATATGATTTCTTTTGCTCCGATATTCAAAGGTATTTACTGTTGGGTCTTATCTTTGCTTTATCCCCTTTTTATACCTTGATTTATATGTCCTAGGAGCTGATGTATTGATACGTTAGGGGTCTTTCATGCAAACCAAACATCTATGTGACTTAATCCACATCTGAACTAAGGGTGAGGTTGGCGCGCCGTGAAACCAGTTAAGCCAACCAGTAAAATATTTTTACTGACCGTTCCAAGGCGGTGCTTCTTTTGTGGGTCATATATTTCTGTACTTTTGTTCGCGTCTGTTTATTGATGCCTTATGGTCACCTGCTGGGAAAGGGTTGACCCCTTGGCTCTCGTTTATGATGTTAAATTGTGAAGTTGTCACTTTCCCATTGGTATCCTGGGTCAGGTGTGGTGCTTGATTGTATCGATTCCTGATCTTTGCCCTATTTCTTACTTTAGTTGGAATGGGAGCAATGTTATGAATGTAAAAATTCTTTAAATCTGTAAAGCATGCGAAAAAATCATACCAATTTATCACAGACGCGAGAATTCCTAAAAAACTTCACAGATAGTTTTGAGTGCTCGAATCAAGTTTCCACATGCAAACTTACGTAATTGTTAAACAATAGACTAATCTATGTATTTGACAAATTTTAATTGAAACGACGAGCTTTGAAGTTTGAACTGAAAAATAATAAGTGACCTTATGTTTTGTATGAAGAGAGGGCTCGTTGCTTTGGTTGTTAATGTAAGAAGAGAGGGCTCATTGCTTTGTTGTTGTTTTCCCTGGCCATCCTCACTTACCTTTTGGGCCCAGTGTGTGTTTGTGTTTGTGTGTGTGTGTGGAGGGGGGGGGGGGGGCTTGGCCCAGCATCTACTTTGTTTTCCCAAATACATTTCAGGAATACAAGGCATAGCCAAAAAATAATTGAGTTTTTAGCAACCCCAAAAATATGTTCCATTTTGTATCTTGACTAAATATGAAAACCCCTAAAATTTATAGAAATCAACCCAAAAATAGTCCAGTTTTGTGATTACCCCTCCCCCACCCTGCCGTCCCCAAAGAAAAACATTTAAATAAATAGAAAAAATATCGTTAAATTTCTTGAGTCCAAAAAAAATCTATATATTATTTGATAAAATACTAAATGCATTGAAATAAAAAAAATTGACGCCCCCAACTGGGCCAAGCATATATACGTCTAGGCCTATATTAAACAATTAAAGTACCCCCACCCCCTTATCCCTAGGGTTTTGGGATGAGGAAAAGATTATCGTTTTAGGAACAAGTACGATATCGCCTCAATAGATCATCACTTCTTCCTAAATAGCCTACACTTTAGAGTTGAAAGTCAGTGCAGTCACAAAACTCGTCAGTGCAGTCACGATAAGGAGCGTGATTGCACTGACCGTGACTGCACTGACTTTCACACCTTAATGTGATTCTTGAAACTAAGGATTTAGCTCAGGCTGAAAATTTCGCCTATCTGTTTCGACAGATCCTCAACTGAAACAGAAACATAGCAGTAAAAATGTATTCAATATCTGAGGAAGCGTCACATTTCTCGTGATTGCACTGACGGATGTGGAAATATCACATGGATTTTATCGAATCTTTTTAATATTTAACCTGTATGATCCAGCTTAGCCAACAAACTTTCTTGTGTTTTTGTTCCCATAAGTTGTCGTCTGCAAAAAATGTTATTTTGACTCAGATCATTGTGAGCAACTCTAGCTGAGATTGATTTTCTATATCTGTAACTGCATTGACAGGTATTCTAGGGACACTCTGTATACATTATGGCTTCCTCAACAAGTGCATTAATGATTCGTAATTTCTATTGGGATCGTTTCTATAAAGTCCTATGTAATGATTTACTTAAGAAAAAGATGACTATTTATATGTTCTTGGTAAAATTGGAGATAATAAAACTACTTACCCTGCTGTTGGGACATGGTGAAATTGTGAGAAAAGGCGTTTCTGTCAGGTTGAATTTTCAAACAACGTCATCGGACACATGACATAGTATTCTGTTTTATTGACCCACAGTGTCGCTAAGTGTTGTAGACACAAAAACAAAAAAATGGACGGCACATATGCGAGAAAATTATAAAGGACAACGATTCCTCCATTTTTTGATAATGACCCTTACAGATCAAGCCTACCTGGATCGAAACTCTGAAAAGCCCTTTTTTATTATATAATTGTCAAATTGCATCCTTTTTTAAATTCAAGATTATTCTTGTATTTTACGTCATCTCGTGGTGAGTCTTATATCTTTCATTTGCATTTAGTCGCTTTTATATTTCCTCGCTCTTTTCTTGTCAGTGGCGACTTTTGTTGTCTGCTGATAAACTTTGCAAGCAGTTTGTTCCCAGATCAGTACCGACAGAACGTTGGTCCAGATCTGGATACAGACTGTTTGACACTCTGATAGTGTTCCTGAAAGATGCTTTGAAAAAGTTAATTTTGAAAAAAAGTCAGCAGATGACAAAAAGTATTAAAATCATCCAGCGTGCTAAGAGTTATTAAATTTCGGCTTATTGAAATTATTCACGTTTCTATGTGTGTATTTGTTGAATAAACGTATGCCAGATTCAAATGAATATATCCATGAGTATAAAGACTAGCAAATTAAAAGAAAGAAGAAAAAAAGGAAACGCTACTGGACTCGAACCCACATATTTTGAGTGCAGAGGACAGCCTCTTATCCATTAGGCTATCGAGGAATTGTATTTATTTTTTCATTCATAAAAAGTAATTGTGCCACAAACTAAAGCACATATTTTACGAAGATTGCGGAAGATTGGAAGAAAGGTCATTGAATATTCATATGTCTCAGGTCAATGTAGACAAACAATACAACATTGTATTTATATTATACTGTCCTGCCAGCCAAGAGTGACAGTGACTTCATGTTTTGTTTTGGGACTTATAATCGATAGATCACTTGTGTATTAATCATATCCTCAGGACCGCAGTAGTTAATGTGGCCGTTCTCTAATACATTTTGTATACTTTCAGAATCTGAAAACAAAGTACATTAAAAGTAAGAAAGACAGCAAGGATCAGGAATCGATACAATCAAGTACCACACCTGTCACAGGATACAAAATGGGAAAGTAACAAAATCACAATTAATAAACATTACAAGCAAGAGCCAAGAGGTCAGCCCCTTCCCTCCAGGTGACCACAAGGCAGCAATGAACAGACGCGAAATCATGATCAACACTAGACACAAAACCTCGAAAATTCGAACTTCGATTTTCGATATATTTGCAAATTCGAAATCAATTAAGACACACTGGATTCAGAGAATATGACCTATGAGTTCATTGCTCGACCCTGTGTGTACTATAATCACTGTGTGAGACCGTCCGTCCGAGGTCAGTTAGTGAAACTGCAATAGAACCTATGAGTTTTTTATCTATTTTAATAACTGTCGATATTAACATGTGTTTTGGGTGCGTAAAAGGAGTCTCTTTTAGTCGTTTCTTTTATGCGCCCAAAACTTATGTTTGGTAGAGAGAAGAAATGATAATAATCATTGGTCGGGTTATAATTTTTATGTTTACCTCCTTTATGATTCGAACTACTGAAAATTCGAAACAAAATCTCTAGTCCAGAGAACTTCTAATTGTCGAGATTCCACTGGACTTGATAGCTATCAATATTCTAAAAGTATATGCAATTCAGCATTTTTTCTGTAAACTTGTTTTGCTTTTAGAAACCTTACGACCAATCTACCATATGTCAATATTCAAAATACAATCATTTTAATTTTCTTTCCTTAATTTACAATATACCTCTCACACAGGTAAATGCGGGCGGAACGCTACTCAACGGTGAACCCAGCTTTTGATACCTTGGAGACAGGCTGTGTGCTGGCAGAGGGTGCAAGCTTGCCATCATCACCAGATGTGGTGTTTAAAAAGCTTCTGCCTGTGCTGACATAAAAATGTGTCACTCAGGACCCGTGGGAAAGCCTTCAACGCCTGTCAGGTGTACGTTCTATCATATTACATGGAAGTGAAACCTGGGCACCTGCTTCATCTAACTTACAGCTGCTCTACGCCGGAATGGCATCGTGGATATGCGGAGTCCGAGATGACAACAAAGCGACCGCGGACACACTCTGTGCTATGTTGGGCGTGCTGGAGGTGACAGCAGCACTCCGCACTACTGTGTCTGAGATGGTTTGGACACGTTAAACGCTCCTCTTCATACACAAACTCCATCACAAGTATGATGATTCCTAGCGCCAGCGGAGGAGGGGCCTAAAAGGACTCGGCTTCGAGGTTATAAAGCTTGAGTTCATTCTCAGACTCAAAGTAAAGCGCAATGATTGGCTGCTTGTGGACACGTGTCCGCAAGCAGCCAATCGTTGTGCTTTATTTTGAGTCTGAGACTGTACTCAAGTTTTATACCTCGAGGCCAGGTCTGGGTGTGTTAAGGCTGACATGAAAATGTGCATCGATCCACTGAACAGAGAGGCGTGCAGTTTGTGTGTTAACCACTCTAGCCACCTACTGCCTACTTCAGTACCTGGGATACCCGCAGCAGTAGAAAAATAAAGTCTGGATAATGTCAATTCAAGTCAATTTACATGGCCAGGAATTAAAATCCGTCACAGCTTCATTTATGTACATATCATTAGCTTAAGCACTCATTCGTTAAGGACATATCTCTGGCCAACAGGTAAATGTTTTACGTTCGTCAACTTTTAAACCAGTCATTTTTACATATCACTTGAGATACGCGGGCCAAATCCGGCTTGATAATTTTCAACTTTCTGATCAGATGACGTGGCGTTTTGGAATGGGATAATATCGTGTACACTAGTGGTTTAGTGTTATAATATATAGTTTTAATGACGACCATAACATCAAGCTGATGTTATTGAAGCATTAACTCTACTTCAAGATATCTAGATGACTTGCTTAATATTGATAGTGCTTATTTCGAACAAATGGTAGTTCAGATGACTTCAATTAAAGAAGGCAAATTCATTTGATGCTGAAGCCCTCCGTTTTATCTGTGTCTGTATTATGCTGTTTTGCCTGTTCCTTACAGCCTTGTAATCACTTGCTAGGTAAGGGCTGACCACTTGGCTCTCTTGTGTGTTGTGTCTGTTTTGTCACTTTCTCGTATGGTGTGCCGAGTCAGGTGTGTTACTTGATTGTATCGATTCCTGACATTCGCCTCCCTCTTTACCTCGATGATGCATCAATAAGTTAGGGATTTTTCACGCAAACCAAAAATCTGTCTTGATCCACATTGGAGTGAGATTCGTATCGTACCGTTAAACATTTTTGAGTTAAACAGGTTTAAGCCCTGAAGTAATATTTACTGACCATTCCATGGCGGTGCTTCTTTTCCGGTACGTTTTGTTAGTCATGTTCCCTGTTTGTCTTTGTTATGCTGTCTTGTCTGTTCCTTGCAGCCTTGTGATTACACGCTGGGAAATGGCTGATCTCTTGGCTCTCTTGTGTGTTGTTGTTTCACCATAGTTTGTTAATTTTACTATATTGTTTCTCTGTGATCATCATTGCAACATTTAACAACAACATAATCTAGGGCGAAGACTTGGTACCAGTAAAATGCATTTAAGCAGTGACTTAGACTACTGTCTGTTCTAAGGCGATGATTCTGTTGTTGTTGTTGTTTTATTGTTGCTCCCGTTGTTTTATGGGGTTCTGTATTTGGTCCTTGTTTTATATGCAGTACGTATTGTCCTTACTAGTTTTTAAAACATCTTGATGGGGAATACAGACCTGATTGCTCTGCTCTAATTGTCTTCCTGTTGTCTTGTGACTGTTAGTGTTCTGTGGATCTTCCTCTTGGTTCCGTGTGTTGGTCTGCAGTGTGTGGTTGTGGCATTTCCTGGTCATATTCACTTACTTCTTTGAGATATCGGAATCCAACAAGCATTTGCTGATCGTGATTTTGGCAAACAGGCAATTCTTGACGATCACTTTGTTAGACAGCCTGAACACTATGTCTTCTCTATCAGCCAGGCACTGTCCCTGACTGCTGCCAAAGAATAAAAGTGGTGGATGGTATGACGAAAGCAAGCGGAGTCGGAGAGGCTACCCCTCCCCCCCCCCCATCAAAGACAACTCCAATTACCTATCAAACGTGCACTCTGCAGTGTGTAGTCTGGTATTTTGACATTGGCAATCCTACTATACCATAACAGTCAGAGCATTGATGGAGTGAGGAAGCTGAGAGACACTCTCCTGTAATGATTACAATTGATCCAACTCCCAGTGCCATTTTATAATTAGTGAATTGTGGATATATATCAAACACTGAGATGCAAATGTTAAAGCAGCAAACTGTATTATACTGAATTCTGTTGTTGTGGGGCTGAGGGTTGGTCTGTAGTGTGTGATTGAGGTATTTCCTGATCATACTCACTTTTACGATTTTTAAAAGACTGCAATTGAATTTAATATCATCACTGGAGATCAAAACCACTTTTAAGCTACAATTCAGCATAATCTATTGATGATTCTTTACATTTGACAAAAGAAAATTCGAATATCGAAGAAAATGAATTTTTGTTACATTTTTGAAAAATGACGCCCTAAAGCTACCTCCGGTTATGAATGTGTTGCTCATGTAAATTCCTGTGGATGACATTGGAAACTTCTTTGGCTTTGCTTTGTGCTAAATCACATTGCAATGTCCTTTGGTTTCTTCCCAGCTTCTGCCAGTTGTATGGGCCCCGTTTTAATGCCATTGACGTCACGAAATCCAAATCCAAATAAAGACATCGAATCCAAGATCACTGACATAGACGTATAGCATGCCCCTGCAACCTCTAGACCTCGGATGACTCTGTGGCGCGCTCGGTTACACCTCGGAGGGTAAGTCAACGCTCTAGTCCACGGAATTGTAGCGTCACGTCCTATAGCATGATGTCGTTTTGCTCTTTTGTATAAGAGGCATTATTAGATGCTTTAGACTACACAATGCCATCGTTTTAGCCAATATGACTTAAGTCTTTCACAATGACTTTCATGGTTTTACCCCTTGTCACTTCATCATGTAGTAGGCGCAGTATAGTTCTCACACATTTGATGCAGATTGATGTTGTTGTCCAAAGTTTTTGAGGTATTTCTTGTTTAGGATCTTTTCAAATCCAAATTCGTAGTCTTCCGGAATGTGTCCCAATGAGTTAAAAATCAAAAGGGACTGCGTTTAGGGAAATAAAATGTCACCCAGGCGTTGGTTTTAAGACGTAAGGAATCCACCTTTGCAGGTCTTGTGTTTTTTGTCATTTTCTCATATATGGTATCCTTGGTCAGGTGGATTGTTTCGATTCCTGATCTTTGCCTTTTTCCTTGCTTTTCTATAAGCATATGCTAATCTTGTGCCAATCTTTTTTAAAGTGATATTGATGATCGTTTGATGTAAATTTCATGGGGTTTTCATCCATCAGTTCAATAAACTTAACGATGTCACATTCATGGTGATATTAATTGTTTTTTTTTTGTTTGTTTTGTTGCTTTACATCCCAAGTCAACAGCTATGGTTATGGTGGGACGGTCAGTTCACCTAACCACACATTTTTTCCTGGGCAAGCTTGAACAAGCAGTTAACCAATACTTTGTACACATACTTTTGCTTGTAACTGACAACAAAGTAAGTTAGGATGCAAAGATCAGGAATCGATACAATCAAGTACCACACCCTACCAAGGATACCAATGGGAAAGTGACAAACTCACAGTTAGACACCACAAACGAGAGCCAAGAGGTCAGCCCTTTCCCAGCAGGTAGCCACAAAGCACATATAAACAGACGCGCACAAAGACATAGCAAAACACAAGACAGAACAAAACATAAAAGATCCACAAAAGAAGTACCGCCTTGGAACGGTCAGTAAAATATTTTACTGGAGGGCTTAAACCGGTTTAACGGCGCTTCAACCTCACCTTTAATTCAGATGTGGATCAAGGCACATAGATATTTGGTTTGCATGAAAGACCCCTAACTTATCAATGCGTCATCTCCCAAAACATATAAATCAAGCTTTAACAAGGAGATAAAGCAAAGATAAGGACTCAAAAGTAAATAAAACTGAATACCGCAGCAAAAGAAATCCAACAGGTAAATCCCAGTGGGCCCAACAAACAGCCAAAGCATCAGGCCCCTACCATCTCATCAATAGACAAGTGTCATCAATAGACAACCTGTCTTGAATGATTCAGAGGAAGGGAGGAGAATGACCGTAGAAATTATTTCATGATCTTTCTCTACGAAAGTATGGGACCGGGCCGGGATCGAACCCCTGGATCTGCAGTCAGACTCGCATCTGTTGCCAAGCACGTTAACTACTGGGCTACGTGGCCCGGTTGATATAAATTGTGATGTCTTCTTACGTATTTGTGAAGAATCTCCGATACTCAGAAACACTTGGTCATACTTTTTAATGTCTCGAATCTTTTCTTACAAATGAACTTACAATTTCTTTACTTGTGATGTAGGATTTGTGTTTACTAAGACTTCGATCTACTGTAATTTTCATTATTTTGCGCCTCAAACACCTCAATCAATCAGTCTGCAACTTCTCTGGCTTCAAGCCGTAATTGATGAAATCTCATCCAAAACAACAGTTCATCTAATAAGGCTTTAGTCATCAAAGTAACGGTGAACATGTTTAAAACTGACAGGTTTAACTAAATATATTATTCAGGCCCTATACTTAGTCATGTTCATCAGTTTTTAAAGTCATTCACATTACATTCTGAGCATTGTAACGCTCCAAAATGGATCATGTGATCACTTTGCATGTAACAGGGTACAACCCCATCAAGTTCTGGTAATGTTTTCCTATTTCCTAGTTCTTTCAAGACTGTGTACTAGATAGGTCTCAAGCACGCTCCTTTTTTTGTAGGCACCACCTCTTCACGGCTTCCAATATTGTCTAATGTCCATACATGCCATACCCTCAGTGACGGTGCAATATACGTTCCCTCTGAGGTGACTTCTTTTTATCTGTCCATGCTTGATCCAGATATTTGAAGTAATCGACCAATTCTTCCACTGCATCAGCGATAAAGTGATGCCCTTCTTCGTCAGTTTGTTGTCATTACATCCTCTGATATTGATTCCATTCTTTTACCTCGACATGACGACCATTTTCTAAAACTGAAAATGCATCTAGACATGTTTACTGTTCTAGTGTGAGAGCAATTATGACTGGGACTCACAAGAAATTACTTTGAGAAAGAGAGAGAGATCTTTTCTGATTGGTCAACTATTTTAGAAACAGTACTGCATTCTGATTGGCCCGAAGCGTAAACCATTCTATTTTTAGTAATATTACTGCATTCTGATCAGTCAGTTATATTTAGCAAATGACTTCTTACTATTTTAGAAACAGTTGTCTTCTGATTGGACCATTCTATTTTTAACAAATGATATAATTATATTCTTAGAAACACCCCTATTTTTAGGAACTGTCGTTATTAAGCCATGCACTGAACCGCTCATCTCGTCCCTGGACTCGAAACATTACATCATCAATTGAATTCAAACAACCTGTGGGATAAACAGACATGGTAGATTGTCTTTCATATGGGGTAGGTGGTCATCAAATGACCTCCGCGCATGAGAGGGATGTGTTGTAAAAGTGCCCTACATACTACTACTGATGGTTATATTTTGACCGTCTGGAGCACGTGACCTCTGGATTGGTTAAAGCAGGCACTTCTAAAGTTTATAGTGCCCGTATGTGTAGCATGTAAGTCGATTTTACCAAAAAATTGAAGAGATTGGTGAGACTAGCGCAGGTAAGTGAATGCCCCTAATAAACGCCCATCCATTAACATGTACATTTACTTAAGATTTACCAGCGGATGACAAAAACGTGTCTAACAATTGACGTCTGAGTAGCAAGCAAGATTTGCGTGTATAGCGTCTGACTGACAGCTAGTGAGATGACACTTTTGTTGGTTGAAAGAGTAAACTAACGGTCTGGCTCTGAGTAAACAAACATACTTTTCTCAGTTGTGGAGATTCGTAAAGTCTATTAAAGCGTTCTGTGCATGAGGGCAATGTACTCTGTGGTGAACATGTTTAGTACCTCAGTCAAATAGCTCAAGATGAATGTTAAAACTTTGAAATTGGCAGGGTTCAAACTTTTTTTCTGGAGGGACGAATCAGCGTTTCTCTCCAACTTATAGAGATTCCGACAGTGTACCACATGACTGTGCCAGCCAATGACAATCGCAGCAAAGGCGGACTATTTTTGGGCCTCTCAGAAAAAATCCCTGACTAGGCGAAATCTGAGAAGTACAAAAATAGGGGATCGAAGTCTTTTTGTTGCAAAGAATATTTGAATTCTGGAGAGCTGATTTATATAATAAAGGACTTCGTAATAACGGAAAGGACCTCTCAACCGTCGTTTCCACCAGCGTACAGATACGCTGGTAGTGAGCAAAAACTGATAATGAGCTTGAAGTAAAAGTGTAAGAAATACCATTATTTTTTTAAAGTCCTTCTTAAAAGTATGGAGGTCCTTTCCTCCAGATTTATATGCTAAATAGAAGACAACCAACGTTTGCCTCTCCTCTTGTCATAAATACTTAGCAAGCACGGCATTCGCCCGAAGCAAATTCAATGTAAACTCCATGGAGTTGACATTTGAGGGTGTTTCAACCCTGTTGAAAGCTGATCAAATATCACATTATAAGAGACTTTGTGTAAAACCTAGCAATGATGCCTTAATTCTGTGGACTCAATTCTATCACCTTGTAGCAGTTCTTTTTCATCATTGATTCACACTGGGTCATCATAACGGAAATATATGTGACAGTTCCACATATCGGCTGATGCAGTGCATAGTTCTTGAAGCTCACAGTAATTTAATAGTGGTTAATTTGTGCTAATATCCATTCAGAAACATTGTGAAATTAATTGTTTATTCATGTGTTGTCTAGTTTTTTATTTCTCCGATGATAACAAAGTAGATTCTGTCACTTAAGATACTGCACGAATGGGTGGGGTACTTAATGGGGAGTCAGTTCTAGTGGACATGTCGTCATGGAATATACCATTGGTGTCCTTTACACTATATTTTCTAACACCCTGTGGCTGCGTTTGCCGTCCTCCATGCTGTTATTAATTCTGTGTTTTGCTGCTGTCATTTTGTATGAACGGTTCGTGTCAAGTACTGGATCTTGTGGCGTAGTTCTTTGTGCCCTTTCTTATTGGGAAGCCAAGTGTTTTAGTGTATATTCCTTTGGTCCCATAAAATGGTCTGTGATTGTGAAAGAGTTACTCACCTTTAACGAAGGCTCACACTAGAGTTATAAGTATACCAATGCCTCTGGCATTCGTCGTCCGTCCGTAGATCGTCTTTCAATATTTTCAAACTGGGCCAATTCGACAATATGAAGAATTGTATTTCTCAAATCTTTTGTTTTAACAATTCCCTCCGTTGCCTTTTTTGACCTGATTGGTAATACAGAGTACTTTTTTCCACCATGACTAGCGTGCAGGTATGTGCTTTTCGTGCAAAACAATAAACTATGCCCAGAGTTGTCTTTGACTTACTGGAGATATACATCAGACTTAAGCAATTCAGCTTCTTAGACACCGACTGTCTAGTGGTGGGGGAAAGCCAGTGCAGTTCTTGGCGTTTGACAGGGAAATACCCTGTGAAACCACCGCAACCCGGAAGGCGACAGTCAAACCATTGATACATACCACATCAGGAACTATTTCGATAATTGTTTCACTAGCGAGAATCGAGCCTGCGTGACAGAGGCATCGATCTAGTCAGAGCTAAACAAGCTACCGACTGAGCTATCCGGGCACCAAACAACTGTTTGATGACAAACAGTTGTTAAAAAACAATTAAAAAACTTCGTGTTTGAATTGGTTCTGAGAACCTAATGGAGACTCGTTCCACTTCAACTAATTTCGGTCACATGCACCAAGAAAGAATTTCTACACGGAAAAGCATTGCGATACTTACCATCAAGTCCCTAAATACTTCGAATTTATGCCTACTTTACTCTATATTCTGGCTCGAAGGTTACTGGATGTAGGGTGGAACAAAATACTGTTACCTTTTTCTTAGCTCTTCTCCTGTCTACTACCCATGTTCTTAGAGTGGGGGAACAAAAGTTTGCAAAACTGTTGCTGGTCACATGACCAAGCTGACCGCCATGCCCATATAAGGTAAACTACTTTTAGAACATTCTTCTCTTGAACCATAAGGCCAATGGTCTTGGGACTTGGTATGCAGCATTTGGGATGTGATCCCTACCACGTTTGCACAAATGATGATTCTGGGTAGACAATGACCTACTTTACGACAAGGTCAAATTACATTCCTAATTCATTTACATTTATATAGGATAAATCTTGGAATGTTCGTATTTCCATATTTCCCTGCTGTTAACGTCAAGGTCATAAGATTAGCTAGATATGCTTAACCTAGTAATACATTAGTTATAGATAGGTACCAAAGGTCAAGCTGACCTATGACCTTTCATTTAAGGTCGCTCATGTTTGACCACATATATATCTAAACAGCTTTTTCTCAGAAACCACTGGGTTGATTGAACTCAAATTTCATATGGAGTTTTCATTACATTAAACAATATAAATATGATATCTGTTTCAGGTCACTTCATCAAAATGGCTACCATACTCACATATGATAAAATAGTGAGTATGATCAGGAAATACCACATTCACAACCTGCAGACAATCCCATGGCACCGTGAGGAAGAGCCATACAATAATCACCAGGAAGACAAACAAAGAAAAGCAACCAGCTCTCTCTCTTCCCCATCAAGATGATTAAACCCCCTTTATATATTGTTCTCTGAATCAGAAAACCAATGACATTTGGTCTTGGTATGTAGCATTATGTCTTGAGTATGTATCAATGGGGATGTGGTCCATACAAAATACGTTAAAATTACAAGCCTATGTTGACCTTGACTGAGTTTAACATTATCAAGGAGTTCTTGTGTCTCAATATCAGGCGACCGCTTCAGGACATTCAGGTCCTCTATTTATGTATTGTTTTGCATTGTAGGCAGGTGAAGATCTATATTTTTTCTTGCTGCGAAGGCCTCAACAGCAACAGAATATAGGGCGAAGATTTGATGCCAGTAAAATGTATTTAAGCCCCCCACCCCAGTGGCTTAGGTTGCTGTCCGCTCTAAGGCGGTGGTTCTGTTGTTGTTGGTTCGTTGTTGATTGTTACACCCATTATGGGATTCTGTAATTGTTCTATGTTTTGTTGTGCGTTTTTTTATGTCCATTCTAGTTTTGCAATCATCTTGATGGGGGAGAGAGAGCTGGTTGCTTTTCTTTGTTTGTCTTCCTGGTGTCTCGTATATATACAAACAAAACTATAAGAGTACCTCCTCCCCAACCCCACTACGGTTTGCATTCCTTTAGAACAGAACAACGAAAAACTTGACTGTCTTAAATAGTAACACTGTTTATACGTAGTGTACAAATGCTATTACAATAACATTTTCAGAACAGTAACAATTTAGAGTCCTTCATACCACTGCACTTGAGTTCTCGATTATATGTCAATCTCAAAAACCAACATACAATGTGAAAAGAGCCTTCAAGCCCATGAGGAAAACAAGAACGTCTGTCCTGAGAAGGACATTGGTAGCTTCTATTAATTCAAATCAACAACGAGTAACTTTAAAATCCAATTCACTTGCTTCGTCTAGTTGGTCGATATGGTTTCTTTTAGTTTGTATTCTATTGTGCAGCACTAGGGATGTAATACAGAGAACCAAACTCAAGAACATGAGGCCCGATGTTCCATATAAGGAAATCAAATAGGACCCGCTGACGTCCCGCAATAACCCTGCAAAAGAATTTGCAAAGTACATGTAATGACATAAAGTAATAATAGCCGTTGTATCGAGTTATCATGTCGTTTTCTGGACTTAATCTAGCAGAATCTAGGGTGAAGATTTGGTACAAGTAAAATGCATTTAAGCCCCCCGTTGGCTTAGGCTGCTGTCCGTTCTAAGGCGGTGGTTCTGTTGTTGTTGACTTTTTGTTTATTGTTACTCCCATTGTGAGAGTCTGTAATTGTTCTATGTTTCGTTGTACGTTACTTTATGTACATTCTAGTATTGCAATCATCTTGATGGGGAAGAGAGAGCTGATTGCTTTGCTTAATTTGTCTTCCTGGTGTCTTGTGATGGTTGAGCGGCTCTTCCTCGCATTGCCACGGGGTTGTCTGCTGTTTGTGATTGTGGTATTTCCTGATCATACTCACTTACTATTTTTAATATAAGTCATAGCCACGAGTTAAAAAATGATATAAATACAAAACTTTTATAGGCAAACTTTGATAACATTATTGTCTCTGAAAGGAACTACTTTATGAATCTTGACCAAGGTGATAATGACTGTTATATGGGCCTCGTCGCGAGAAAATCTGTCTTTGGGGTAAGATTCAACTCAGCCTGCTAAGCTACAGAGACGAGCTAGTATCACTAAGCTTTTACTTCAAGCAGGCTTAGATATTATCATTTCCAATAAGCGAATAACAAAGGCACTGATCAGACTGCACAAATCTCAGGTCTTTGCTGTTCGCATGCAGCAGTCAGGCTTTCCTCGTTATAAGGCCAACGTGATAACATCATTATTTTACTTTAGATTTTCTTTATATGCATGCTATTTTTCCTTAATTATCATATAGAGATGACTATTATCTGATTTATAGAAAAATATTAATATATTGTGGACTTGAATCCTCGATGGTACATACACTTTTAGCGTAGACTGTTGAATGTTGCTAAAAAAAATGGTAAGTTCCAAAACAGATCTATTATTTAAATTGGATTTTGATCTGTGATTGCTTCAAAATATTCCACCTCCTTTGTACTTTGGACAATTTTTAACCGCTTATCTAATAAAACAATACTATCAATATACACTCCACAAGACAATTAAATGCTATCGCGGACAATCTGAATTGATTGTAAATATAACGAGGTTTTGAAACGCCCCTGCAACAGAGCATATCATAGTCAGTAATCTATGGTGATTAAGCTTATAAATCAAAGGTCTTGAAGCGCTCATTTGACACTGAGTCACAAAAATGTAGGCGCTCTTAATATTAGGTTTTACAAAGTCAAGATCAACCCAGTATCATCATTTGAACAACTCTATATGGTTCATATCCTAAATGAGACTTAACAAGACGATAGGTGATTGGCCCATTAGTTTCAGAGACAAATAGTTTTGAATAGGCATTATCTGCCATGGCATGGAAGACATTTTGGTCATGTGAAAGGACAAAATATTAAGGTCGTCTAATCCAAAGCATGCACAATATAAATTTCTGTTTTAATTGGCCCTCTGTTTTTTTTTAAAGAAAATGTGTTTGAATCCAATAAGAGCTACCTTTCTGTAAGGTCATAGGTCAATCATGCCCTGTTTTGTTTTAAATTGCTGAAATTCAATTGTTTTTGATCTTGCATCCAATGAACGTAATAAACTTAGCTACCTTAAATTGATTGAGCAAAAGATATAAAATGTAAGACTTGCTTGGTTCCAGAAAAGAAGATTTTCCACAGTTGCTTTCCAACATGGGCGTGGAAGCCATTTTTGTTATGTTTCCTAGACCACACAGTCAATTTTACATAGTCTTATCCAACGGATGCACCATATGAACTTAGAGTTTAATTGCCCTTTTGGTTACTGAGAACAATATGTTTGAAAATATTGATGACAGTCTCAGATTAGTGACATTGGTAAAAAGTTCAAATGACTAGATACTTATCGACAGTCTTTGTCTCATTAGGTTTACTTTAAGTAGTAAGTATAATGACTTCAAAGTAAATAAGGGTGCAAAGATCAGGAATCGATACAATCAAGTACCACACCTGACCCAGGATACCAATGGGAAAGTGACAAACTCATATTGGACACCACAAACGAGAGCCAAGAGGTCAGCCCTTTCCCAGCAGGTGACCACAAAGCACATATAAACAGACGCGCACAAAGACATAGCAAACACAAGACAGAACAAAAACATAAAAGATCCACAAAAGAAGTACCGCCTTGGAACGGTCAGTAAAATATTTTACTGGAGGGCTTAAACCAGTTTTACGGCGCCAACCTCACCCTTGATTCAAGGCAAACTTATAGAAGAATGAAATAAATGAGTTCGATTGTCCCCAGTGCGTTCTGAAAAAAATATATCTTAATATATTGATGGGATTTTAATATGAACGACCTTGGCTAAAAAGTCAAAGGTCAACCTTTGGAACTTATTTCTAGCCGTTGCCTCATTAGTAGTGTATAGATCGAATATATCAAATGAGAACAATGGTTTGGGCTTCAACAGTTTTCAAAAAGTCAACCTGTCCAATATAAATGCATTAGGAGGCAAATTTGACCTTGAAATAAAGCAGGTCAAGGTAATCGCCTTCTGGTTCTGGAGAGAAAGTTTTTTTAACATATATTGGCATGGCTGCCATCTTGGTTATGTAAGCAGTACCGTTTGAACATACTTTCGTTCCACCATCATAAAGAGTCTCCACATGAAGTTAGAGTTCAATACGCCCAGTGGTGTTTAAAAATGTTGACGGACGACGGACGGACGGCCAATGCCAGAGTCATTGGTATACTTTAAGTGTACAACTGGAGTCGTAAGTCATTGTTTGTAATTGTTCCATTGTGTGGGAGGGTTATGAGTGGGACCTTGTTCTATAATGCGGCCCTTTCTAATTTTGAAACCATCTTGCTAAGGACAGCTGGTTGCTGAATGTATTTTCTCATCTTTATAAATTGGATGAGTCCATTTCCAATTCTAGGGATGATGGGTGGTATTTTTCTTTTTTATTCAAAGGGGCTCTTGCATGGTATGGGAAATTAACATGGGAGTCTGCCCACGCTTGGATTTTGAAAATAGTATGTTATTTAATTGTCTAGGGTATAACTTTAATATTTATGGTGCGTTTGAGTTTTTATGCTATTCCATTGCTAATTTATGACGTCATGAATGATATCACTATAATACCTTAGGGTACCCAGTTATAATCATTTCTAAAGTAATTGACATATCATGTAACGGGCGGAGAAATGTTTTATTAAATAGCTATATCATTGATAAGTTCGCTGTTACTTAAAATGGTTTTGTATGTATTAGGATATTGGGTGGGCATTTATTTTTATAGCATGGTACCCCAATTTTCGACTGTATATTTTGTATTCAGTCAAATTAGGAATTAGCATTTTTACAGGTTGCGGTCTTTGTCAAGATACCATTTCAACATATAAACTATCCATATATGTTAAGAATATGTAGACCAAATTTCACGAAGTTCAATGACCGGTAACATATTTTTTTAACTTGATGTAAAACATGGCCCTAATTCATCGAAATCTAAGAAATACAATAATTATGTTTCAGTGTAAAATAAACTTCAATACTTGCTTAGTTTGAATCATCATGCTAGTATGTTTATTGGTAGAAGTTGACATGTTCAGTGTTTTCCCCTATTATGGATTGGAAAGAGAAAAAACAATAGTCTTTGATATTAAGTGCCACGATTCTTATTTAATGAAGCGCTTGCACAATAATATTAGCCAAAATGATACAATGTGTTGACACCTGTACTTAACGCACCTAGTTTCTAGCATTAAAACTACATCTAACCAATGTTACACTTAATATGTAACATTATTAAGAATTTTAATTCATACAGAGGAGAAACCTTAAGACAAGTCAGTTCATACAGGAAAAGAACCTTATATCTATGATTTTATAATTATAAGACTCATTAATAAACCTGCTTCACAAAAATAACCCCCTGTCAAACCTATTGGTTAAAATTAACCATTTTGGTCACAGATAATTCTTGTCTTCAAAGGTATTCCTAATTTAATGCTTAAATCTTCTCTGTTCATTCTGTTTTGTGAAACTGATGCTGATTTCCATCAATTAGCAATATTTATACTTTAGCTGGCTGTATATTCTAGGCATACAGTTTTGTTTCTGGACCTCACTTATTCATGTAGAACACTGTTTTATGATACCTTTGATAAGACTCTGTTACACGTTATCCTGGTCATGGCACCAAAATATGGTTCTTCTAGTTCAGTTGGGATGTAAAGGAAATATTTAGTCTTCTTGTTTTCACATGTTTATTGTTAGGATAGTATGTTTCTTAAACAATATCATGCAGGACTTGTGGAAGTGATACACATTGTCTTGGCCCCATAGTGCCATGACACAGGGCCATGACCTTCGGCATTTCTGACCATTGAATCATTTAAAATTGTCTAAACATGTCTTTCTTTAAGAAAAGTGGAAATAGATTAAAACCAACCTCCTTATGTCGAGTTGTTGATTCATTTGAACTTAATAATTAATTTTGCTAAAACTGACCTATACCCATAAGAGGTAGGAAATGACAAAGTTACCAGTTTTGGATTTTCATGATATTTGGCTCAGATCAGCAGTATATATATGGCATCTTTTTGTGATAATATGATATCTTGACAAAGAATAGAACATATCCATCTTTTGAATTGAATGTTGAATGTTTTGTAAATTTTGGAAAAAAAATATTGAAATTTTACAATCACTTCTTCTGAAAACGTAAACCATAATTTATCCAAATGGTTTCGTGGTATTAAAATAATGTCTTTGGTATTTTGGATTCAATCTAGATGACAAAATATAGAAATAAACAAAACTATAGATTTAGGACATGGAAATTTAGAGACAGGTACCACCTCAAAGGTGGAGTACGTCAGGGTTGCTTCCTAAGCCTTATTCTTAACTATCTAATTCGATAAATACATTTTCATAGTTTGTATATGATGAGTTATTAATATGCAAAGTTTGAAGAAAATCCATGCGTGAGAAGAGATGAAAGTACCCATTTTAAAAGAAACTTCTACGAGTATAAGCAAACAGTGGAGAACCTGATCAGTTACAATATGTTATGCCTTTTATTCTGAAACTCACCCGTTATAGGTCCAGATGCTACAACGACGATGCCAGCAACACAAAGAACGAGCCCTAGACCTGTAGCAAAGCCTGTTGTCCCAAGCATGTCTAAAGACACCACTGACAAACAGGACGCCAGTATACCTCTCGCTAGTCCATTCACTATATAAAGTATCACACTTTCTGTAAGAAAATAATAAGAGGATAAGAAGTGAATCTCTTCGCAATACATGTCTTCAGCGCTCAATGTTTGTGACCTGATCATTAAAAACAAATTTGCTTACTTTAAAACAGGGTGAGGAATAATGTGGTGTTGCTATGATAGAGACACTGCACGAATAAAAAGTTTACGAGCTTTACTTTCTTCGTTCTGCCAATTAAATCCGTCAATCCATGTATCGATTTGCACCACCCGTTTGGCTGCATCTAATGATACCATATCATTCTTTTAAAGCTCCTACTTTGGGCAAGCACTCTGTCACAAAATTTGAAATGACAAATGCCAGGGTACTCTACACGGACGATCTCGCATAAACATGTGTGACCGAGTGTTTACTCACAATACAAAACGTAGGACATATCACAATCACGTACTGCAGACCAACCCATGGCACCGTGAGGAAAAACAACACAACAATCACGAGGCACCATGAAGAAAAACTAAGCAAAGCAACCAACTCCCTCTTCCCCATTATAAGCCCGTTATATACTCTTTTCATATAAACGTTGTGTTAACTAGATTCTACATTGTCGTTTGTTTCTAACCGAATCTAATGTAACGCAAACGTCTGTCAGTAGATAGAATAAAGCAAAACATTTTATATCTAATCATTTGGAAACCCATTCCCAAAAATAAATATCTTCTTAATGTTGTTGTTTTTTCCAACTTACCTGCAAAACTAGAGACGAAATTCAATGTTATCATACCAACAGCTCCTAACATCGAACCAATCGCTGGCGTCATGACTGAGCTACATCCGGGTATTTTGTCTAGAATTCCAGGGACAAGTCTTGCTGGAATGCTTGCAGCTTTCAGAGCTACATATGCAGTTATACTTCGATCACGTGACATTCCCGTCGACTCAACAACATCAAGTGAGAGAATATCAAAGACAGTAACTAAGCCTGCACCCAAACCATTTCCTACTAGCATGAATGGGAATGGTGGGTATTTCAGAACTTTCACTATGTTAGAACACATCCCAGACAACAGCTGACGGCTGGTTCTCTTTCCTGGTGCATGTATGTTTGCCACATGATTTGATGTGTGCCATGTAAACGCAAGTGGTATTGAATTTAAAGTAACTCCACCAAGTATCAGAAACGTTCCTTTAAGGCCATAATTTTCGGCAAGCCAGTCCACAACATATGGATACACCATGGAACCTATTCCAACAGCCATCACAGCAACTGACACCGCCAGTAGCTTTCCTTTACCTGTGAAACATTCACCAACTGCTTGATTTGAACTGATATACAGGAAACTGAAACCTAGTCCTGAAATAATGACAATGGTTATACATACGGTGAAACTGGTGACAACATTTTCTTTTGTTAAGCATCATTTCTTATGAGGTTAGCAAATGAAAATCTTGTTATGGGTTTAAAAAAAGTCCACAAAAAAGCAAGTAAGAAACAATGTTATAGATATCATAAAATTCGAAAAGCATTTTCTAAATTCTACTACAGACACTCAGAGTTAATTGTTAAATACAACATTGGGTTAAAAACTCTTCTGCAACAAGGCATATCAGAACCTATATTTTATGGTGATTTAGTCTTAATATTCAAACAAATTGTTGGAAAACCTAATTTTAGTGATCAATTCAAAAAGATAGTAAAACGTTATATAAGGGTTGGATATAATTAGGATATCATGCGACAGTCTGCATGCCTAGTTTTAAACCCAATCACGGTTTATAGCTATGGTTTCCTCTTTAATTGCACGACGGTGGGTCAGGCCTCAGACTCTATGACGGCTCTGACGTAAAGCTTTAATCGGTGGGTTGGTGCCTGATGCTTATCTGTAGCTGGACCCACCGTGGCTCAACTTGAGGTTTTCTTTAGCTCTGACTTCTGTGAGTCCTGAGCCCTTTTCTTTGTTTCATCATGGAGTGTTAATTTGATTAGAGTGTTTTCCATGATGATACATTGCATTAGTTAGAAGGCTTCCATGCGAGCTCAACATTTCTTGTACTTCAACAACAGCAGAATCTAGGGCGAAGATTTGGTACCTGTAAAATGCATTTAAGCCCCCCGATGGCTTAGGCTGCTGTCCGTTCTAAGGCGGTGGTTCTGTTGTTGTTGACTTTTTGTTTATTGTTACTCCCATTGTGGGAGTCTGTAATTGTTCTATGTTTTGTTGTACGTTACTTTATGTACATTCTAGTATTGCAATCATCTTGATGGGGAAGAGAGAACTGATTGCTTTGCTTAATTTGTCTTGCTGGTGTCTCGTGATGGTTGAGCGGCTCTTCCTCGCGGTGCCACGGGGTTCTCTGCAGTTTGTGATTGTGGTATTTCCTGATCATACTCACTTACTATTTTTTTTTTTAGTATGATGAGGAAATACCACAATCACATACTGTGGACCAACCCCCCTTCTCTCTCTCTCTCTCTCTCTCTCTCTCTCTCTCTGCCTCGCACCCTAACTCTCCCTCCCCATCTCTCTCTCTCTCTCTCTCTCTCTCTCTCTCTCTCTCTCTCTCTCTCTCTCTCTCTCTCTCTCTCTCTCTCTCTCTCGTCAAGATGATTGCAAAATTAGAAGGGACACAAAGTAATGTACAACAAAACATGGAACAAGAAAACAGAGAAAAAAACTAATCAAATTAACACACTTTGATGAAACAAAGAAAATGGCTCACGACTCACAGATAGTCAGAGCTTAAGTAAACCTCAAGTTGAGCCACGTTGGGCCCATTCAAAGACCAGCATCAGGCACCAACCGACCGATTAAAGCTTTACATCAGAGCCGTATTGAGTCTGGGGCCTGCAAACTCACCGACGTGCAACTAAAGAGGAAACCATAGCTATAAACCGTGATTGGGTTTCGAAAAGGCATGCAGACTTTTGTATGATATTCATGTTATATCCAACTTTTTTTTATTTTGAATTTATAAACTAAATCACCATAAGATACTGTCTCCAATATGAGGGCCTGGTTGGGGGATCTGAAAAACGCTAATCATTGAAGATTCAGTAAAACCTATAATCGCAATCACTCAATCGTTCAATTATAGAATGTGTTTAATCAGTAATCACAACTATCTTTAGTATCCTCATTATACTTTAGGCAGATAATCGTCATATTTTAGACCAAATAATCGCTAAACTTTACTTTGGGGGAGGGGGGGGGGGGCTAAAAAGAACTAATCAATATAAAATATGGCCAAAATCAGTAACCAATATACCCCATCTAGGCCCTCCAATATTATCAGTTGCAGAAGAGTTTTTAAACTAATATTGTATATATTTAACAGCCAACTCTGAGCGTCTGTGGTAGAATTTAGAAAATGCTTTAAGAATTTTATGATATCGATAACCTAGTTTTAATATCTTAGCTGTCAAAAGTAGGTTTCTGTTGGTTAGACATACTCTCACAAACGAATAAGCTGTGAAATATATACACCGTAGGAAAGGAAAATCTTCATCAAAAAATGGGAAATTTACTATTTCAAAATTAAAGTTATCCTGTTTATCTTAAATTTTAGATGAAACTATGCCATTCGTTATGGACAAGTCCGTGTCCAAAAATGGGACTTCAGTATCAAAGGAATTGCCTAATTGAACTGAAGTTCTATGGGATATATCCGACCTAGCATTTGTAATAAGGATTATCAATATCAAGCAAGTCATCTAGATACCTTGAGTTTAAAGCTTCAATAGCATCAGCTTGATTATTGTCAGAAAGAGACAAAATAAGTTCTCTCTCATAACAAAACAAAAACAAATCTGCAACAAGAGAATCACAATTGGAACACCTACAGCTTGTCTATATAATTTCGAGCTAAATCTTATAAATATATTGTTCAAAAGATAAGAGAAGAACATCGCTCTTTTCTGACATGACCACAAAATGTATCTTTTATGTTGTTCAGAAGTGAAAAAACGCGTTTTTCATTACAAAGTAAGTAAGGTTGCGAAGATCAGGAATCGATACAATCAAGTACCACACCTGACCCAGAATACCAATGGGAAAGTGACAAACTCACAGAAGACACCACAAACGAGAGCCAAGAGGTCAGCCCTTTCCCAGCAGGTGACCATGAAGCACATATAAACAGACGCGCACAAAACATAGCAAACACAAGACAGAACAAAAACATAAGCAAAAGAAATCCAACAGGTAAACAAGTCAAATAAAGTGAGACCTCTCTGTTTAAAATTTAGTCAATTAAATTAGTTAGTTTTTCTTTAATTGGGTTATGAAGCAATGTAGTATAAAGAGTAGAGAATCATATGTAGACAAACCAGATGCTAGAAAACCCCCAGAATTAAATTTATTATGCTTTTAAGAGTTTTTAATAAACCAAAATAGAT